>CM060883.1:73647500-74002500 GCA_030762935.1 Hymenopus coronatus
ATGCTATTCGCGCTCGCAGACGAGTTCTACGGGTTTTCCAGCGTTTTCCTACACTGGATAACCTGATACACTATAAACGGATGCGTGCACATTCTAGGCGGGTTATTAAGGATAGCAAAAAGATGTCATGGAATAAATTCGTGGGTTCCTTTAATCGACATACACCTTCCTCTGTCGTATGGGATAAGTTAAGACGTGTGGCTGGGAAACCGAACCATATGCCCATCGCCGGTCTCAAAACACCTACCGGTGCTGTTGTTGATACATTTGACGTGGCGAATACTTTAGGCAGTGCTTTCGCTCAGGTGTCTAGCTCAGGCAACTATTCCCCTGAGTTTATTACAGTTAAGAACCAGGTGGAATCTCAAGAATTCTCGTTTCTTTCTGGCAACCTTGAGGATTATAATCGCCTTTTCACCCTGGCAGAGCTAGACAATGCACTCTCCTCTTCACGACACTCAGCACCAGGTCCAGATGGTATCCACGTCCAAATGTTGCAACATCTCTCTCCTGATGGCAAAGATTTCCTACTCGAGGTCTATAATCGTGTCTGGGTTGATGGCATTTTTCCAGATAAGTGGCGGGAGGCCACCATCATACCCATTCTTAAACCTGGAAAGGACCGCCATCTTCCTTCCAGTTACCGTCCTATTTCCCTCACCAGTTGCGTGTGCAAGGTGATGGAACGCATGATCAATGGACGGTTGGTGTGGTGGCTGGAATCCCACAATCTTCTGACGAACATCCAGTGTGGCTTTCGACGACGACGTTCAACTGCTGACCACCTTGTCTCTCTGTCAACTCAGATTATGGACGGGTTTCTTAAGAACAGCCCCACAGTTGGGATATTTTTTGACCTCGAGAAGGCCTACGACACGTGTTGGCGGGCGGGAATATTGCATTCTCTGCACAACTGGAACATACGTGGACGCCTACCGTTGGTCATTCAGGAGTTTATGCGGGACCGCGTTTTTCGAGTGAGGGTGGGTTCGGTTTTTTCTAACCATTTTATTCAAGAGAACGGAGTGCCGCAGGGCTCGGTACTCAGCGTGACTCTATTTGCTATTGCGATAAATTCCATATCATTATGTGTGCCTCAAGGTGTCTCTTCCTGTTTATCCGTGGACGACTTTGCCATCTTCTGTACTTCTCAGCGTACACCGTTTTTGGAACGCCGTCTCCAGCGGTGTTTGGACAATCTCTATGCATGGAGCTCGAAACAGGGTTTTCGTTTCTCCGCTGAGAAGACAGTCTGCGTTAACTTCTGGCGCCGTAAGTGGCAAATGCCGCCGTCTCTTCGACTCGGGCCAGATTTACTTCCTTTCGCAGACGAGGCGAGATTCCTTGGTTTGATCTTCGATCGGAAACTTTGTTGGGCACCACAAATAGCACAGCTTAGAGCACGATGTGACCGTTCTCTAAATCTTTTACGGATACTAAGTGGCAAGTCTTGGGGTGCGGATCGGACGGCATTGCTCCGTCTTTATCGTGCTGTGATTCGTTCGAAGTTGGACTATGGCAGCATTGTGTATTCTTCAGCTCGACCTTCAGTGCTCAGAAGGTTAGACACAGTCCATAACCAGGGCATCCGTGTGGCCGTTGGAGCTTTTCCAACGAGCCCAGTTGTTAGCCTCTACGCCGAATCGGGAGAACCTCCTCTGCGTTGTCGGCGTGATGTCCTGCTTGCTAATTATGGCTGTGGGCTGAAGTGTATGCCTGGGCATCCAACTTATCACGCGTTTTTCTCCCCTGAGCTGCACGAGCGATACTGCCTCCGCTCTCTGAGCCCCAGGCCAGCAGGTTTTCGTTTCCGTGAGCTTCTACGCCAGCACCATGTTGACATTCCTCGGCTGTTATCCAAGGGAGAGAGTATACACCCCCCTTGGTTACGCGCTACCTCCCATGTCGATCTCGGGATGACGCTCTACGGGAAATCTGTTACGCCTCTTGATAGTATTCGTCGTTGCTTTTTAGAATTTTTATCCAAATACAGTGGCCGTATTTGTATTTACACCGATGGTAGTAAGAGCCCCGACGGTGTTGGATGTGCCTTTGTAACTGGCACCGCAACTTCTACTTACGGTTTGCCTAGTTGCACATCTATATATTCTGCCGAGCTATATGCTATTTATCAAGCCCTTCTGTATATTCGACGTCGAAAATTAGGTGACTGTCTTATTCTTAGTGATTCCCTTAGTGCCCTTCAGAGCATTCGTGAGCTGTACAATTACCATCCTTTGGTGCAGCGCATCCAGGACGTTCTCCACATTTTGCACGCTTCTGGTTTTAATGTGGAGTGCGCATGGATTCCTGGACACGTTGGCTTGCCAGGGAATGACACGGCGGATTTGGCAGCGAAATCGGCAGTCACAGCGCCCAGTGTTACGATTACCCATTCAACAGCAGAAGATTTTAGAGTGGCTGTACGGAGAGCCGTTTTTTCGACTTGGCATGCGGAGTGGTCGGCTCTCCGTGGTAATAAGCTGCGAGAGGTGAAGGACCTCCCTGTCAACTGGGTAACCTCCTCTCGTTTATTCCGCCGGGAGGAGGTAGTACTAGCTCGGCTAAGAATTGGCCACTGTATTTTTACGCACAGTTACCTTTTTAAACGTGAACCTGCTCCTGTCTTTGCGCTCTGTGGGGAGGCACAGACAGTTCGTCATGTGTTGCTGGAGTGTTGTCACCTGGCACACATTCGGTCATCTATGGGCATGCCGGCCTCTCTTGCTGAGGTCCTGGCAGATGACCCAAGAGCAGTGGACAGGGTTTTTAAATTTTTAGCAAAACTTTCTTTTACCTTGACGTTTTAGTGTGATAGCAGTTTTTTTTAAACTCTTTTAATTTTAATGTGTTGATTTTAGATGGTGTTTTATATCCAGCTCTGTTTAGAGGGCTGGGCCGTTCTGTTACTTCCGTTTCAACTGTGTTAGTCCTTTTACTTTGTTTTTTTTTTTCCTTTTTTTTTTGGTATTTTTCTTACTGCCTATTGCCAAGTTTTAATCGTAAGGGCGCTTATGACCTCGGCAGTTGAGCGCCCTTAAACACCATTATCATCATCATCTTAGAGCACGATGTGAACGTTCTCTAAATCTTTTACGGATACTAAGTGGCAAATCTTGGGGTGCGGATCGGACGGCATTGCTCCGTCTTTATCGTGCTGTGATTCGTTCGAAGTTGGACTAAGGCAGCATTGTGTATTCTTCAGCTCGACCTTCAGTGCTCAGAAGGTTAGACACAGTCCATAACCAGGGCATCCGTGTGGCCGTTGGAGCTTTTCCAACGAGCCCAGTTGTTAGCCTCTACGCCGAATCGGGAGAACCTCCTCTGCGTTGTCGGCGTGATGTCCTGCTTGCTAATTATGGCTGTGGGCTGAAGTGTATGCCTGGGCATCCAACTTACCACGCGTTTTTCTCCCCTGAGCTGCACGAGCGATACTGCCTCCGCTCTCTGAGCCCCAGGCCAGCAGGTTTTCGTTTCCGTGAGCTTCTACGCCAGCACCATGTTGACATTCCTCGGCTGTTATCCAAGGGAGAGAGTATACACCCCCCTTGGTTACGCGCTACCTCCCATGTCGATCTCGGGATGACGCTCTACGGGAAATCTGTTACGCCTCTTGATAGTATTTGTCGTTGCTTTTTAGAATTTTCATCCAAAAACAGTGGCCGTATTTGTATTTACACCGATGGTAGTAAGAGCCCCGACGGTGTTGGATGTGCCTTTGTCACTGGCACCGCAACTTCTACTTACGGTTTGCCTAGTTGCACATCTATATATTCTGCCGAGCTATATGCTATTTATCAAGCCCTTCTGTATATTCGACGCCGAAAATTAGGTGACTGCCTTATTCTTAGTGATTCCCTGAGTGCCCTTCAGAGCATTCGTGAGCTGTACAATTACCATCCTTTGGTGCAGCGCATCCAGGACGTTCTCCACATTTTGCACGCTTCTGGTTTTAATGTGGAGTGCGCATGGATTCCTGGACACGTTGGCTTGCCGGGGAATGACACGGCGGATTTGGCAACGAAATCGGCAGTTAGAGCGCCCAGTGTTACGATTACCCATTCAACAGCAGAAGATTTTAAGAGTGGCTGTACGGAGAGCCGTTTTTTCGACTTGGCATGCGGAGTGGTCGGCTCTCCGTGGTAATAAGCTGCGAGAGGTGAAGGACCTCCCTGTCAGCTGGGTAACCTCCTCTCGTTTATTCCGCCGGGAGGAGGTAGTACTAGCTCGGCTAAGAATTGGCCACTGTATTTTTACTCACAGTTACCTTTTTAAACGTGAACCTGCTCCTGTCTGTGCACCTGTGGGGAGGCACAGACAGTTCGTCATGTGTTGCTGGAGTGTGGTCACCTGGCACACATTCGGTCGTCTATGGGCATGCCGGCCTCTCTTGCTGAGGTCCTGGCAGATGACCCAAGAGCAGTGGACAGGGTTTTTAAATTTTTAGCAAAAGTTTCTTTTGCCTTGACGTTTTAGTGTTATAGCGGTTTTTTAAACTCTTTTGGTTTTAATGTGTTGATTTTAGATGGAGTTTTATATCCAGCTCTGGTTAGAGGGCTGGACGTTTCTGTTACTTCCGTTTCAACTGTGTTAGCTCTTTTACTTGTGTTTACTTTTTTGTTTGGTATTTTCTTACTGCCTATTGCCAAGTTTTAATCATAAGGGCGCTTATGACCTCGGCAGTTGAGCGCCCTTAAACACCATTATCATCATCATCATCTAGTACCTCGTGGGGTATCGCTTTCTCACTGGTTTGTTATAGGTGTAGCTGTCCTGCGTTTCAAGAAAGGATTTAATCTTTGGTTCAGAAATACCCGTGGCCTTGCTCAGCTTGCCCAGAGTAGAAAATCCTGCGGAATGTTCGGGATCGTGGTAATACCGCTTGAGAGTCGTCCATTCCTTCATATTTTAATCCTTGTATAGGGGTTCCCACTGACGCCTCCTAAAGAAATATGGATCCTAGGATTGGGTTCGTGTCGGAAAGCGATTCCCCGAATCTTCCCTTGGTCTTCTCTTAAATGCCTTTCCCGAATCTAAGCGCTTTACCTTATGCTTGCGAAGTACCCTTTCCGACATTGGCTCTCGATTACTTTTTGCTTTTTTAATAAAGGGTGTCCTCTTCACCTTTTCGATCATCTCGCTACGTGGGTTTGATTTAGGGGCTTCCGGAATGTCCTCAAAGGCATCGTCGTCCGATTGCATGAATGGTTTCCTCACTTGTGACATGAGCCCTAGGTAGTTTCCTAATTTATATTTTAGCAGTCGCCATTTTTCGGGAGCAGCCATATTGGCCTGTTTAACTATATTGATTTCCTTTGCCAATCTCGATAGACTCTTGTCTATGACGTGAAGGGCATCAACTGCCTTGGGCTGTGGTGCTACAAGCACCTGGCGCCCGTACTTCATTTCACAAACTTTGTCACAAGGGCACTTCCCAGGGAGGCAAGAACAGGCAGCAGAAATGCGGGCAGAAATCCTCCTTTTTGAACGAGAATGCGTTTCTTTTTCTTAAGCGAAAGCTTCTTGTCGACTAACTTCCTCCAGCAGGTCTTGTGCCTTTTTAAGCGATTAAGACATCTTTTGGGTAAGCTTACATTGCCCTTGCTAACGTTAAGCATGCATTCCGAAACAGCCTTCACCAACTGGGGACTGGCATTCTGAATCAGCGTTTTGCGCAGTGCAGGCTTTGCCTTTGCTATCACCGCCAGGTTTGCGTGTTGCCTCGCTATAAGCGGACTGCTCACTTTAGCGATGGTTGTCCTTTTCATAACCATTATTCAACCACAATGAACACTATAGCTTAAGGCACCTGTATTTAATACCTCTCCCCAAGAACGCCATGTTCTTATTCTAAAGATCTTCGTTAGCAATAAAATAGGACAGCTGTTCCCCTGGAAGTACACCGGTTCGATATCTAAAATCGTTTGGGGTATACTGTGTGCAGTCGAGCAGCAGGTATCCATGCGGTTGCTCCGTGGACTTTTCAAACGCCTCCAATAGAAACCTCGAGCGCCGGGGTTCGAGCTGCTGGCACAATCTTTCTATTTGCATCTTGTCCCTATTGTTTTTAAAAACAATATAGTTTGCATTAAGTGATATCGTCCGAAATTTTCTCCCCTGTCGCAGAACGTTTTGCAGAATATATATAACTCCAAAGTGCTTATGATGGGAATCTCTAGTGAAGAAGTTTGAAACGTTAAGGCAGTCCCCGTCGAACATAAGGTCGTCTAGTATTACAAGGTAGTTTTCCCTCACCTTGCTTAGATCGGGAATGCCTGAATGCGTTTTGCAATTCGAGGTGAAATCTTGTGGGTTTGGTGTGTATTCCTCAGGGAAGCACCAAAGGACCTTTTGCAACGGTTTGTCGAACATTTCTCTAGCATTGCTAATTAGCTTCTTAACAAAAGTGGACTTCCCACACCTCGAAGGTCCTGCAACCAGCATCGTGCATGGAAATGAAAGCCTGTTTGGACATTTTTGGGAGGAGGAGGTGGAGGATTTTGATCTGGTTTGCTTAGGCACACGGGATTCAATGTTTGGGGAATGGACATGGACAGGTTTAATTTTTGAGGCCATGTCCTCTAACGCCGTCTCTTATACCAGTAGGGCAGAGAATCATACCCGCGTACCATAGCTCGCTTTGTGACGACCATTTTAAAGGTTTTTACCGCTGGTTCGGACACCTATTCCAAAGTGGCTTCCTACAGATCTGAGTTCCCCGCAACATGATTACTCTATCGGTCTCGTGGCGGGCGACCTCTCGCAATACCTGGGAATTCACAAGCCTCAGGTTTCCCGAGTTAAGCGTTATGCCTTTGATTTTGCAAAATGAAAAGGTCTTTATCGTCGTAGGGCTGTACACTTCAAGGCAGTAGCTCTTTGGTCCTGTGGAAGCGAATCCCGTACTTCTCAAGCTCATCTGTCATGTCGCCCAAAAAGCTTCCAACAGCCGGTAACCATTCCCCCGGTTTTCCCGAGGTAATTAGAGTCGGTGTCGAAATAGCATACCCGGTCCCCAAGACGATTAAAGTATGAATACAGTACCAGTCGCGCGTGTGCCGTTGTGTAGGCAGCGGGGACCACGTTCGTCGTGGCACTTAGCTTTGGGCACTATTCACAGTACCTCCATACCACATACATTACGTCATCTGTTGCCGGCATGTAGGTCTGCACCTCCACACCCAGATCGTTCAATAACTCCACGAGTCGGGCATGCTGATCCACTAGTTCGCACGTTGGCAAGTTATCTCGTTGCCCTAGTTTTCCCCAGAAGCTGTTCAATGTTAGCTTAGCCAGTTCCCGTCTGCCCGGGTTGTGCGAAATAGCTGCGGGGTCCAGGGTAACACCTTCACGCTCGTAAAACTGCCTAACATATTGCTCCTTCGCCTCTGGGGAATCGCATTCTGAGGGCCATCCCGATGCTTCGGTTTTTATATTCAGGAATTGATTTACATAGTCCTGAAACAGACCCTTGGATCCTGTGGAGGGATTATTCTGCATCATGACATATTCCCATATCTCATATATCTCTACAACACGGTACCCCTCCTCGATGGCAACCATCATCTCGTCCAACACCCATGTCCCCGTTAAGACCCTGTCCTCGTCGTCATGTAGACACTCTTCCTGGTTTTGTGCCTCTGCACATGCGCGACACAGTGGGAACATAAGCTTCCCGTTGACGCGCTCCGGTAGAACGGAATGATACAGGTTTTGCGGCGGAAGCACACTACACTTTACGATTCCATCCTGTAAAGTTTCCAGTCGTGGAAAGTTTTCCAAATGGATCTTAGGATGGCCCACCAGGTACGGTTTTGTCTTGTTCACATAAGGATACAAACTGCAAACATAATAATATAGTTTCGAGATCTCTGTTGCCTCGCAGTACGTTTTCGTACAGTTGGTTCGACCCCCATAGAACGCGTCTCTCGGGTTTAGAGGCTCAGGTGCGGAAAAGTGTTTGGCATAGCGGGCGAGTTGCTCGTCTCCCTTCATCATGGCATTGAAGGTGCACTCCCACATTTCCACTACAGTATAGCCGGCCCTCCGAATGTTTTCAGACACCTTCACGGTAGTCTCGTACCTAGAGGCCATGGTCTCGTTCCCCGTACAGTGCACCACTGCGTGTCTATTAGGAAAACACTTTGGACACCCATGGTAGAAACACCCATGAAAGAAGTAAACCGTCTTGTCGGCCCTGTACCCGTCCACCCTATGTCCTGCAACTTTAACCTCCCTCCCCCTCAGAGAATGCTGGATGGGGATCTTCAGCTCCCGTTCAAGCCACGTCAACCAAATGGTCGCTATGCGCGACTGCCTGTCAGCCATGTGGTATCCGCCTCTGGGGATCATAGCTATTTTATCCTTTGGCATAAACCGTTTTCTATAAACCTTCATACACGCCTGTGCAATGGTGACACATTCCCTAAATGGGTCTATGCCATTCTCCTCAAGAAATTCCTTTCTAAATTTTCGAACACCGAGACTTAGCAATGTAACATCCATTCTGCCATATGTAACAATTTCGGATCGCATGTCAAATACATAGTTCGATTCTCTCTTATGGCCATGCCACTGGTCAAAGTCTCTGCGTCCGTCTTCGGTCATTCCATCAGGACAGAAATACTTTTTGTCTGGAATAGGCCCAAAACATTTCTCATTATCTATAGTGTTAAAAAGGTAGGGAAAATATCCCTTAGTCTCGCTTAGCTGGAAGGTTTTTGGAAACCTAGAAAGGGCCATGGGAAGGAAGTTTAGCGAGTCCAGGAAAATGACATTATACTTCATTCGAAATATTTTAGTTCCGTTCATTATGAGCTCTGGTGTCCATTTCAAATCCCCCACCATATACCTAAGCAGAAACTGTCCATCATAGGCCTTTAGATTATGCGCAATGACAATGATGTCCCATCTATCAAATCTAGAATCAGTGACGTGGGCAAACAGCTGTTTTACAGGATTCTGCGCAAACACACACTCCTTAATGCCACACTGTGTACAATAGCTCATTTGGTGTTCATCGTCTATACAGAGCGGACATACCTGGTGGAGCACACACAAATTTGGAACCTGCTCAAACACGTTTGCTCTACCTTTAAAAGGCGTATTTTGCTTGCATTCAAAATCGACAAACATCATAATAAAGTCATTTTTAAGCTTCCTAGTCTGAAAGGGTTGCATATAGCACAAGTGATTGGCATCAACGTGCCTTTTGTAATTTGAGCAGAATATTTCTCCACAGGTGAGTCACCCTCCTATTCCTAATGTTAAACAGCTTATTACAGCCTAGAGATACGTAAAAGAAAAGTCATACTACATCAACGAAATGCATTCAATTATCCTTTCTGCATTTATTGGAGCAATTGGAGGATTTAATCAAATTTCCATCCGAAAAATCTTATCCTTTTCATCAATTAATCAAACCTTTTCCACTTCGCACACTGTTTGGCCTTTAGAATAAAACCCTCCCTTCTTGAGATGGTTCTCAAAACAATGAGGGCCATTAAAGTCGCGGTTGCACATGTTACACCGTACATACTGGGTAAATGGATGTTTGCACAGCATATGACATTTTGTACACAATGTGTCACATCTATGCATTTCCCTATAATTGGAGAATGGGTGGTTGCAATTTCGACAATAAAACCTACACCTAAATGCCATGTTTGGGTTAACAATGACGTTGTAATGTTCATCATGCAATATAACATCAATATGTTTTTCTGAGCTGTTTTGTGATTTGAATAAAACAGATTTTCCTGTATGATCACCAAACACAGTAATTTTGTATGCCTGCAAATATTCGGCATACTTTTTAACATCGTTTATTCTGCCTCCTACACTTCTAAAGAGCGCTAGAGCCCTTTCTTTCTGCAAATATTCGGAATTCGTTAGTGTTTTATAATTAATATCTTCATCAACCTTGGCCTTTCCTACTATTAGGGCTGTAGGCAAGCACATATCATTCCTATTTTTGATTTCTATAATACCTTTATTGCTATAGCATAATTGGCATGGTTTATAACACTGTCCAGAAATGTCCTTTGTCCATACGCAATTTAATTTAAGTGGTCTTCCCATTATACATTCCCTGTTGCTTTGCATAACTTTTTCAATGCTTTGAAAGAATACATTTGAATTCACTTGATCGATCCTACGCACACTCATACTAAATGGTGTAAATGCATTATGCGTATCGTGAATGGTCAATCCTACATACCCGGGTTCGTTTTCCAAGAGTTCAGCTTTTACAAATTCTATTAGATCGTTAAACATGTCTTGGATTCATAGCTGTGGGTCTGCATTGTGTGGTATTTGCCTAACATTAATTTATGTCTCAGAAAACCCTGTATAATACTTTGCAAGATTTCTCTCGAATCTACTCCCTGAGAGTTCTATCTCCTGGCTATCGTCCTGCGCTACCATTGTACTAGTACTGGGTATATTATCCATATTTAAATGAATGTTTTAACAGCCCACTATTGTGAATAGTGTATATGTGTTTGTGTATGTTTGTTTTTAGGCTCAAATACTATTAGTAAGGAATGTATTATCTTTTCTCAATATGTTATATTTGTTTTACAAGCAATGTATTCTCTACAGAATGCATAACATGCTTATACTGTGCAGATATTTCTTTCTCATAGAGATTTGTTCTTGTTATCACCTCTGTAACCGGACCTCATTAGCTGAACTTATTGTTATCGCTCTGCAACTTGCCAAGTGGGTATCTGGTTCACATCCGGTGGAGTTTCTCTGGCTTGCGCAAAGTTTCACCATATCCGGTCGGCCATTATTATTATTTTATATGTATGTGAGCTGATATCGCTTTCTGTCCCGTGTGACCGGCTCCCCCCACCCCATCGCCATAATGCCTTTTTGTGCTACATATAATTGCAGCTTTAGCATTAGTATTTCATGTCTAGCAATCAGTCGAATAGTTCATCATCCTCGTCACCAGCATCGTCATTCGGTGGCAGCCAAAGTTCTTAGTCTCCACCAAGATCTTGGACGTCATTCATTGACAACCAACATGTGCGTCAGCAACTGCAAGAGCTTTAGCAAGGTTCTTGGTTCTCATCCTTTGCAGAAAACTGTAAGGGTTTCAATAGAGTTGGTGGATAGGGAGGGCGCCAGTCCAGCAACACCTCCTCCCGATTCTCCACCTCGATCGGTAGCAGCGTTGGACGAGACCATCTTTGAGGGTTTCGAACCCGATAATATATCCGAGGCATCAACCATTAACTATCCAGGGCAACTCTGGAATATTTTCGAGGGTGTTCAGGACTACCTTGATCTTCAGGCCAGCAGGACCAGCACCCTCTCCAGGGATTTCTTTCGGGAGTTTATTCAACCTGCTCCAAGGCCTCCACTTGTTCCAAGAAGACCAAGAAATATTCTTCCGTATCCTGCGCAGACGGAGGTCCACCGCATTCGCCAAGAGCGAATCCAACAGCAGCAGCAGCAACATCAGCAAAGTGACATAATTATTCCACACCTTGATCTTGACTTCCAGTTTCCCCCATCATTTAATCTATGGTAAGCTTTTCTTCTTCCAATTTCTAGAAAGCTATATATATTAGGTTTTTGTTTGTTTGCTTTTCTGCTTTAATATGCCTGAAAGGTGGTACCCGTTTTGCAAAGCCACCCTAGACACCAAGTATGGCATTATTGGACATTTCTGCAATACATTTCAATGCAGAAAATGTCTTCATCAAGTTGACAGCTTATTCCACGATTAGGTCTGTCAATGGAAAGCCTATAGCAGTGACTAACCATTCAGGCCGTAGATGTATTCCCGTTAAGTTCAATCCGGCGTGTCTTGCATGTCAAGCACGACGGGCCTGTGTACTTTTTAATGCTCAAAACCCGTATTCACATATTTCTTCTTTTTACAAAAATTCTTGTCATTGTGATCACTGATCTATTCGCGGTAATTGGTGGTGCCCACACTGTGGATGTTTCCACCATCCTATGTGCACTTGTTTTCATTGCACAAAGTGTGGGTGCTTTCAAATGTTTGATTTCTAGCTGTTATTATTTCTAATATTTCGAAATTTGTTGTGTAATTTTATATATATATATATATATATATATATATATATATATATATATATATGCTTTCATTCTTTCTATCCCTTTTATTCCTTTCTATCATTTATTTTTTGTACATACACTTATTTTTGTACATTTATATCAATAAAACATTCGTTTATTCTTATATGCTTGTCTTTTCATTTATATTTATATGTTGCTTAGCTAGTTAGCTTTTATTTAACGATTTCCAAGGGTAGATAGTTTAGGTTATTCCCGTAACCCAGCCATCCTGGTGTATATCTCAATCATGTGTGCGAGTGAATGTGTGCATGAATGTGACTTCAAATTTCAACTAGTCGCCTTGCAGCATCTACGTCGTTCGCTACTCTCCTCCAGGTACGTATGTTTTATTATTATTATTTGTGTATATTGTAACTGTCATTTATGTTTAACTTGTTATATTTTTTATTTCAATAGCCCGATAGCTAGAACATGTCCCTGTGTTTTTCTCATCCTCCAGTAATCTATTTAATGATCAACTCGCACACTAGGTCCGTCTTTTTTCAAATTTTAAATTTAGAAATTTATCGCATTTCATCCCTCTCTTATTTTAAAATATCATGTGCTTGTGCGCATGGTTGTGCACATGTGTGCGCGCGATTCTTTTTCTTTTGGTCCACCACTCCACTAGCAACCTCTGTATCGGCAACTACGCTCCTCCAGGTCCGATTTTTTACAAATATTAATACCTAGTAATTTTCCATATCATCCTCTGTCTTAGGTTTTCATATGATGTGCGTGTGCATATGTGTGCACGTTATTTATTTTTGTTCCACTCATATAGCAGCCTCTGTCGTGGTCGCTTCCTTCCTCTAGGTCCGCATTTTATTATTTTTTGATTCCCTATCATCCCCACTAATACTTATTTTTTTTTGTTTTTTTGTGCGCATGTGTGCGTGCGCATGTGTGCGTGCACATGTGTGCAAGCGATTTCTTGTTCGGTCACTCATCTAGTATCCTCTGTATGGTTCACTTCACTCCTCCAGGGCCGATTTTTCGAAATATTAAATTTAGAAATGTTTTCCCTTATCACCCCTCTCCTAATTATTTTTCATATGCTGTGCGCATGTGATTACGTTTCTTGTTGAACCACTCATATAGCAACCTCTGTATTGTTCGCTTCGGTCCTCCAGGTCCGATTTTTTTCGACATTTAGAAATTTTCTTCCCAAATTACCCCTCTCTTAATTATTTTTCATATGATGTGCGCATCAGTGTGTGTTCATGTGAGCACCAGATTTCTTATTCAACCACTCATGTATTATCCTCAGTAACGGACGCTTCGCTCCTGCAGGTCCGATTCTTTTAATTTTCGTAATATTGTCGCAACCGCCTTTTCTACTAATAACTCGGGGAACTCGCTGTGGCTGCGAAAGGCAAATACAAAACTATTCTAACTGGATACGACATCAGGGACGTATCCCCCATGCTAACTTATGGGAAATTAGCAAACTCAGGAGTAAAACATGGAAATGTGGGAACAAAATCAAACTACTAAATTAAAACATGTTACTTCAAGAGTAATTCCAGCTTAAACTTTTACCTGTTATGTTGACGCTGGATGATGCGTAGCCAAAATCTGGGTGAATAATATAGCTCCATTAATAATTACATGATTACTAAAAACGTGCGATGCGCACCCCACGTCGTCCCGCTGGCAAAAGAGGCCAAAAAAGCCACGCTCCCGTCGTTATTTTAAACTAACCTTTTTTCTACAGTACAGCCAAAACAATAAAATTAATTAGTCAATCATGCCACACTTAGAATGTGGATCCTAACGCAGTAGTACCACATTCTGCATGTGACAATATTAAATTTAGTTCCACTAAATCACACAACAGATAACTAAAACTCCCATAGGAACAGGAATTTCTGGCTACTCTTGGGCACTTCCAGAAACTCAAAATCTCCTGAAATCATTTACTCACACAAAATCATCATCTCCCTCCACACAGAAAACAAACTTTAATGTTACTCTTGGGCACTTCCATAAACCTGAAATCACAAAACATTTACTCTCACATCATAATCATTTTCCTCTACACAGACACATACACACAAACAACAGTTATGCAGCACAAATACTCACAGCATCATAATGAAAACTCACATCATTTTAAGGCAATAGTACATCATACATAATCATTAATAACATCATTGTCCTCAATAATCATTCCTGAAATCAATTTCAAAAGATCTCATTTCTGAAAATAATATATTTAAATGTATCACAAAATCCAAAATTTTACAATCTATAAGGTTCCACAGGATCATAATATGGGTAAATACGAGAAACATGCACACTTTGCTGCTTGGTACGAGGAGCATGAGGACGTCCAACAAGATTAGTTTCTGGGCTAATCTGCGTGATAATCTGAAATGGTCCAAAATATCTTGGAGTAACTTTGTACATTTACCTTTCTTTCTGATAGGGGTAAACACTCACCAATTGGCCAACATTATACACAACATCTCTATGTTTAGCATCATATCTCTGTTTCTGTTTGACTTGCTGTTATGTTATGTTATTTATAGCAAGCTCTCTTGCTTTTTGGATATCCTGTAAAGTTTGTCTAACAAAAAGATCATTTGAAGTAGATTGTAACTCCACTTGATTAGGTAATACTGTCTCACGTCCATATATGAGAAAAAATGGTGAGAATTTAGTAGAGTCCTGGACACTAGAGTTATAGGAAAAAATCACATATGGTAGTATCGCATCCCAATTTTTCTGATTTGAATCCACAAAATGGCTAAGCATATTTAATAACGTTTGATTAAAGCGTTCTGTTAAACCATTACAAGCTGGATGATAAGCACTGGTAAAGGAAGGCGATACCGAAAGAGATTTCAACAGTTCTTGAGTTACTTCACTAAGAAAAACTGAACCCCTGTCTGATAGCAAGGTAGCAGGTGCACCATGGCGACAAATAATATTGTGCAGAATGAATTTAGCAACATGTGGAATTGTTGCAGAAGGAAGTGATGTGGATTCAACCCACCGAGATGCATACTCTGTAGCAACAATAATATATTTATGACCAGAATTGGACCGTGGAAGAGGGCCAAGAAGATCAAATGCCCCAACGTTCTCCTACTGAAGTAACTGGAATAGGTTGTAAAAGACCAGCAGGTTTCTGATTGTTAGGTGCCTTTCTAGTTTGACAACTGGGACATGTATGCACAAAATGTTCAATATCTTTTTTCATCCCAATCCAATAATATCGAGAGTGAATTTTGTTAAAAGTTTTAGAAAATCCTAAATGTCCTGAAAGAGGGTCATCATGACATGAGGACAAAATTTCATGTTTAAGGGCTTCAGGAATTACCGATAAATGAAGCGGTCCAGTAGAGCCAGCATTTTTACGATAAAGAACTCCTGACTTTAAAATATAAGTGGAAGCTTGTCTCTGAATTTTAGAAGAAGCTAGGGAAGGGTCCTGGAGTGCCTGAACAATTGGAATCAAAGAAGTATGTTGTTGTTGCTTGTCAGCAACTTCAACTGGTGATAAGAGACAAGTAGGGAGTTCCTCAAGCTGTTCAAGTTCATTTTCTTGTGGTTGGAGCACTGGAAATCTAGAAAGAGTATCTGCATCATGATGTGTTTTCCCAGATTTATAGCAGATAGTATATTGACATTCTTGGAGTTTCAAACTCCATCGAGCTAAACGTCCTGTTAAATCTTTTAAATTGTTAGGATGGCAGAAAGAGTGATGGTCCGAAATAATATGTACTGGATAACCATATACAAAAGTGCGAAAATGAGTAAGTCCAAATAAAATAGCCAATAATTCCAATTCTGGAACGCTGTAGTTCTTTTCGGATTTTGTGAGTGTCCTGGATGCATAACCAATAGGTTTCAAAACATTATCAATCTTCTGATATAAGACACAAGCCACACCTAGACCACTAGCATCTATATGTAATTCAGTATATGCCCCAGGCATATAGTGAGCCAAAACTGGTACTGAGACTAAAGCATCTTTTAAGGTTAGAAAAGCTATTTCTTGTAATTCACCCCAATGAAAATCCTGACTTTTCCTAGTTAACTGTGTAAGTGGGTGTGCAATCTGAGAGTAGTTTTTGATGAATTTCCTATAAAAATTGAACAATCCTAAAACTTTCCTAACATCTCGAACATTCTTAGGACGAGGCACTGTTGAATAGAAACCACTTTGTCTGTATCAGGGGAGATTCCATCTTTAGAAACTTCAAAACCAAGCAACTTTATTTTTTGCATAGCAAAGAAACATTTTTCAGGTTTAAGTTTAAAATTGTGAGTTTCTAAACGTTTAAAGACAGCTTCTAAATGTTCCATCAATTCTTCAAATGTTTTAGCAAATACCACAATATCATCCAAATAAGCTAACGCCTGTTTATAGTTAAGATCACCCAATAATTTTTGTGCAATATAACTGAAGAAGCGAGGTGCATTAGCAAGACCAAAACTCAAACGAGCGAACTCATACTGTCCTTGAGGTGTAACAAATGAAGTAAATTTTCGACTCTCTTCTGCAACTGGTACGTGAAAATATGCTGACAATAAATCCAAAGAAACAAACAATTTAGCGTCTCCCAAATAACTTAACAGATCATCAATGAGTGGTAAGGGATATGATGAAGTTTCTGTAACAGCATTAAGTTTCCTATAGTCAACACAAAAACGCATAGACCCATCTTTCTTTTTAACCAACACAACAGGTGCAGCCTAAGGGGACTGTGATTCTTGAATGATTCCAGCTTCCGTCATTTCTTTAACTTGTTGGGCAATTACCTCTTTTTGTTTATGAGCAACCTTATAGGGACGTTGTTTGATTGGTTTAGGGTCTGTGACTTTAATATCAAATTCTGCAACATTTGTATTCCCCAACTCCTGAAGTGAAGTAGCAAATAAGTGTGAATACTTCAATAATAGAGAATGCAATTGAGATTTCTGTACCTCAGACAATTGGCTATTGACTTTGAAATCAAACTTAGGAGCTTTTAGTGCAGTTACATCAGGTGGTGATACAGAATTACTTTGAACTAAGGCAACGTCGTATCCTCTGGTCAATACAGTATTAGCAAAGAGAGTTTGAGGAGCAGCTGTATTGTTATGAACTGGGATTTTAAACTCTGAAGTAGATTGAAACAACAACGGAGGGATTGACAAATTTTTCTTTTGTAAGACACCAATAACAGGTTCTAGGATAACATCGTTTGCAATAATAGCCGAAGGTTGAACTGTTACAAAGCAAGTAGATAATGGTGGTATTTTAACATCATTTACTACTTTAACTTTTACTGAAGGTTCACTGGTACATTCTTTATCTTGTAAAGGGTTAAGAGCCATATCTGCAAAAGGTCCTTGTTTTATCTGCAGTGGTATTGTAAAAGGAATGTCATTGGATGTTATTGTAATCAAGTTCTTAGCATAATCTATAACATCATGTGCATGCAAAAAGTCATTGCCTAAAATTAAATCATGTGATAGATCTTTTACAACCAATACATCTTGCTGAAAAGGAACATCATTAATTACAAAGTCCAAAAGTGTAGTATATGGAGCATCTAGAAGTTTATTCCCTGCAGTGCGTAATAGGGTGTCGATAGGCCGTACTTTAGAAAAGTCATTAATATGAGCATCATTGATAATACTAACTGCACTTCCTGTATCAAGCAACATAGACATTTCAGTATCATTTACATACCCTGTAACTTGGAGTACCTGACCTATCAGAGCTGCAACATCATAACGGGGTGACGGCGAATCATTAGATGGTCGTGATGCCTCCCTATTTTGTCGTCTAAAATGTGGTGGTGAATGCTGACGTGGTGGTGGCTGCTGACGTGGTGGTGGCATATCACTACGACAAAACCGAGCTACATGGCCACTGCGATTACATCTATAACATCGGGGTGTGGAATCCCGCCAACGTCTCTCATCTGAAGCCTGCGATTGTGTACGAGGTACAGGTGGTGGCTGAAACTGAGTAAACTGTGTACATAGCTGTTCAACGCGAGAAATTAATTTTACCATAGGATCTGGAGAAGGTACTGTATCTATGGGCAATAACTGCGAAGTCATAGATGATGTAGGCCCATGCATATAACTTGACGATGGGGCAACTTGTGTTTGTGCAGCTACCAAATTGTGTCGATGTTGTACATAGAATTCAGCCCTATCAACACTATTAATTATGTGTAAAACTTGATCAACAGTTATTGGATTCAGAGGTACCAGAGCTTGAACATATGATGGCTTAAGACCCTTTAACAAATTCTTTATTTGTTCTGCTTGCGACATGCCAGGATTAACTTGATCACATAAAGAAAGCACATCATAAATATAGTCTGTAACAGGCTCAGCATCAAATTGTACTCGCTGTCGAAGTTTCATTTCTAGTAGATCACTTTGGTTTGCCATTTGGAAAGCATTTAGAAAACTAGTACTCAGCAATACCCAATCATGACAAGGATGTCTATGACGAAATGTTTGGAACCATAATAAAGCTGTTGATTTAAGGTCACAGGGGAAAAACTTCAATTTCATATCATCAGTCCAAGAATTTGCAGAAGCTACCATTTCAAAATTTTGCAAAAAGGCAAAAGCAGACAACGAACCTGTATTATCAAAACATGAGGGTTCTATTGCAGTACGAGGCATAGCAGGCTGCATAGGAGTAATGGGAGCCATCTGTGACGGAGTTGCTGGTAACAATTGTGTATTTAAGGGTGCATTACCACCAGAAGCTACATCTTCAACTTGTTCAAAAATTTCCACAGGTATATCAGAAGTTTGTCTAGTGCGTTTCTTAGGCATTTTGGTAACTTTAAATAGCACTGGATAACTAATCAACACTAAAATATCTCACAGTTCACACAATTAAATACACCAGCCCCTAAGAAAAACTATAGCATAAAACTTAAAATACTAAGCGCCCACGACGAGGAAGTGAAAAACTTAGGCCCAAAGGCTTCTCATAGACTGATCCAGCCACGTGAATTCTATATCACGATTTCTATACTGCAATTAACACATGGAGAGAGAGAAAAAAAATCACAAAATGAGGTTACGTGCTATGAGTATTCGAATAGCGTAACGAACAATAAGTGGTACCTACTACCACTGAACTTACTAAAATCTTTAAAACACTATAAGCATGGAACTTTGAAAATAATTGTTTCAATACTTTGACTTCACAGCACCTGTTAGCACAAACTTCTATATTTCAGATAAACTTCTCCACACGTGCTATACTGTAAATCCTACTGTTTCCATGCCTACACAACATAGCTTTGCCAAACTCATCCAGAAATCACAAATAGCTGCTAACCTCCAACAGTAAAATGGGTAATAAATGCAAGTACGTGGTTATCACTTTTCACAAATTTAACACAAGTAACATCACTAAGGCCAGAAAACGCTGAGAATTTTAAAAATCACAAGACAAATAAGAAATCGTCACACTACAATTTAGAAATTAAACTTGATGTACTTAAACTTTTACAACACGTGGAGGACTTTGCCAAAAATCAAACCTATAACACACGGAATAGCTGTATTTATAACTGGAATATAGCTGTAGCACACTGAGTTAACTAGCACACGAACATGTGTTTATAAAACACTAACCTGAAAAAAAAAATTAGTGGCAATGCAACACTTTACCACAATTTAGAATGGAGTAAAATGAACTTCACATACCAATCTTCCACAAATATAACACTTCAATATTAAAACTGTACTAATACATGCAACCTGAGAAGAAATAAACCAGAAAGATACCCTTTTAACGACGAAAGTTCGGACCCACGCCGACAGCATGCGAAGCCATTATGGCGGTATGACGCTATCACTACTGGAGTCAAAATCAAGTTAAAAATGAGAAATACATTATTCAGCGACAACGAAACTTTAACTATTACTTGGACACACTAATTTAGAAAACTTTTAAAACTATCTCAGGTACAAAATATAGCCACATGAGTAATGCAGAGCAAAGGACGCCACAAAGAACCAATTCACAACGTGTTAAATTTTACACGAAATTGGAATACAAAACTGGAACTTTTTAGAATAACATAGCAACCTAGCTCACATATATAAATTATTTACAAGGGAATGGAGAAATGAAGAATTTCCAGTCCTAGGACTACAACTATTAGAGCACGTGGTGACAAATTTCACAAAAAAAAAAAAAAAAAAAAACTAAGAGAAAACTAGCGATTCTACCAATAACCTGTTACTCCACACCAAATTTTCTGTACCTAAACCCATTTCTTATGTCTAAACACCAAACCTAGCGACTCCGTCACTATCCTGTACTTTAAAAAAAAAATTTCCTAGCGCATAAAACAAATATGCTGTACTTAAAAAAAAAACATTTTACCCGGCGCCTCCGCCAATATGTCGCAACCGCCTTTTCTACTAATAATTCGGGGAACTCGCTGTGGCTGCGAAAGGCAAATACAAAACTATTTTAACTGGATACGACATGAGGGACGTACCCCCCATGCTAACTTATGGGAAATTAGCAAACTCAGGAGTAAAACAAGGAAATGTGGGAACAAAATCAAACTACTAAATTAAAACAGGTTAATTCAAGAGTAATTCCAGCTAATTGATATATTGAACTTTTACCTGTTATGTTGACGCTGGATGATGCGTAGCCAAAATCTGGGTGAATACTATAGCTCCATTATTAATTACATGATCACTAAAATCGTGCGATGCGCACCCCACGTCGTCCCGCTGGCAAAGAGACCGCAAAAAAACCACGCTCCCGTCGTTGTTTTAAACTAACCTTTTTTCTCTACAGTCCAGCCAAAACAATAAAATGAATTAGTCAATCATGCCACACTTAGAATGTGGATCCTAACGCAGTAGTACCACATTCTGCATGTGACAATATTAAATTTAGTTTTTTCCAATATCGACCCTCTCTTAAGTTTAAATATAATGTGCGTGTGTGCAGGTGCGAGTGATGAGTTGTTAGATCGTTCATCTATCAACCTCTGTCGTGGTTGCTTCGCTCCTCCAGAATAGAATTTTTGGAAATATTAAATTTAGTAGCTTTTCCAATATCGTCACACTCTTATTTATGTTTTCATATGATGTGCGCATGTGCGTGTGTGTGTGTGTTCTTGTGAGCGTGAGATTTCTTTTGAGCCACTCATCTAGCAACCTCTGTAATGTTCACCTCGGTCCACCAGGACCGTTTTTCTTTATGCATCATAACTATATTCATCTCCTTCGTTATTATTGTATCCGTTATCTGTTTGTTCTGCTTCGTCATCTTTCTCCTCTATTTCCTTAAGCTCATCTTCATAATTTACAGCTTCGTCTCCATCACCGCTTGTAGACCATTTTCCTAATCTTAACACAGGTTCTTTCAGACCTTGAAATTCTGTATTTGTTTGATTTACGTTTTCCTTTATTTTGCTTACTAAATCACCCTGTCTGCTCAAATCACTGTCTCGCTCGTTCAGCTTCCTCTTCAATTCTATAAGTTCAGCATTTGCATGACGCATTAATTTTTCAAATTCCTCTTTCTCTCTTTTCGCATCTTCTTTCTGTTTCCCAATTTTATGCATCTTGCTATCACATTCTTTTCTCATTTTCTGCTTTTTTGCATTTATGCTCTTTTTACACCTCTCGTTTGCAGCCTTTCTTATGCTGTTTATCGAAACTCTCCCACCTTGCCGTTCTGCCCCTTCATCTACACCTCCGTTGCATTCAGATTGTATTTTCAAATTTCCTGAAGCTAGCCATCTTGAACTTCGCTTAGCTCTTCCTACTACCTTTTGCCCACCTCCAATGCTCAACTCCCACTCTCCATTTCCACATTCTCCAAATACGTACACAAAATTATCGGTGAAAAACGTGTTCATTTCATTTACGCTATAGGCTACAACTAGCTCACTTTCTTCCGGTGTTAGTTTCCAATCTAATTCTAACCCTTCTGGTAGGTCTAATGTATCCATTATTAAGCTACAATCTACCATTTCTACCTGTAATGCTTTATTGTCTTCAGCATTCATGTTAACTGGCGTTTTGTAAAAATCACACTTTTTTCCCTTTGCCTTTTTTTTCCCGGTATACAATTACACCTGCTGTTTAGTACAAACCCGTCAGGACATTGAACTTCACCAAACTTTAGGTTGCCATAATATAAAAACCCGCATTGTTCACCTCTTTGGCATCTGGTTACAGGTTTTAAGCAATAATAAATATTTCTTAATGTTCCCCTGTTTAAAAAGTCTGAATTAAATTTACATGAACTGCCTTTTTTATATGCGCACGTGCAGTTTGGCATTAACTCGTAATTCTTTTCACATTTAGTAGCATTTTGGAAATGTCCTGTCTCGTCATTCAAAACAAACCCGCATCTACCAAAGCTAACACAACTATCGTCCGCGCAGGATGCACCTGCGATAAGTATCAATATAGCGATTGTAATCATTTATTTATGATATTTCTTTTTTCTCTTGCCCTTTTTATACCCTACATCCCTTGCTATTTATTTGTTTGTCAATATTCGGCCAATCAGAATTCTTTTTATTTCTAACCGTTCTTATGCTGTTTAGCTATGACGTCATTCCATATACTCCACGTTTATACCTATTTCAGGTATCCCTTCCTATCAGCATTCATCTACCCCTTGATCCCTCCAACCCCTCTTTTATCTGTCTCGTAATTTCTCATTTATTTGCTTCAGTCCTTTTCTGGAGATCCTTCGTGTCGCACGTCTCGTCCACCGGGTCTACCATCACCGATATTCTCCTTCCCTTTTCCTTATTATTAGTTCGATTTTCTGTTATTCATACGGATTATCAGGTTTGATTAACCACAATGCTATTTCACGTATCCCTTCCTCGCAGCATTCAGCTCCCCTTTCTCCCCCCCCCCCCTCTATTCCCTCTTTTATCTGTCTTGTGATTTCTCCATTTGTTTCATTTATTTGCTTCAGTCCTTTTCTGGAGATCCTTCGTGTCGCTCGTCTCGTCCACCAGGTCCACCATCGCCGATGTTCTCTTTCCATTTTCCTTATTATTATTGTTATTATTTCGGTTTCCTGTTTTTTCATGCGGATTAACAAGTTGGATTATCCATATTGCTGCCATATTTTTATACTTTCATCGCGAGCGCTAGTATCGCGTTAATCCACCGGATTAAGAAAATGGCGGGAAATTTGAAAAAAGCAAAAGTATGAATCAGCGGATTATCTCTTAATCCATTGACCCTTCAACAACGGATTAAGAAATTACCCGATGAACTACACCTCTGAAATTTTTCAAATTTCCCGCCATTTTCTTAATCCGGCGGATTAACGCGACACTAGCGCTTAATCCCCCCTGGTGGCATGATTATCGTTAATCCATCTTGCTAATCCGCATGTAATACTACTGAACTTTGATATAACAGAGTGATTGATTCGTGATCTATGCCATATACCGTAACTGATATACTTTCATTCTGTTTTTCAAATTGTTCTATTTGGTCGAGTGAAACGGGAAAGCCTATCCCCCTAAAATCAAATTCTTGAAACATGTCGCGTTTGGTATTTGAACTCACTCGACTTTTGTTTTTTTTTACCGGATATTTTGACGCTAACAGACAATTTGCAAAACATTTACTATCTGAATTTCTTATATTAGTTACAGCATGTTTGTTTTTTATGAAATTGAGGAGCTCCATATAGCATCCTGCATTTAACACATCATATGACAAGCATTTAAAATTAAACCACATATTTGATATAGAGATTTTGAACTGCATTTCGATTCGAAATTATCGATACATGCAAGTATAGGATCTTTCATTTTATTCTCATACCATTCAGCAATGTTTGTAGCCTGAATAATTGAATCCATTTTGCTATTGAAATTAAACGTCTCAATTCTTTCATTTTCAGGAGACTGTATTATATATTTGCATATCAATGTACCGTTTAATTTAATACCTGATTTGTATTGAATCAAATTATTCCGAATTTCGTCACAAACCAAGAGTTTACATTCGTCTAGGAATATTGTGGGATCTATTATTTCAACAGCATTTTCAATTTGTATAAATTCTGTTTTTGAAGGCTGAATCTATCGTTTTACATGCCAATTCCTGACGGTTTATCTGAGCAACACTTACCGAATTTTCAGTCCCAGAGGTATCCTCAACACTTGTCGAACTCTCTTCTATTCCTTGTTGTGGGAAGGATGTTCTCTTCGGTAGATTCACACTCGATTCGTCTCTTGCCAGCTTTACTTTGAACGGTCTGTATGTGTTAACCTGGAAATATGAATAATCAGTAAATTAATTGCTTTTAAATCTTTTTATTTGTCTCCAGTGAGCTGTGAACAAGCACTTTTTCCTATAGACCCTTTTTTAATAATAATAATAATAATTAACATTCAAGCTAGTGATGTTATTACTATAATAATACTAATAATCATGGTACTGACAAAATAATATTTTTTTGCTGGTAATAACTGTTATTTGAGAAAAATATTGGACATATGTATGTATTAAAAATACATAGCAAAAATATTGTGTTTATAGATAATAACTAATTTCCAATCCTGAAAAAAAGAAAAATGTTACTTTATGTTAAAAAAAACATTTTGGATATTAAAAAACGTATGTCTAATTGTCGCAGATGATTTTCTGTAAAAAATATTATAAATAATATCAACAATACTACTGATAATTCATTGTAATACTGAAAAATATATTATAGCAATGTGATTATAGCAATAATAACAATACTAAAATCTTTTTGTTTCTCTCAAACGATTTTTACAGTTAAAAAGTTATATTTTTTTACCTGCTTTTTTATACTTATGGTAAAGTAAAATACTTTTTTTTATTAATAATACCATTACTGTCCACGAAAACAAAATCCGTTAAAAACCAAGTTTTTTACCGGTAATTTTTGTGAGTTCAGTATCTGCTTTGTGAGACATCGCACCATCAGGATTTATTGTTTCTGGAAAAAAGAATTCAGTTACTTTAGCAGAATATTAAAATCAGTTTGCTTCCTGGAATCAGGTGTGTAACTAATGAGTAAATTATTTTTTTTCTTATGATGAGAATCAAGAATATGTTTTAGAACATTTGTTTTGTTATATCATTTTTAAATATATTTTTTGAAAATCACATTTTTTTTAAAATCAACAATTATTTGTAGGTAGAATTTTTGTTCCAGCAGCTATGTCATTTAACTCTGCTACGACTCGTGCCTCTGAAAACAGAATAATTCATGCAGCTTGTATAATTTTCTAATTAAATTATGCAAGTTTTATCACTAAAATACAGATTCAGCATTGACATTAAACATGTTTATATTACTGAAAAAAAAATTAATGCAATTGTATTAAGTTAAACTTATAACATACCCATCATTCTGTCTGTAGTACGTTTCTCCTGCTGTGACATGTAAGCTGCACCGCTTTGCTATTCTCCACGCTTTTTATAATGTCGGTGACTGATGACCTAGTTTCATCTTCCTCTCACCGTCACACCGTTACACACGCCCTCCGGGGGGGCCTCCCACACAATTCCTTCTCACATTATTCAACACATTATAAGTTCACTGTTTTTGAAGACTAAAGATTTTAAATATTAACACTAAATTATATAGCATCTTTTTTCATTCAAAAGTTTGTTGGTGGGAGACATACACATGCTGCGCACGCATATGTTTCGTGATTGGTTAAGTTTAACGGCATCGTTCAACCTTTTTACCGTATGGCGGGGGCTGAGTCTTCTCCTAGTCAGCTGTGTATGTAAGTTTATTTATTTATTTTACAATTGGCCCCGTTAGCCGGAAGTCTAACTTTATGCGTCACTAATGTCACGACTTTTTTCGTTTTTAATTACCTTCATGACTTACCATGCATTCCTCGCCGGAAGACTTTACCTTCATGGTCAAGATAATACGGTCACGACTTTCATTTGAATTACCCGCAGGGCTCTGACGTCTTGCTTGTAAGAAATAATGACTTACGCTTCCTCATATATTATATTTTTTTTTTCTGCTTTGTCATGTTCACTGCTTAACAGACTTTTTTTTGATTATTTTTCATTCTACCTATATTATAATAACCTGTCGAGGTATCTCTGTTTAGTCATTACATACCTACTTACCAACAAATAATGCTTAACATCTTTTTTGTTATTCTTTATTCTACTTCATTCTTTGTAGATTATTGAACCGTCTCACGTTATTTTCTCTCACTCTCTTTCTCTCTGTCTCTCTGTAATTGCGTTATACTCAACAGCGTACGGTATTTTAACATTTTTTCAATCTTTTTATTTTTTTTATGCATATCCTATTTTCTTTAACAAATCGTGCTTAAGATCTTTTTTGTTATTTTTTTATTCTACTTCATTCTCTGTAGATTATTATAGAACCGTCTAACGTTATTTTCTCTCTCTCTCTCTCTCCCTCTCTGTAATAGTGTTATACTCAACAGCGTACAGTATCTTAACATTTTTTTTTTCAATCTTTTTATTTTATTTATGCATCTGATATTTTCTCCCCTACCTACATGCTTCTTATTGATCCATTCCCACTTCTGAATTTAAATCACGCCCGCGCCCCGCCCTGTCGCGTGACGTCATACTACACTGCAATATACCGTCGTCTTACAGATTTGAGGGCTTAGAAACATATTCGCATTAGCCAATCCCCTTATTTTATACCTACTAAATCGATTTCTCTTCAGACCAGGGTGTAAACTTTTTTACTAGCTAAAAATCATAAATTATAAATTCCGGTAATTGTTATATCCAGAAATATCCTGAAGGAGCAAGGGATATATCAGAGACATGTTGCTTTGACGACTCATTTAATATTATTAGGTTATTTTTAATATGTTGCCGATGCGGCCCCCGCCTCCTGTTCTGAAGTTTAAGCAACAAACCCGTATATCGCAGTGGTTTCATACTGAAACCATCAATTTTATTGCAGAAACATGTGCTGTATATGATAAATGTAATCTTATAAGACTTATATAATCATTAATAGGTTCAAGACAAATAATATTACCTTGTCTTCCAATAAACTATTGAATACCGATAATAAATTATAAAAATAAAACGGGCATAAACTCTTCTGCATCCAACACAGCCACACTAAAATATCACTCCACGCTGCTCAGTTGCATCTAGTACTGCATTCTACGCTAGAGGACTCGCACTATCGCTAAGTTGCTGCTTTTAATCCGAAGCCAGTGGGCTGCTTGGCCAAGTGTAATTAAACTACTGGGCCGGAAAGGGTTAATCGTGTTTCGCGAATGTACTAAAAAACTATTTAATAAAATCGTTATTGCCAGAAAATTAGAAATTTACAATGGCCGGATATAAAAAAGATGTAGGGAAAATGCCTGTTATTGATTATAACGGAATTTAATCTAGGAATAAACCATGTAAAAAGTGGAATAACAAAATCTAATGTTTCATTCACATGACTTTCTCCAGCTGTTCGCATACTAGGCCAAAGCATAGTTCAAAACCTTTAAAACTAATCATTATGTGAAACAAAAGTTCGGTTTGCTTTAAATGGCAAACATCACAACTAGAGAGACGAAACGAAGTAGGCTTCCTGTTTTAGAACAGTTAAGGTACTTCAACATTGAAAGCAAACAAGGAACATCTGGAAAACGGTAAACTTAAAAAAAGAAGAAAGAAAGAAAGAAAGAAACAACGTATATGACATTGTTTTAACGAGATCTACATTTTTGTGTGGTATGTTTTTGTCTATCTCTTACGTTTATCAGTTATGCAACATTAATCCAGAATAGAGATTTCAGAGACTTCCCAGAAAATACAATATATATATTGTATTTCTGATGCAAATGCTTCTAATATACGGGATTTTTAATGAAAATAGTTTGAGCCATTTTTGAGAAACACAAAATTTACAAACCTTTTTCAATGAAAAGGGTTGTTTAGGGAGGGCTGGATTATAAAACACCTGCCAGCAAGAAAAGCACCAGGCCCAGACAAGATACCAAATGTGGTATTAAAGAATTTACCCAAAAGGGCAGTAACATTGCTTGCCAAAATATTCAACCACACGCTCGAACATGACAGGTTTCCACCTGCATGGAAAGAGGCAAAAATCCTACTTTTCCCAAAAGTAAACAAAAATCTAGCTCTACCAACCAACTACAGGCCGATCAGCCTATTAAATACGATGAGCAAGGTATTAGAAAAAGTGATACTGAAGCGAATAAATTCACACCTGCACAAACAAAATATACTTATACCCGAACAGTTCGGATTTCGAGCTCACCATTCTACTACACTACAACTGTTAAGAATGACGGAGCAAATCACCAAAGGGTTCAACACAAACAAATTGACAGATGCCCTCTATTTAGATATTGAACGTGCCTTCGATAAAGTATGGCATGCAGGGCTACTCAGAAAACTGAAAGTCTACGAAATTCCTGACACTGTTATAGCCCTAATTAGGGACTACCTCTATGAACGACGATTTCACACCTCAGTAGAGGACGCAGTCTCAAGCTCCAAACAAATCCGAGCAGGAGTTCCACAAGGAAGTATAGTGGGACCAACATTGTTCAATTTATACATAAACGACATGCCAGAATTGGTAAGAACCAACAAGTACATATACGCAGATGACACTGCTATAACCACACAATCCACTCAGCCACGAATAATACACTTACGCCTACAAAATGCTTTAGACTCATTTGAACCATGGTTCAAGAAGTGGATAATTAAAGTAAATGCGAGGAAGACACAGGCTATAGTCTTCACTAAAAGAATACAGCACCGCAAAGGCAGAAACTTGCTACAACCACTTAACTACCAAGGCGAAATTATCGAGTGGAATGACCAAGTGACCTACTTAGGTCTTGTCATGGACCAAGGCCTAACCTGGAGTAGGCATATAGCTAAGGTCAGAGCCAAGGCTAATGGTCAACTAAACAGACTATATCCCATCATCAATCTCAACAGCCAATTAAAATTAAACATGGGAATTACCCTATATAAAACGCTAATAAGAACGAGCATTACGTACGCATCTCCTGTATGGGGCTACGCTGCAAAAACGCACATACATAAATTACAAACACTCCAGAATAGAATAATTAGAATAATTGCCAAACAACCCCCAGTAGCGCCGGCTTATCTCCTTCATGAGGAGCTAAAACTGCATTCAATTGAGCAGTTCATGAAAAGCCAAAGTTACAACCTGTATAAGCGTAAAGCAAGAAACAACAATGAACTAATACAAGAACTAGACACCTATGAAGCAGAAAATAAACACAAGAGACTGCTCTCTCTATTTGACAGAACCCTCGGCCTGGGGGAACCCGATTTAAATATACAAGAATATCTAGAATAGGTAGTAAGAATTCCATAATAAAATTACCCATGAATGTGTACATTAGTTTGGTGGCCCTTGAAGTCCTTACTTTCTGAGTCAAGGCGGATCCGGGGGTTTGAGGGACCCCCACTCTACAGCGACCTGGCAGACCACTAACGGACCTTCTCTGGTATTTAGATAATAGAATGTAAGTAATTAGAATAAGTGTTTTATTACAGATAAAGCAGCATTGGGCATGGCCATCACTTGGATGGGTGACCACTAAGTCCATGAGAAACCAATAATGTCTCTGCTAAATGACTACGCCCTCTCTAGTTAAAGGGTTGAACACAACTAATAACTAATGACTTCGCCAGACAGGGCAACAGTAGTTGTAAAAATATAACTAGCTTAGAATTTATACCAAAATGAAATATCTAAATGACTATGTCCTTATGTTACAGGGCTGCAGACATACGAAATATACCAACGACTTTACCCGAAAGGGCAGAAAATGTTATACTGACTACGTCCTTTTGTTACAGGGCTGCAGATATATACACACACAATATGTACATATTCCTCACTACAAATCTTCCAAGGGCGCAATCAGGGCTCCGGTCATGTTTGCGTCCTGGCCCTCACTCTCTCCTGGCTATGGCCTTTGGCTAGCCATAACACCCGCTCCTTGAATCCGCAGGTGCAACAAGCGGTACTGCAGCATTTCTACACCCGAATTCTCTCCGGTGGAGTGGTTTTTTTAGTGGGTATTGCCAGTTTAGGGCGACCCCCACACTTGGCGGAGCTATCCCCTCTGCCGCCTGTAGATTGGGTTTTTCCACTCCACTCGAAAAAAAAAGGGAGGGGAATTTTCTTCAAAAGCTCCTTGTCCCACCCTTACTAAACATAAATACCAAGTTTGGGATTTGCAATTTTTACTTAAACATGTTTAATCACTAATGCACAAAATTTTTAATTCATTCCAGTCAATAAAACTTTCCTTTGGGCTATGCTGCCCCCCCCCCGCCAACTCGGACCTGCTTTTTAGCGAATCAGGGGACCTTAAAATATGTTACCGGCGAAATCTCGACATCGAACTTTTGGGTGAAATACAATACCTTCTCCACCTATGTACTTTATGTGTACATACGTGCTAGGGAAAGTAAAAAGCAAATGTTATACAAAGGAGAACACTCCTATACACACGAAAGTCTAGAAAAGAAGATCCTTGAACTTGATAGGGGGAACAAATCCTCTGAAAACGTGAAATCTAAAAATAAAAGATTACAAAAGCAACATTTTATAATTTAATATTTAGTTACTTTGTAGTAGACATGCTTCTATAAAAATTCCACAGCGTTTAAACCTACTTTTGAAGAACATAGCAAGTATTATATCTTATGTACCATAAAAGACAAAGATGGCGAAAGTGGGCAATACTTTTATAGGTATTAATTTGTACCTATGTGGATGAAACTAATAATTTAATAATGCTTGTAATAATTTAATTGAAATAAAAATTGTACATATTAAAATACCTGTAGTTCCTGTTAAATATATATATATATATATATATATATATATATATATATATATATATATATATATATATATATATATATATAGCTTTGGTTGTAAAAATCTACTCGTAACCACTTGTTATTCTTGCTATTTGATCCTTTTTGGTCTCCTTTCCTAATATACTTGCTTCCTCTCCATCACCATAATCAACCTCATGGTCATGATCAACATTATAGGCTGGTCTTCCTGCTGTTACTCCTCTCCACAGTCTTGGACGAAGAATCTTGTAATCTTGTTCCTGGAAATGTTTATAATGGAGAACCATACAAAATACATAATCGAAGGTATTCTATAGCTAACGTTACTTTTTGTTGAATTATTTGAAAATTCCCCTTTGCTTGACCAAATTACACGTTCCTTGGCGAGATATCTGCAAAGGGCATACATGATGTCCATAACCCCATCTTTAAGAACTGACGCATTCATATTATTATTATAATTATTATTACTACGAATGTCTGCAGATATCGGATTTCGCTAGGGTGTAATCAAAACTTTTGCATCAAGGAATTTATCGCACTCTTGCCATATTTATTTGAAATACAGCATTTGCCAGAAATTTGATGCAATCAAATGCTTGTACCCCTTGCGTAGTTGCAGCCAACTTTCTAAAAGGATTTGGATACTGAATGTTGATAGGCCTCTGTATCTTCTGCAGTGCCACACTGAAACCTGCGGTCGAATGGTCAGCATTCTGGTCAGCTTCTCACTCAAAGGTCCGGGGTTCGGTTTTCGAATGTGGCAGGGAATTCTATTTTCACTGTAACAAATAATCTATCCCTACAGAGTCTCTTAAGTATTTTTGTGTGTGTAATGTGTGTACAACTAAAAAGACGTTAAGAACCTTACAGTTCAGTGAAAAGTCACCAACAGTTGTTTCTAAACTAAAGCCTTCGATGTGAATACAGATGTTAAAAGGGGCTATATAAATGAAAAAAAAAATATTGACAATTATAATCTAATCTTAGCTCCTTTGCGTAAAGCTACTTCTCTTGTTCCTGTTGCCTCGGGAAGAAAAAGTTGTAAAAGCCACTGCACATCTTGCTTTAATCTTGAATCTCGTTATAATATAGTTCTTCAGAATCCCTCCTGCGCTCAAAACACATCAAAACTGGTACCAAATCTGCCTATATTTTTTTATAAAAAGTTGCGTCTCACGTGTTGGCACACCGTCTGAGGTGACTTAAATCATGAGACGCGTCTCATTACGTGAGTGAGACGTTGGTCGTGATCAAGGTCACCTCCATCTCGGGTCGTCGAGTTTTATTCATACGAAAGTGAGACGGGTCTCGAAAGTTACAAGTTTTGAGTAATCTTTATACCACCCGTTTGGTCTGCATTTCGAATCTCAATGATACAACTACTTAAACATAATTTGAAAGCACGAACCCGCGACCTCTTTAGTCCTAACACAGTTTATTTTCAGAGGGCCGTTCATTAAAAACTCCTGGTTACTCTGCACGACTCTTTCGATCGACCGCAAAATGACATGTGGGCCCGCCTGATCGAATTTCTGAACGCTCACATTAAAAGGTTTGTCAGGACGCCAAGCATCAGAAATCGATATTCCCATCCATCCTGGTGAATTTTGTGAAAGATTTTCACTGGCAAAAATTAAGAAATATCCTAAACATATTAGATACCCAATCTTTGGGGCCTGCCCTTTTGAGGTAAAGGTCGTAGTACTATAACAGTTTCGGAAAACACCGAAAATAGTTTTTTCATCGATATTTGCCTGTTCTATAATGTTGAATTGTGGTTCCTCGCTTACCTCATCTTCCGGCTTGGGTAGCACATCCTCAGGTATAGGTATATCATCCCCATCTAACAACAGCTATGACAGGTCCTCCATTCAGCACTTACCTGAAGCCTATCCCAAATGGAACAGGTTCTGTTTAATACAGTGTCTAACATTCAAACTTGCCGCCATAATTTCAATTTTACCGACAGTAATTTGAACTGCCCGACCCAATTTTTCAAACTTGCCGCCGGAGTATTAAATTTACAGGCACAATAATTTGAACTGTGCGTGGCAGATTCAAACTTTCTTTCAGAGCACAATTTGATCTGCGCGCTGCACGCACCGCCTTCTAAATCGTCGGTTTTCTTGTAAGCGCTATCCCACGCCTAAAATTTCCAATTATCCTCTCCATTCTTCTGCAGCCAACTCGTCCATGTTACACGATGAAGTAGGAGGCAGTATCCTTCGGCAGCCAATTCGTCCATGTTACATGACGTAGGAGGCAGTCGCTGTGAGCGCAAAGTGGGCTGAAAAAGGGATCTCTCCCATGTTGAAGAGACCATACTACCCATGCGCTTCCCCACTCCTTCGTGTAAAAATAATCCTAGCCTTCTGCAGCAAACTGGTCCATGTTACACGATGACGTACTAAGCTGTCGCTGCTGAATGCAGAGTCTGTTGAAAGATGGATCTCTCCTATGTTAGACCGTGCTACCCACGCGCTATTCCAATCCGTCTAAAAGTACCGCACCTACCCTCCTCAGCCAACTCCGTATTACACGATGCTGCACATCTATTCTACGTAGTGAGCTTCTTTGCACTCTGTACTAATTATAATAACTGCATGGCAAAACAGCTCACCGGCAACCTTGGGCTACCGCCCGGCCGCTGCGTCCCCCATCTCGGTCCACTACCGACGTCAAAGCTGGGGTTCAGTATTAGAGGTTGAGGCGTGGTCAGAGCCTCGAGCCCCTCCGGCCGGTTAATGCGGTCCTCATAACCTGGAGCCGCTACTTCTCCATCAGGTAGCTCCTCAATTCGCCCCCTAGGGACCTTACGAGGCTGAGTGCACCCCGGGCCAAGTCTCCCAGCGGGGGAAAAATTCCCATGCCGGTACTGGGGATCGAACCCAGGCTCCCGCACTCTACTAATTTAACCACAATATCCGTTCGAAGAACGTATATAAGCCCATGATTTTCAGTCCAAGGCACCCAGTTTCCGGAGTGGTACCGGACTCTGTGCTGGTAAGCACTCGGTTCCCCAAGAGCGAGTAAAAATCTAACGGTGCCCTCGAAGCTTCCAAAAATCAATCTTCCTTTACGAGGAGCGAGCGGGTGGAAACCTAACGGTGCCAACGTTCTCCTCATGCTCCAAAATATTTTGGAAGTGAAACCTGACGGTGCCAACGCAGCTTCCAAAAATTAATCTTCCTTTACCAAGAGCGGGTGGAAACCTAACGGTGGCAACGAAGCTCCTCCTGCTCCTAACATTTTTGGAAGTGGAAATCTGACGGTGCCAACGAAGCTTCTCTTGCTCCTAAACTTTTTGGTAGTGGAAACCTGACGATGCCAACAAAGCTTCCTTTATACTTTTTTTTTTTCCTAATTGTAGTTGTTTTGTTTTATATTCATGCTTTTTGAGATTTCATGTCGTTTTAAATGTTTCCTCCGCCCCCCCCCCGCCCAAGCTTATTCAACCATAACACCTTTTTGCATTTCTTTTGTATTTTTATGAATTTCTTATATTTTTGGCTTATTTTTAATTTGTCTCCATTCCAGGATATCACAAATATATTGCTTTTTTCAGATGTACGCCCATTTAGTAACTCCCTGCCTTTCTATTTCCTGTTTGCTTTGGGGGTCTCAAATTTGTGCTGGCTACGCCTCTTTATATATGTTAAAAGCTGTTCCTTTTTGGAAAATTCATATCTTTGAGCATCCATTTGCCTCGTCTTCCTTTCGGTATAACCTTCGATGCCCAGAATGTCAGTATAGATTTTCTTTTTCAAAAAACGATGTAATATCTTTACCGTTAGATTTAAATCCACCTTTGTGGAAACACAAAGTTAAATGTTTGCGCTTGTTTTGTTCAAAGCACCCATTCGGGGATCATGAATGTTTTCCACTACGGTATGTCTATAATATGTTGCGATAAATTTACTATAACAGCTCCTTTGAGGTTTTATCACTCTTACTTTCCAAATTCTTGGATTATTCTGAACAATGGAACATTGCTTCTTGGGTCGAGCATGAACACTGTTTCGCATTTTAAAAAATATTTTCTTTATTTTCAGAAGTACGCCGATGTAGTAACTCCGTGTTTGTATGCCCTGTTTTCTTTGCGGGTCTCAAATTTGTGCTGGCTACGCCTTTGTTTATGTGCTCGACGCTTATCTTCTCCTTGTGAAGAATCAAATTTGTTCAACATTGAATGCCCTAAATGTAAAACTCCCTTTTTGTTTTTCCCCAATAGTGTTAAATGCATACCGTTAGATTTAAACTTACCTTTGTGGAAACGTGAGGTTAAATGTTTTGAGTTTGTTTATTTGTTTTTGTAATACCCACTTGTTTGGTAATTAGCTGTCTTTGGTATTCTATCATTTCAGTAGTATTTACCTTCTGTGCTGCAAAAACGACTGGTATCTTTCTATGATAATTTAACCCTAAGTCTTCCCCTTCAGTTCTATCATTCCAATTCGGAAAACAAAATTATTAGTATTGTTTTTCCTGCTTGGATAAACAAATACTTTTTTGATCGTGATTAATAAATATTTCGTTGTATTTTTTGGGGGGGTTCAACATGTCATCCCTCGTTGATACAGGGACTTCTAAATTTAACACCGCACAGCAACGCATTGCTTCCTTACATTTACTCCCCTGTTTCACCCCAACCGTTTTTCCAGGTCCCTGGCCTGCTCTGGCACTTCTTCTTACTCTTGCTTTAGACAACATTCCTGCTGTTATAGCTGGCATGTATTGCACTACCCTAGCTCCAGAATTCAATGCTCACCCCCTAAATGCCCACCCTGCGTGTGCTACCTCCACTAATTAACATTTATCTATCTTCGTATAACGACATTTCAAATTCTATTCTCTCCCATTTCTACCGTGTGAGTAGTTATAATCCCAGATTAAGCAAGTGGATTAACGTTAATCCTGCCGCTAGGGACGCTAGTGTCGCTCTTAATCCGCCTTAATCCGTGGATTAAGGCGAATTAGCAGCGACACTAGCGCCCCTAGCGGTAGGATTATCTCCGACCGCTTAATCTGAGAAAGAGGATGAGATGGATTAAGGACATGGGGAGCTTAATGCTGAGGAAGTGATCGGGACGGTAGTTTGGGAGGGAAAGGTGGACCACAAGGGAAGTACGTGATTATGTACAGAAGGGGAAAATGACGTGGCGTGTTGTGATTTGAGAGAATGAGGAATGTGATTGGTGGAAATAAAAGGGGATGGAGTGGGAAAATGACGTGGCGTGTTGTGATTGGAGAGAAAAAATGAGGAATTGGATTGGGGCAAGATTTTGGGTTAAAGCTGAAATTAAGGAAGATTTTTTTTAAAAAAAAATAGTGACGTGACTTTGGTAAGAGGCCGGTGAAGGGATGCGGGTGGGATGTGGGAGAGGAATGAAGGAATGATTTGCAAGAATGAGGTAAAAATGCGATGAGGAAGTGACGTGGCGTGTTGGGATTGGTGAAAATAAGGAGGAATGTGATTGGTGGATGGAATGGAATACTTTACGGTGATTGGTGGAAATAAAAGATATGATTGGTTGAAAAAATGAGAAGGGAGAAGAGTGGGAGATGAAGGTTCGGTATAAAAGGGGAAGAGAGGGAGGGAAACAATACATGGTAATGATGATTGTGTTGGGGATAGTGCTGATAGCAGCAGGAATTGTTGGTGGGGAGAGGAGTTGCGTTAGCTTTGGGAGGTGTGGATTTGAACTAAATGATGAGACGGGTCATTTGGAAAATGTGACAAGATGCGATAAGGATCACGAATTGATGCCTAATTGTTCGTGTGTATATCGGAAGGGTAGTGGGTGTAGGTTTGGATCAGACTTTATTAACCTGGGGACATTGAAGAACGTTTATAATTGTTTAAAACCGATAACGAGATGTCAGAGGGGGAGGAGATGTTCGGGGATGTTTTACGGGGGTGTAAAGTTGGGGCAGCTGGAATGTCCGGAGGGTTATATTGGAAATGGAAGATGAGGTTGTGAAAAAGGAAAGGGGAGGACGACCGGTGTGAATTTTATAGAAAACCGGTTAATATGTATACTAGCGACAACAGTTCGATTCTGGTGGAGATGATAGATTGTAGTTTGTTGATGGATACGGTAGATTTGCCGCAAGGGTTGGAATTGGAATGGAAATTAACGCCGGAGGAAAGCGAGCTTGTGATGGCGTATAGTGTGGTAAATGAGATGAATTCCTACTTTTCTGATAATTTCATATATATTTGGTAAATGCGGGAATTGTGAGTGGGAGTTAAACGTAGCTGGAGGGCGAAAAGTAAGGGGAAGGGTGAAGAGAGGATCGAGATGGTCTGCGGAGAGTAACTTGAAAATAAATTCGGAATGTGATGGAAATGGAGGGGATGTCTGGAGGGTGTCGGTGAGCAGTATAAGAAAAGCGGCATCGGAGAGGTGTAAGAAGGGGATGAACTCGATGAAGTAAAAGATGAAAAAGGAATGCGATAGTTAGATGAAGGAGGTGAAAAGGGGGATAGACGTGGTGAAGAAGCAGAAAGAAGAATGTGAAAGAAGGAATGGAGAACTACGGGGGATGATGGAAAGAGTGAGAAGAGAGGTGGAGGAAAAGAGGGCGAATGTGTCGAAGGAGCAGGAATTAGTGAACCGAATAAAAGGAAATGTGGTTAAACTGTACGATGAATTTGAATCGTTAAAAGGAATGATTGGGAAATTGGAAAATGCAAGTACTAGAGGAGGAGTGGAGGGATTCCCTAGTTATGAAGAAACGTACGACGAAGACTTAGAGGGGGACGGAGGAGAAGTGGAGGTTGGTGGAGAGAATATTGAGGAAGAGGGTAACGGAGGAGAAGTGGAATTTGAAACGAAATGAAAGGGTAAGGCAGTAGGCGTTGAAATACGTTTATAATATAAAAATGGTATTATAATGGAATTGAAACCTGTTGTTTAACTTGCGGTATTTTGGTTTGCTCAAGAAGTATATGTATATATATATATATATATATATATATATATATATATATATATATGTGAATTTAAATAGATGTATTAAATACTATAGCACTATGAGTAGTAGACAGCAGAAATACGAGGGCCGTTCAGAAAGTAGCCTCCGGTTGATTGCAAGAAATTCATCAAGTTAAATAAAAATATTTTAATATATACATCTTTTCACTATTTTTCTACATAGTTTCCATAACGATTGAGGCACTTATCGTATCTGTTCACAAGCTTTGAAATTCCTTCTGCATAAAAATCACCCGCTTGTGACCCCCCAGGGGCCTACTACGGTAGGTACGGGTTAGGCGCACCCGGGGTCCCGAGCCACCTTGACTCCCTCTATGGGCAACCTCAGAGTGGTGAGGGAGGCAGTAGGTCAAAACGCCCACCCACGTGTAGGCCGTGCGTGGAGACCCGTGTCGGTGAAAAGGAATATCCTGGTTGGTTGAGGGTTGCGTACCTGAGCCTGGGCTTCTGTCTTTCAGTAACTGGGGAGGGTGCGCAGCCTAATACACCGCTTTGGTTTCTGATTTACCTAAACGGGAGGCTAGGGACTAACCCACCCCTAGTCAATCGGCCAGGACTAGGTATTGCACCGAAATCCAGGGTGAGTGGGACGGCGAGCCCGCTATATCCCCTGTGTAGCCCTGTCATCCCAGTGCGGTGACCCCTCGTTGGGCTCCGTGGTGGGTGGGGAGCACTGGGGGATGAATTTATACAATTTTTTCTATGGCACCAAGACTAAACCCCTTAATGCAAATAAAGACGTTGGAAAGGAAATAGTCGAGTCATGTGGTCCTCGCTACTTGGTTATTCATAGGACAGAGGAAGGAAGGCAAGAAGTTCCTTACGGTGAGGCCTTTTACTATCCAAAAGGGTCTCGATGCCATTGCTGCTCCTGTTAAATCCTGCGTTCGAGCTCGCAATGGTACACCTCTTGTCGAAGCCAACTCCCCCTCGCAAGCTGCAAGGATACTTAAAGCCACCATGTTAGCCAGCTATCCAGTGAAGGTCGAGGTGCACAAGTCGCTGAACTCCTGCCGCGGTGTAGTAACAACCCGCGCGTTGGACGATTTGTCCATTGAGGAGATCCAAGAAAATCTTGCGACTCAGGGTGTCTCAGCTGTTTATCGGGTACAACGTAAGATCAACGGTGAACTCCTGCCTACTCGTACCCTGTTTCTTACTTTTGATCGGGTTGATCTGCCTCAAAGGATTAGAGCAGGGTATGAAGCCATCGAAGTTAGGCCTTATATACCCAATCCGCTGAGGTGCTTTAAATGCCAACGTTTTGGTCACTAGTGAGTTGTGTACCGGCAAGTCCACCTGCGTCCACTGCGGTGACATCTCCCACGATGGGGCTTGTGCTTCAGCTCCATCGTGTGTGAACTGTAACGGGGAACACCCATCTAGTTCCCGAGACTGCCCCCGTTTTGCAGAGGAACGAGCGATCCAGGAGATACGGGTGAAAGAGAAGGTGTCCTTCTTGGAAGCCCGGAAGCTCCTGCGACTCCGCCAACCCTCTGCCCCGAGGTCCGCTACCTATAGCTCAGTTGCAGCTAAACCGGTACCGCGTCGGGAAATCGCAACACAGACCGGCGATATGAACGGGGCTACAATTGCGGAAAAGGTTATTTTAGCCCAAGCGCTGCCAAAGCCTTCGGCACCTACACCCAAGTTGGTATCAACATCTGCCAAATCCGCCAGCTTACAGAATAGTCCTGCACACTTGTCACCGAAAGCCTCGACCTCGGGAACTAAAGCTGGTAAATTCACGACGTCTTCTGCCCCGGAAAAACAGTTTAAGACCAAGTATGTACGACAAGACTTCTCGAAAGAGAATGTGCAATCTATTACCAAGTCATCTAAGGGTAAGAAAAGTACACGCCACTCCACACGTGCATCCTCCTCTGAAGGGTCATCTGGGGAGGAGGGCGTGAATCGGCGACGGCCGTCTTCGCCGATCAGCACATCCAATCGGTTCGAACTACTCGGACCGAAATTTGCTCTTGAAAAAGGGACCTCCCTTGTGGAGGAGATGGACCAGGAGGATTCTGCCGCCACTGCCAGAGGGACAGTGCGGAAACGGCAGGATCGTGCTCCTGAAAATAGTACTAGCCCAACGCCTAAGAAGAACAAATTGAACCGACCAGCTAATCCCGATCTGCAGAAGCGTCTTTCGATTTGAAACTTATCCCATAATATACTCAATGACTATCCTCCATTGGAACCCCCCCAGGGGCCTACTACGGTAGGTACGGGTTAGGCGCACCCGGGGTCCCGAGCCACCTTGACTCCCTCTGTGGGCAACCTCAGAGTGGTGAGGGAGTCAGTAGGTGAAAATGCCCACCCACGTGTAGGCCGTGCGTGGAGACCCGTGTCGGTGAAGAGGAATATCCTGGTTGGTTGAGGGTTGCGTACCTGAGCCTGGGCTTCTGTCTTTCAGTAACTGGGGAGGGTGCGCAACCTAATACACCGCTTTGGTTTCTGATTTGCCTAAACGGGAGGCTAGGGACTAACCCACCCCTAGTCAATCGGCCAGGACTAGGTATTACACCGAACTCCAGGGTGAGTGGGACGGCGAGCCCGCTATATCCCCTGTGTAGCCCTGTCACCCCAGTGGGGTGACCCCTCGTTGGGCTCCGTGGTGGGTGGGGAGCACTGGGGGATGAATTTATACCATTTTTTTATGGCACCAAAACCAAAACCCCTTATTTTAAATGCAAACGTTGGAAAGGAAGTAGTCGAGTCATGTGGTCCTCGCTACTTGGTTATTCATAGGACAGAGGAAGGTAAGAAGTTCCTTACGGTGAGCCCTTTTACTATCCAAAAGGGTCTCGATGCCATTGCTGGTCCGGTCAAATCTTGCGTTCGAGCTCGTAACGGTACACTTCTTGTCGAAGCCAACTCCGCCTCGCAAGCTGCAAGGATACTTAAAGCCACCACGTTAGCCAGCTATCCAGTGAAGGTCGAGGTGCACAAGTCGCTGAACTCCTCCCGCGGTGTAGTAACAACACGCGCGTTGGACGGTTTGTCCATTGAGGAGATCCAAGAAAATCTTGCGACTCAGGGTGTCTCAGCTGTTTATCGGGTACAACGTAAGATCAACGGTGAATTCCTGCCTACTCGTACCCTGTTTCTTACTTTTGATCGGGTTGATCTGCCTCAAAAGATTAGAGCAGGGTATGAAGCCATCGAAGTTAGGCCTTATATACCCAATCCGCTGAGGTGCTTTAAATGCCAACGTTTTGGTCACACTAGTGAGTTGTGTACCGGCAAGTCCACCTGCGTCCACTGCGGTGACACCTCCCACGATGGGGCTTGTGCTTCAGCTCCATCGTGTGTGAACTGTAACGGTGAACACCCATCTAGTTCCCGAGACTGCCCCCGTTTTGCAGAGGAACGAGCGATCCAGGAGATACGGGTGAAAGAGAAGGTGTCCTTCTTGGAAGCCCGGAAGCTCCTGCGACTCCGCCAACCCTCTGCCCCGAGGTCCGGTACCTATAGCTCAGTTGCAGCTAAACCGGTACCGCGTCGGGAAATCGCAACACAGACCGGCGATATGAACGGGGCTACAATTGCGGAAAAGGTTATTTTAGCCCAAGCGCTGCCAAAGCCTTCGGCACCTACACCCAAGTTGGTATCAACATCTGCCAAATCCGCCAGCTTACAGAATAGTCCTGCACAGTTGTCACCGAAAGCCTCGACCTCCGGAACTAAAGCTATTAAATTCACGACGTCTTCTGCCCCAGAAAGACAGTTTAAGACCAAGTATGTACGACAAGACTTTTTGAAAGAAAATGTGCAATCTATTACCAAGTCATCTAAAGGTAAGAAAAGTTCACGCAACTCCACACGTGTATCCTCCTCTGAAGGGTCATCTGGGGAGGAGGGCGTGAATCGGCGACGGCCGTCTTCGCCGATCAGCACATCCAATCGGTTCGAACTACTTGGACCGAAAACTGCTCTTGAAAAAGGGACCTCCCTTGTGGAGGAGATGGACCAGGAGGATTCTGCCGCCACTGCCAGAGGGACAGTGCGGAAACGGCAGGATCGTGCTCCTGAAAATAGTACCAGCCCAACGCCTAAGAAGAACAAATTGAACCGACCAGCTAATCCCAATCTGCAGAAGCGTCTTTCGATTTGAAACTTATCCCATAATATACTCAATGGCTATCCTCCATTGGAACATACGCGGAATTCGACCACATCGACCAGAGCTTGACTTGTTGCTGCGCCAGCATGAACCCTTGGCTGTATGTTTACAAGAGACGAAGCTCCGTCCACAGGACACCGTTACCATCAGGCAGTACTCCTCCGTACGATGTGATTTATCCCCGGAGGACGGTGTCCCGGCACATGGGGGCACTATGATGCTTATTCGAGATGATATTTTTGCCAACTCCGTACCCATACAATCTGCAATCCAGTCCGTTGCAGTCAGCATTAAGCTACCCTCCGCTTCATTCACCATTTGCAGTATCTATTTGCCTCCATCTGCGGACCTCTCGCACAGCGACTTAGAACACCTCATTTCGCAGTTGCCACCACCCTTTTTATTGGTAGGCGACGTGAATGCCCATCACCCTCTTTGGGGCTCTCCTCGGGCTTGTGCGAGAGGTACGCTACTTAAAGATTTCTTGGATAATCAGAATCTTGCTCTCTTGAACACCGGAGAGCCCACCTTTCTATCTGACGCATTTCATAGTTTTTCACACATTGACATTGCAATTTGTTCCCCTCAGCTGGCAGTCACCTTATGCTGGAATATCATCTCGGATTTGCATTCTAGTGACCACTTTCCTTGTCGTATTAGTGTCTTGACACCCGTTGTATGTTCCACCCGTTTACCTAGTTGGCGCCTAGACCACGCCAGCTGGGAACTGTACTCCCACTTGGCTGAATTTAGCTACGAAGAGCACGACTCTGTGAACCACTTGGTCGAACATCTTACAGGCACCATTCTTTCTGCTGCTGAGCAATCCATTCCGCGTTCGACTGGCTACAGCCGTCGATTTCCGGTACCTTGGTGGACCGATGACTGTCGGGATGCTATTCGCGCTCGCAGACGAGCTCTACGGGTTTTCCAGCGTTTTCCTACACTGGATAACCTGATACACTATAAACGGATGCGTGCACATTCTAGGCGGGTTATTAAGGATAGCAAAAAGATGTCATGGAATAAATTCGTGGGTTCCTTTAATCGACATACACCTTCCTCTGTCGTATGGGATAAGTTAAGACGTGTGGCTGGGAAACCGAACCATATGCCCATCGCCGGTCTCAAAACACCTACCGGAGCTGTTGTTGATACATTTGACGTGGCGAATACTTTAGGCAGTGCTTTCGCTCAGGTGTCTAGCTCAGGCAACTATTCCCCTGAGTTTCTTACAGTTAAGAACCAGGTGGAATCTCAAGAATTCTCGTTTCTTTCTGGCAACCTTGAGGATTATAATCGCCTTTTCACCCTGGCAGAGCTAGACAATGCACTCTCCTCTTCACGACACTCAGCACCAGGTCCAGATGGTATCCACGTCCAAATGTTGCAACATCTCTCTCCTGATGGCAAAGATTTCCTACTCGAGGTCTATAATCGTGTCTGGGTTGATGGCATTTTTCCAGACAAGTGGCGGGAGGCCACCATCATACCCATTCTTAAACCTGGAAAGGACCGCCATCTTCCTTCCAGTTACCGTCCTATTTCCCTCACCAGTTGCGTTTGCAAGGTGATGGAACGCATGATAAATGGACGGTTGGTGTGGTGGCTGGAATCCCACAATCTTCTGACGAACATCCAGTGTGGCTTTCGACGACGACGTTCAACTGCTGACCACCTTGTCTCTCTGTCAACTCAGATTATGGACGGGTTTCTTAAGAACAGCCCCACAGTTGGGATATTTTTTGACCTCGAGAAGGCCTACGACACGTGTTGGCGGGCGGGAATATTGCGTTCTCTGCACAACTGGAACATACGTGGACGCCTACCGTCGGTCATTCAGGAGTTTATGCGGGACCGCGTTTTTCGAGTGAGGGTGGGTTCGGTTTTTTCTAACCATTTTATTCAAGAGAACGGAGTGCCGCAGGGCTCGGTACTCAGCGTGACTCTATTTGCTATTGCGATAAATTCCATATCACTATGTGTGCCTCAAGGTGTCTCTTCCTGTTTATTCGTGGACGACTTTGCCATCTTCTGTACTTCTCAGCGTACACCGTTTTTGGAACGCCGTCTCCAGCGGTGTTTGGACAATCTCTATGCATGGAGCTCGAAACACGGTTTTCGTTTCTCCGCTGAGAAGACAGTCTGCGTTAACTTCTGGCGCCGTAAGTGGCATATGCCGCCGTCTCTTCGACTCGGGCCAGATTTACTTCCTTTCGCAGACGAGGCGAGATTCCTTGGTTTGATCTTCGATCGGAAACTTTGTTGGGCACCACAAATAGCACAGCTTAGAGCACGATGTGACCGTTCTCTAAATCTTTTACGGATACTAAGTGGCAAGTCTTGGGGTGCGGATCGGACGACATTGCTCCGTCTTTATCGTGCTGTGATTCGTTCGAAGTTGGACTATGGCAGCATTGTGTATTCTTCAGCTCGACCTTCAGTGCTCAGAAGGTTAGACACAGTCCATAACCAGGGCATCCGTGTGGCCGTTGGAGCTTTTCCAACGAGCCCAGTTGTTAGCCTCTACGCCGAATCGGGAGAACCTCCTCTGCGTTGTCGGCGTGATGTCCTGCTTGCTAACTATGGCTGTGGGCTGAAGTGTATGCCTGGGCATCCAACTTATCACGCGTTTTTCTCCCCTGAGCTGCACGAGCGATACTGCCTCCGCTCTCTGAGCCCCAGGCCAGCAGGTTTTCGTTTCCGTGAGCTTCTACGCCAGCACCATGTTGACATTCCTCGGCTGTTATCCAAGGGAGAGAGTATACACCCCCCTTGGTTACGCGCTACCTCCCATGTCGATCTCGGGATGACGCTCTACGGGAAATCTGTTACGCCTCTTGATAGTATTCGTCGTTGCTTTTTAGAATTTTTATCCAAATACAGTGGCCGTATTTGTATTTACACCGATGGTAGTAAGAGCCCCGACGGTGTTGGATGTGCCTTTGTAACTGGCACCGCAACTTCTACTTACGGTTTGCCTAGTTGCACATCTATATATTCTGCCGAGCTATATGCTATTTATCAAGCCCTTCTGTATATTCGACGTCGAAAATTAGGTGACTGCCTTATTCTTAGTGATTCCCTTAGTGCCCTTCAGAGCATTCGTGAGCTGTACAATTACCATCCTTTGGTGCAGCGCATCCAGGACGTTCTCCACATTTTGCACGCTTCTGGCTTTAATGTGGAGTGCGCATGGATTCCTGGACACGTTGGCTTGCCAGGGAATGACACGGCGGATTTGGCAGCGAAATCGGCAGTCACAGCGCCCAGTGTTACGATTACCCATTCAACAGCAGAAGATTTTAGAGTGGCTGTACGGAGAGCCGTTTTTTCGACTTGGCATGCGGAGTGGTCGGCTCTCCGTGGTAATAAGCTGCGAGAGGTGAAGGACCTCCCTGTCAACTGGGTAACCTCCTCTCGTTTATTCCGCCGGGAGGAGGTAGTACTAGCTCGGCTAAGAATTGGCCACTGTATTTTTACTCACAGTTACCTTTTTAAACGTGAACCTGCTCCTGTCTGTGCGCTCTGTGGGGAGGCACAGACAGTTCGTCATGTGTTGCTGGAGTGTGGTCACCTGGCACACATTCGGTCATCTATGGGCATGCCGGCCTCTCTTGCCGAGGTCCTGGCAGATGACCCAAGAGCAGTGGAGAGGGTTTTTAAATTTTTAGCAAAACTTTCTTTTACCTTGAGGTTTTAGTGTGATAGCGTTTTTTTTAAACTCTTTTGGTTTTAATGTGTTGATTTTAGATGGAGTTTTATATCCAGCTCTGGTTAGAGGGCTGGACGTTTCTGTTACTTCCGTTTCAACTGTGTTAGCTCTTTTATTTGTGTTTACTTTTTTGTTTGGTATTTTCTTACTGGCTATTGCCAAGTTTTAATCGTAAGGGCGCTTATGACCTCGGCAGTTGAGCGCCCTTAAACACCATCATCATCATCATCCATTGGAACATACGCGGAATTCGACCACATCGACCAGACCTTGACTTGTTGCTGCGCCAACATGAACCCTTGGCTGTATGCTTACAAGAGACGAAGCTCCGTCCACAGGACACCGTTACCATCAGGCAGTACTCCTCCGTACGATGTGATTTATCCCCGGAGGACGGTGTCCCGGCACATGGGGGCACCATGATGCTTATTCGAGATGATATTTTTGCCAACTCCGTACCCATACAATCTGCAATCCAGTCCGTTGCTGTTAGCATTAAGCTACCCTCCGCTTCATTCACCATTTGCAGTATCTATTTGCCTCCATCTGCGGACCTCTCGCACAGCGACTTAGAACACCTCATTTCGCAGTTGCCACCACCCTTTTTATTGGTAGGCGACGTGAATGCCCATCACCCTCTTTGGGGCTCTCCTCGGGCTTGTGCGAGAGGTACGCTACTTAAAGACTTCTTGGATAGTCAGAATCTTGCTCTCTTGAACACCGGAGAGCCCACCTTTCTTTCTGACGCATTTCATAGTTTTTCACACATTGACATTGCAATTTGTTCCCCTCAGCTGGCAGTCACCTTATGCTGGAATATCATCTCGGATTTGCATTCTGGTGACCACTTTCCTTGTCGTATTAGTGTCTTGACACCCGTTGTATGTTCCACCCGTTTACCTAGTTGGCGCCTAGACCACGCCAGCTGGGAACTGTACTCCCACTTGGCTGAATTTAGCTACGAAGAGCACGATTCTGTGAACCACTTGGTCGAACATCTCACAGAGACCATTCTTTCTGCTGCTGAGCAATCCATTCCGCGTTCGACTGGCTACAGCCGTCGATTTCCGGTACCTTGGTGGACCGATGACTGCCGGGATGCTATTCGCGCTCGCAGACGAGCTCTACGGGTTTTCCAGCGTTTTCCTACACTGGATAACCTGATACACTATAAACGGATGCGTGCACATTCTAGGCGGGTTATTAAGGATAGCAAAAAGATGTCATGGAATAAATTCGTGGGTTCCTTTAATCGACATACACCTTCCTCTGTCGTATGGGATAAGTTAAGACGTGTGGCCGGGAAACCGAACCATATGCCCATCGCCGGTCTCAAAACACCTACCGGAGCTGTTGTAGATACATTTGACGTGGCGAATACTTTAGGCAGTGTTTTCGCTCAGGTGTCTAGCTCAGGCAATTATTCCCCTGAGTTTCTTACAGTTAAGAATCAGGTGGAATCTCAAGAATTCTCGTTTGTTTCTGGCAATCTTGAGCATTATAATCGCCTTTTCACCCTGGCAGAGCTAGACAATGCACTCTCCTCTTCACGACACTCAGCACCAGGTCCAGATGGTATCCACGTCCAAATGTTGCAACATCTCTCTCCTAATGGCAAAGATTTCCTACTCGAGGTCTATAATCGTGTCTGGGTTGATGGCATTTTTCCAGACAAGTGGCGGGAGGCCACCATCATACCCATTCTTAAAGCTGGAAAGGACCGCCATCTTCCTTCCAGTTACCGTCCTATTTCCCTCACCAGTTGCGTGTGCAAGGTGATGGAACGCATGATCAATGGACGGTTGGTGTGGTGGCTGGAATCCCACAATCTTCTGACGAACATCCAGTGTGGCTTTCGACGACGACGTTCAACTGCTGACCACCTTGTCTCTCTGTCAACTCAGATTATGGACGGGTTTCTTAAGAACAGCCCCACAGTTGGGATATTTTTTTACCTCGAGAAGGCCTACGACACGTGTTGGCGGGCGGGAATATTGCGTTCTCTGCACAACTGGAACATACGGGGACGCCTACCGTTGGTCATTCAGGAGTTTATGCGGGACCGCGTTTTTCGAGTGAGGGTGGGCTCGGTTTTTTCTAACCATTTTATTCAAGAGAACGGAGTGCCGCAGGGCTCGGTACTCAGCGTGACTCTATTTGCTATTGCGATAAATTCCATATCACTATGTGTGTCTCAAGGTGTGTCATCCTGTTTATTCGTGGACGACTTTGCCATCTTCTGTAGTTCTCAGCGTACACCGTTTTTGGAACGCCGTCTCCAGCGGTGTTTGGACAATCTCTATGCATGGAGCTCGAAACACGGTTTTCGTTTCTCCGCTGAAAAGACAGTCTGCGTTAACTTTTGGCGCCGTAAGTGGCAAATGCCGCCGTTTCTTCGACTCGGGCCAGATTTACTTCCTTTCGCAGACGAGGCGAGATTCCTTGGTTTGATCTTCGATCGGAAACTTTGTTGGGCACCACAAATAGCACAGCTTAGAGCACGATGTGACCGTTCTCTAAATCTTTTACGGATACTAAGCGGCAAGTCTTGGGGTGCGGATCGGACGGCATTGCTCCGTCTTTATCGTGCTGTGATTCGTTCGATGTTGGACTATGGCAGCATTGTGTATTCTTCAGCTCGACCTTCATTGCTCAGAAGGTTAGACACAGTCCATAACCAGGGCATCCGTGTGGCCGTTGGAGCTTTTCCAACGAGCCCAGTTGTTAGCCTCTACGCCGAATCGGGAGAACCTCCTCTGCGTTGTCGGCGTGATGTCCTGCTTGCTAATTATATCTGTGGGCTGAAGTGTATGCCTGGGCATCCAATTTATGACGCGTTTTTCTCCCCTGAGCTGCACGAGCGATACTGCCTCCGCTCTCTGAGCCCCAGGCCAGCAGGTTTTCGTTTCCGTGAGCTTCTACGCCAGCACCATGTTGACATTCCTCGGCTGTTATCCAAGGGAGAGAGTATACACCCCCCTTGGTTACGCGCTACCTCCCATGTCGATCTCGGGATGACGCTCTACGGGAAATCTGTTACGCCTCTTGATAGTATTCGTCGTTGCTTTTTAGTATTTTTATCCAAATACAGTGGCCGTATTTGTATTTACACCGATGGTAGTAGGAGCCCCGACGGTGTTGGATGTGCCTTTGTCACTGGCACCGCAACTTCTACTTACGGTTTGCCTAGTTGCACATCCATATATTCTGCCGAGATATATGCTATTTATCAAGCCCTTCTGTATATTCGACGTCGAAAATTAGGTAACTGCTTTATTCTTAGTGATTCCCTTAGTGCCCTTCAGAGCATTCGTGTGCTGTACAATTACCATCCTTTGGTGCAGCGCATCCAGGACGTTCTCCACATTTTGCACGCTTCTGGTTTTAATGTGGAGTGCGCAAGGATTCCTGGACACGTTGGCTTGCCAGGGAATGACACGGCGGATTTGGCAGCGAAATCGGCAGTCACAGCGCCCAGTGTTACGATTACCCATTCAACAGCAGAAGATTTTAGAGTGGCTGTACGGAGAGCCGTTTTTTCGACTTGGCATGCGGAGTGGTCGGCTCTCCGTGGTAATAAGCTGCGAGAGGTGAAGGACCTCCCTGTCAACTGGGTAACCGCCTCTCGTTTATTCCGCCGGAAGGAGGCAGTACTAGATCGGCTAAGAATTGGCCACTGTATTTTTAATCACAGTTACCTTTTTAAACGTGAACCTGCTCCTGTCTGTGCGCACTGTGGGGAGGCACAGGCAGTTCGTCATGTGTTGCTGGAGTGTGGTCGGTCACCTGGCACACATTCGGTCATCTATGGGCATGCCGGCCTCTCTTGCTGAGGTCCTGGCAGATGACCCAAGAGCAGTGGACAGGGTTTTTAAATTTTCAGCAAAAGTTTCTTTTACCTTGACGTTTTAGTGTGATAGCGGTTTTTTAAACTCTTTTGGTTTTAATGTGTTGATTTTAGATGGAGTTTTATGTCCAGCTCTGGTTAGAGGGCTGGACGTTTCTGTTACTTCCGTTTTCAACTGTGTTAACTCTTTTACTTGTGTTTACTTTTTTGTTTGGTATTTTCTTACCATCTATTGCCAAGTTTTAATCATAAGGGCGCTTATGACATCGGCAGTTGAGCGCCCTTAAACACCATTATCATCATCATCACGATTACCCATTCAACAGCAGAAGATTTTAGAGTGGCTGTACGGAGAGCCGTTTTTTCGACTTGGCATGCGGAGTGGTCGGCTCTCCGTGGTAATAAGCTGCGAGAGGTGAAGGACCTCCCTGTGAAATGGGTAACCTCCTCTCTTTTATTCCGCCGGGAGGAGGTAGTACTAGCTCGGCTAAGAATTGGCAACTGTATTTTTACTCACAGTTACCTTTTTAAACGTGAACCTGCTCCTGTCTGTGCGCTCCGTGGGGAGGCACAGACATTTCGTCATGTGTTGCTGGAGTGTGGTCACCTGGCACACATTCGGTCATCTATGGGCATGCCGGCCTCTCTTGCTGAGGTACTGGCAGATGACCCAAGAGCAGTGGACAGGGTTTTTAAATTTTTAGCAAAAGTTTCTTTTACCTTGACGTTTTAGTGTGATAGCGGTTTTTTAAACTCTTTTGGTTTTAATGTGTTGATTTTAGATGGAGTTTTATATCCAGCTCTGGTTAGAGGGCTGGACAGTTCTGTTACTTCCGTTTCAACTGTGTTAGCTCTTTTACCTGTGTTTACTTTTTTATTTGGTATTTTCTTACTGCCTATTGCCAAGTTTTAATCATAAGGGCGCTAATGACCTCGGCAGTTGAGCGCCCTTAAACACCATTATGTTATATGGTATTTATCAAGCCCTTCTGTATATTCGACGTCGAAAATTAGGTGACTGCCTTATTCTTAGTGATTCCCTTAGTGCCCTTCAGAGCATTCGTGAGCTGTACAATTACCATCCTTTGGTGCAGCGCATCCAGGACGTTCTCCACATTTTGCACGCTTCTGGTTTTAATGTGGAGTGCGCATGGATTCCTGGACACGTTGGCTTGCCAGGGAATGACACGGCGGATTTGGCAGCGAAATCGGCAGTCACAGCGCCCAGTGTTACGATTACCCATTCAACAGCAGAAGATTTTAGAGTGGCTGTACGGAGAGCCGTTTTTTTCGACTTGGCATGCGGAGTGGTCGGCTCTCCGCGGTAATAAGCTGCGAGAGGTGAAGGACCTCCCTGTCAACTGGGTAACCTCCTCTCGTTTATTCCGCCGGAAGGAGGCAGTACTAGCTCGGCTAAGAATTGGCCACTGTATTTTTAATCACAGTTACCTTTTTAAACGTGAACCTGCTCCTGTCTGTGCGCTCTGTGGGGAGGCACAGACATTTCGTCATGTGTTGCTGGAGTGTGGTCACCTGGCACACACCCCCCAGGGGCCTACTACGGTAGGTACGGGTTAGGCGCACCCGGGGTCCCGAGCCACCTTGACTCCCTCTGTGGGCAACCTCAGAGTGGTGAGGGAGTCAGTAGGTGAAAATGCCCACCCACGTGTAGGCCGTGCGTGGAGACCCGTGTCGGTGAAGAGGAATATCCTGGTTGGTTGAGGGTTGCGTACCTGAGCCTGGGCTTCTGTCTTTCAGTAACTGGGGAGGGTGCGCAACCTAATACACCGCTTTGGTTTCTGATTTGCCTAAACGGGAGGCTAGGGACTAACCCACCCCTAGTCAATCGGCCAGGACTAGGTATTACACCGAACTCCAGGGTGAGTGGGACGGCGAGCCCGCTATATCCCCTGTGTAGCCCTGTCACCCCAGTGGGGTGACCCCTCGTTGGGCTCCGTGGTGGGTGGGGAGCACTGGGGGATGAATTTATACCATTTTTTTATGGCACCAAAACCAAAACCCCTTATTTTAAATGCAAACGTTGGAAAGGAAGTAGTCGAGTCATGTGGTCCTCGCTACTTGGTTATTCATAGGACAGAGGAAGGTAAGAAGTTCCTTACGGTGAGCCCTTTTACTATCCAAAAGGGTCTCGATGCCATTGCTGGTCCGGTCAAATCTTGCGTTCGAGCTCGTAACGGTACACTTCTTGTCGAAGCCAACTCCGCCTCGCAAGCTGCAAGGATACTTAAAGCCACCACGTTAGCCAGCTATCCAGTGAAGGTCGAGGTGCACAAGTCGCTGAACTCCTCCCGCGGTGTAGTAACAACACGCGCGTTGGACGGTTTGTCCATTGAGGAGATCCAAGAAAATCTTGCGACTCAGGGTGTCTCAGCTGTTTATCGGGTACAACGTAAGATCAACGGTGAATTCCTGCCTACTCGTACCCTGTTTCTTACTTTTGATCGGGTTGATCTGCCTCAAAGGATTAGAGCAGGGTATGAAGCCATCGAAGTTAGGCCTTATATACCCAATCCGCTGAGGTGCTTTAAATGCCAACGTTTTGGTCACACTAGTGAGTTGTGTACCGGCAAGTCCACCTGCGTCCACTGCGGTGACACCTCCCACGATGGGGCTTGTGCTTCAGCTCCATCGTGTGTGAACTGTAACGGTGAACACCCATCTAGTTCCCGAGACTGCCCCCGTTTTGCAGAGGAACGAGCGATCCAGGAGATACGGGTGAAAGAGAAGGTGTCCTTCTTGGAAGCCCGGAAGCTCCTGCGACTCCGCCAACCCTCTGCCCCGAGGTCCGGTACCTATAGCTCAGTTGCAGCTAAACCGGTACCGCGTCGGGAAATCGCAACACAGACCGGCGATATGAACGGGGCTACAATTGCGGAAAAGGTTATTTTAGCCCAAGCGCTGCCAAAGCCTTCGGCACCTACACCCAAGTTGGTATCAACATCTGCCAAATCCGCCAGCTTACAGAATAGTCCTGCACAGTTGTCACCGAAAGCCTCGACCTCCGGAACTAAAGCTATTAAATTCACGACGTCTTCTGCCCCAGAAAGACAGTTTAAGACCAAGTATGTACGACAAGACTTTTTGAAAGAAAATGTGCAATCTATTACCAAGTCATCTAAAGGTAAGAAAAGTTCACGCAACTCCACACGTGTATCCTCCTCTGAAGGGTCATCTGGGGAGGAGGGCGTGAATCGGCGACGGCCGTCTTCGCCGATCAGCACATCCAATCGGTTCGAACTACTTGGACCGAAAACTGCTCTTGAAAAAGGGACCTCCCTTGTGGAGGAGATGGACCAGGAGGATTCTGCCGCCACTGCCAGAGGGACAGTGCGGAAACGGCAGGATCGTGCTCCTGAAAATAGTACCAGCCCAACGCCTAAGAAGAACAAATTGAACCGACCAGCTAATCCCAATCTGCAGAAGCGTCTTTCGATTTGAAACTTATCCCATAATATACTCAATGGCTATCCTCCATTGGAACATACGCGGAATTCGACCACATCGACCAGAGCTTGACTTGTTGCTGCGCCAGCATGAACCCTTGGCTGTATGTTTACAAGAGACGAAGCTCCGTCCACAGGACACCGTTACCATCAGGCAGTACTCCTCCGTACGATGTGATTTATCCCCGGAGGACGGTGTCCCGGCACATGGGGGCACTATGATGCTTATTCGAGATGATATTTTTGCCAACTCCGTACCCATACAATCTGCAATCCAGTCCGTTGCAGTCAGCATTAAGCTACCCTCCGCTTCATTCACCATTTGCAGTATCTATTTGCCTCCATCTGCGGACCTCTCGCACAGCGACTTAGAACACCTCATTTCGCAGTTGCCACCACCCTTTTTATTGGTAGGCGACGTGAATGCCCATCACCCTCTTTGGGGCTCTCCTCGGGCTTGTGCGAGAGGTACGCTACTTAAAGATTTTTTGGATAATCAGAATCTTGCTCTCTTGAACACCGGAGAGCCCACCTTTCTATCTGACGCATTTCATAGTTTTTCACACATTGACATTGCAATTTGTTCCCCTCAGCTGGCAGTCACCTTATGCTGGAATATCATCTCGGATTTGCATTCTAGTGACCACTTTCCTTGTCGTATTAGTGTCTTGACACCCGTTGTATGTTCCACCCGTTTACCTAGTTGGCGCCTAGACCACGCCAGCTGGGAACTGTACTCCCACTTGGCTGAATTTAGCTACGAAGAGCACGACTCTGTGAACCACTTGGTCGAACATCTTACAGGCACCATTCTTTCTGCTGCTGAGCAATCCATTCCGCGTTCGACTGGCTACAGCCGTCGATTTCCGGTACCTTGGTGGACCGATGACTGTCGGGATGCTATTCGCGCTCGCAGACGAGCTCTACGGGTTTTCCAGCGTTTTCCTACACTGGATAACCTGATACACTATAAACGGATGCGTGCACATTCTAGGCGGGTTATTAAGGATAGCAAAAAGATGTCATGGAATAAATTCGTGGGTTCCTTTAATCGACATACACCTTCCTCTGTCGTATGGGATAAGTTAAGACGTGTGGCTGGGAAACCGAACCATATGCCCATCGCCGGTCTCAAAACACCTACCGGAGCTGTTGTTGATACATTTGACGTGGCGAATACTTTAGGCAGTGCTTTCGCTCAGGTGTCTAGCTCAGGCAACTATTCCCCTGAGTTTCTTACAGTTAAGAACCAGGTGGAATCTCAAGAATTCTCGTTTCTTTCTGGCAACCTTGAGGATTATAATCGCCTTTTCACCCTGGCAGAGCTAGACAATGCACTCTCCTCTTCACGACACTCAGCACCAGGTCCAGATGGTATCCACGTCCAAATGTTGCAACATCTCTCTCCTGATGGCAAAGATTTCCTACCCGAGGTCTATAATCGTGTCTGGGTTGATGGCATTTTTCCAGACAAGTGGCGGGAGGCCACCATCATACCCATTCTTAAACCTGGAAAGGACCGCCATCTTCCTTCCAGTTACCGCCCTATTTCCCTCACCAGTTGCGTTTGCAAGGTGATGGAACGCATGATAAATGGACGGTTGGTGTGGTGGCTGGAATCCCACAATCTTCTGACGAACATCCAGTGTGGCTTTCGACGACGACGTTCAACTGCTGACCACCTTGTCTCTCTGTCAACTCAGATTATGGACGGGTTTCTTAAGAACAGCCCCACAGTTGGGATATTTTTTGACCTCGAGAAGGCCTACGACACGTGTTGGCGGGCGGGAATATTGCGTTCTCTGCACAACTGGAACATACGTGGACGCCTACCGTCGGTCATTCAGGAGTTTATGCGGGACCGCGTTTTTCGAGTGAGGGTGGGTTCGGTTTTTTCTAACCATTTTATTCAAGAGAACGGAGTGCCGCAGGGCTCGGTACTCAGCGTGACTCTATTTGCTATTGCGATAAATTCCATATCACTATGTGTGCCTCAAGGTGTCTCTTCCTGTTTATTCGTGGACGACTTTGCCATCTTCTGTACTTCTCAGCGTACACCGTTTTTGGAACGCCGTCTCCAGCGGTGTTTGGACAATCTCTATGCATGGAGCTCGAAACACGGTTTTCGTTTCTCCGCTGAGAAGACAGTCTGCGTTAACTTCTGGCGCCGTAAGTGGCATATGCCGCCGTCTCTTCGACTCGGGCCAGATTTACTTCCTTTCGCAGACGAGGCGAGATTCCTTGGTTTGATCTTCGATCGGAAACTTTGTTGGGCACCACAAATAGCACAGCTTAGAGCACGATGTGACCGTTCTCTAAATCTTTTACGGATACTAAGTGGCAAGTCTTGGGGTGCGGATCGGACGACATTGCTCCGTCTTTATCGTGCTGTGATTCGTTCGAAGTTGGACTATGGCAGCATTGTGTATTCTTCAGCTCGACCTTCAGTGTTCAGAAGGTTAGACACAGTCCATAACCAGGGCATCCGTGTGGCCGTTGGAGCTTTTCCAACGAGCCCAGTTGTTAGCCTCTACGCCGAATCGGGAGAACCTCCTCTGCGTTGTCGGCGTGATGTCCTGCTTGCTAACTATGGCTGTGGGCTGAAGTGTATGCCTGGGCATCCAACTTATCACGCGTTTTTCTCCCCTGAGCTGCACGAGCGATACTGCCTCCGCTCTCTGAGCCCCAGGCCAGCAGGTTTTCGTTTCCGTGAGCTTCTACGCCAGCACCATGTTGACATTCCTCGGCTGTTATCCAAGGGAGAGAGTATACACCCCCCTTGGTTACGCGCTACCTCCCATGTCGATCTCGGGATGACGCTCTACGGGAAATCTGTTACGCCTCTTGATAGTATTCGTCGTTGCTTTTTAGAATTTTTATCCAAATACAGTGGCCGTATTTGTATTTACACCGATGGTAGTAAGAGCCCCGACGGTGTTGGATGTGCCTTTGTAACTGGCACCGCAACTTCTACTTACGGTTTGCCTAGTTGCACATCTATATATTCTGCCGAGCTATATGCTATTTATCAAGCCCTTCTGTATATTCGACGTCGAAAATTAGGTGACTGCCTTATTCTTAGTGATTCCCTTAGTGCCCTTCAGAGCATTCGTGAGCTGTACAATTACCATCCTTTGGTGCAGCGCATCCAGGACGTTCTCCACATTTTGCACGCTTCTGGCTTTAATGTGGAGTGCGCATGGATTCCTGGACACGTTGGCTTGCCAGGGAATGACACGGCGGATTTGGCAGCGAAATCGGCAGTCACAGCGCCCAGTGTTACGATTACCCATTCAACAGCAGAAGATTTTAGAGTGGCTGTACGGAGAGCCGTTTTTTCGACTTGGCATGCGGAGTGGTCGGCTCTCCGTGGTAATAAGCTGCGAGAGGTGAAGGACCTCCCTGTCAACTGGGTAACCTCCTCTCGTTTATTCCGCCGGGAGGAGGTAGTACTAGCTCGGCTAAGAATTGGCCACTGTATTTTTACTCACAGTTACCTTTTTAAACGTGAACCTGCTCCTGTCTGTGCGCTCTGTGGGGAGGCACAGACAGTTCGTCATGTGTTGCTGGAGTGTGGTCACCTGGCACACATTCGGTCATCTATGGGCATGCCGGCCTCTCTTGCCGAGGTCCTGGCAGATGACCCAAGAGCAGTGGAGAGGGTTTTTAAATTTTTAGCAAAACTTTCTTTTACCTTGAGGTTTTAGTGTGATAGCGGTTTTTTTTAAACTCTTTTGGTTTTAATGTGTTGATTTTAGATGGAGTTTTATATCCAGCTCTGGTTAGAGGGCTGGACGTTTCTGTTACTTCCGTTTCAACTGTGTTAGCTCTTTTATTTGTGTTTACTTTTTTGTTTGGTATTTTCTTACTGGCTATTGCCAAGTTTTAATCGTAAGGGCGCTTATGACCTCGGCAGTTGAGCGCCCTTAAACACCATCATCATCATCACCTGGCACACATTCGGTCATCTATGGGCATGCCGGCCTCTCTTGCTGAGGTCCTGGCTGATGACCCAAGAGCAGTGGACAGGGTTTTTAAATTTTTAGCAAAAGTTTCTTTTACCTTGACGTTTTAGTGTGATAGCGGTTTTTTAAACTCTTTTGGTTTTAATGTGTTGATTTTAGATGGAGTTTTATATCCAGCTCTGGTTAGAGGGCTGGACAGTTCTGTTACTTCAGTTTCAACTGTGTTAGCTCTTTTACCTGTGTTTACTTTTTTATTTGGTATTTTCTTACTGCCTATTGCCAAGTTTTAATCATAAGGGCGCTAATGACCTCGGCAGTTGAGCGCCCTTAAACACCATTATGTTATATGGTATTTATCAAGCCCTTCTGTATATTCGACGTCGAAAATTAGTAACTGCCTTATTCTTAGTGATTCCCTTAGAGCCCTTCAGAGCATTCGTGAGCTGTACAATTACCATCCTTTGGTGCAGCGCATCCAGGACGTTCTCCACATTTTGCACGCTTCTGGTTTTAATGTGGAGTGCGCATGGATTCCTGGACACGTTGGCTTGCCAGGGAATGACACGGCGGATTTGGCAGCGAAATCGGCAGTCACAGCGCCCAGTGTTACGATTACCCATTCAACAGCAGAAGATTTTAGAGTGGCTGTACGGAGAGCCGTTTTTTCGACTTGGCATGCGGAGTGGTCGGCTCTCCGTGGTAATAAGCTGCGAGAGGTGAAGGACCTCCCTGTCAACTGGGTAACCTCCTCTCGTTTATTCCGCCGGAAGGAGGCAGTACTAGCTCGGCTAAGAATTGGCCACTATTTTTAATCACAGTTACCTTTTTAAACGTGAACCTGCTCCTGTCTGTGCGCTCTGTGGGGAGGCACAGACATTTCGTCATGTGTTGCTGGAGTGTGGTCACCTGGCACACATTCGGTCATCTATGGGCATGCCGGCCTCTCTTGCTGAGGTCCTGGCAGATGACCCAAGAGCAGTGGACAGGGTTTTTAAATTTTTAGCAAAAGTTTCGTTTACCTTGACGTTTTAGTGTGATAGCGGTTTTTTAAACTCTTTTGGTTTTAATGTGCTGATATTAGATGGAGTTTTATTTCCAGCTCTGTTTAGAGGGCTGGACAGTTCTGTTACTTCCGTTTCAACTGTGTTAGCTCTTTTACTTGTGTTTACTTTTTTTTTTTTTACTGCCTTTTGCCAAGTTTTAATCATAAGGGCGCTTATGACCTCGGCAGTTGAGCGCCCATAAACAGCAACATCATCATCATCATTATCAGTTTCTTGTATTGACTGTGTAGTGGTAATTGACTCTGGACAGAGAGGAAGCTCGTTGTCCTCGTGGTGGATATGGCTAGGATACTCCAAATCAACTTCGAGCACATATCCAATAGATGAATCAGAAAGAACAGAGGCGAAATTAAACTGATTTCATCTTTGGCCAGCCATTTTTCGTTTCCCTTAGGAAGGTAATTAATCATTGAACTTCCGTATAAATTATTTAAATCCCAATAGCAGGCATATACAGGCTTTTCTTCAGTCTGGTATATATTTATTTTGAGCTTTTATGCATCTCTTTGATACACTACACATTCCGCCTCTGATTGCTCCCTCAAAAAATTTCAACATTTGTTGATCAGAAATGAGGTCAAGCTTTACCTTCGTGATCTTAAGCATGGCATCGAAGGCAAGACCTGGTACTGTATAATACCAGCACAGGTCTAAAATGTATACTTCCAGAGAGAGGTTCCTAAACTTCTCATAGACATCAGCTAGAAATAATGTGTCTGTTTGCAGGTATAGATCACTATTGGCCTAGATTCTTAATTTTGAATGTTTTCCAAACAATTTGTGCATGTTGATACTCCTCTTGAGATATACCATCAAACTGTTCAAAGTCAGGTAATTGAGTTTCTTCCATTTTCTCTTCATCAACATGAGTAGGGAAACATCCCTTTTGCTCTCATGATCTCTTGGTGTTTAGGGTTTTTATTCTCTGCATTTGTTATCCGGAATGCGTCCTTTTCAAGCATGTTTGCTAGGCTAAATAGCTTATCGTCTAGGAACCTGAGGTTATCTACAAACCTGAAATCTATGGTCCTGTATCGCTTGGAAAACTATATATACCGATCAGAAGTGGTTGCGATACATGAAATCGGATTATCATTGTATACCAGGTGCTCTATTAAAAAGTGGCTGTTATAATTGCTCAGTCAATGAAAAAAGATTGGTATGAAATTCGGTACCTTTATAGTTAAATTGCAGGCAGAATGAGCTGCTCTCAGGAAGGCCCCTGCTTCCCTAACTTTCAGATAATGTTCCTCAAACCCTTCCCTACATGTGTGACAATGACGAGCGCTATGAAAATCAGCCAAATCCTGAGCTGCCAAAATCATTTCTTCTATCTTGCCGTAATGCGAGATTACCATGTCCGCTATCACTTTAAGCTCGATAGAGAAATGTTGAATAGCATCAGGACCTCTAAAGAGCATACATTTATATAGTGTATTGTCATGACATACTAGCTTGTGCGATATTAACATTGCATTGGATAGCTCGGGTCCAGCTCTCATTAGTCGAGGGCTCAAGAGTGGACCTTCGCTAGCGCACTCTCAATGTCAGCGTATATTACAAAGGTTACGGGCGTAACCTTTGAATAGGATGAAAACCGGATGTTATCGTCGTTTGTAGGAATCTTTAGAATTTATGCCTTGGAACATTTCAGCTGGTATTTCTTGTACATTTCTTCTATTTTAAAGTGTCTCGTGCAGGGTTCGTATGTCCAGTGTTTGTCATAATTCTTCGTGAATTGTGATTGTGTACGTTTTTGTAAGTTCTCTATGAGGCAATAGTGGGAGTTTTCCCCCTCTGAGATTAATAGCAAGTTAACGTGAAATGCATGCTTTGTGGTTGTTATACTGGGATTACAAATGTGTCATCTAAGCCAAATACAGCGATCGATGTTCCTAGGTTTTGTTTTTCAGACTGATTTACCTGATGTAGGCTGAGAGGGAATTCGATGTCTATAATTGAATTCACTGAATCACAGGTATTTAGGGCATTTATTTATTCTTTCTGGATGCTTCTTTACACTATCTTGCAGCCGACATACACCAGGCGAAGCAGTATTCATCATTATGAATGTTTAAAACTGCCTTTTTAGTGCTAATTACAGCATGAAGTTGTGTGTAGCGTGACGCCTTGAGAGGTGTATAATAGCTTGCACAATAACTAGGGAGTTTGCAGACAGTAAAGATTTTGAACTGGCTTGTCATTGGAAATTTGAAATGTTTTCAAGCATTTCATTCACCATAGTGGAGCATAAAGAATCCAAATCGGATTGTAGCCCCAGTTTAGTATCACTACTAAAATGGATTGGGGCTATTTGATCATGATACCTCCGATCAAAACTCTTCTGTTTGACCGCTTTTTGGTAGTGACTGTGGCTTGCGAATCTAATATTATGCAAGATATTAACCCATTTTATATTCAACGGGAAATTGACAGGATCTGTGGTAAAGTAAGCAACGCAACCAGGACTAGAGACGGAACGCTGTTAGTGGAGACCAAGACCGAAGACCAGTCTAAGAAGCTGCTGGAAACGTGCTTGTTGGGTTCCTACCCAATTACGTAGCTCCACATAAATCTCTGAATAGTTGTAGAGGCGTGGTGACCACCACCTGCTTAGACGGTCTTTCAGATGCAGACATTGTTTCTAATCTCTCCGACCAGGGTGTATGTTTGTTAGGTAAACGTCATGGTCAGTCGGTTGCGTTGCGAACGGTATTCCTAACGTTCAAAGGTACCACCTTACCTGAGTCACTTTACTGTGGTTACGAACGCCTGGCTGTGAGACCGTATGTACCAAATCGCATGCGTTCTTTTCGGTGTCTGAAATTTGGTCATACCCAAAGTCGGTGCACATTCGACGCTACATGTGAACGTTGCGGCCAACCTGCTTACGGTGAATCTGCTTGTGCCCGAGACCCTTACTGCGTCCATGGTATAGAGAACCATTCATCCAGCTCCCGGAAGTATCCGCGTTTTCTCGAGAAAAAAAAACATCCAGGAGTTGCGGGTTAAGGGACGCCTAACTTTTCTTGAAGCCCGGCGTCACTTCCAACAACTGCAGCCTACGACCATCTCAGGCTACGCATCTACGCTCCGACGCACTGAATCCTCAGTGGCTCTACAAACTCTGCCCGTAGTCGAAGCGTGTGCGCAATCAGCCGCCGCCAAGCATAACATTCTTACAGTCTTCAACATCCACAGCACCCACTGTCTCAAATTCTATTTCTCTAGAACCTGCTCGTAAGCCCCTAGTTAGATCGACACCATCTGTCACTGCTCCTCATGAGCTTAGTCGTAAAAAACTCAAGGCCACTGATAAAACTTCCAAGTCCCGTTCTCAATTCTACGAGCCGTAGGGGATCTTCCGCTCACCGCTTTCAGTGGAACGTAGTATCAGACACTAGTGATCATTGCCTTTGTGTCATTACTCTGCTATCACACCACATTTCCTCGCGTGCGATTTCTTTGCAGCTGTCTAAGTCGAATTGGGCTCTTTTCTCCGCTCTGGTATTTTCAGCGACCGCCTGTTCGACTCCGTTGACCACATAATCGAACATTTCAAGTGTCGTGATCTCAGCTGCCGAGCAGTCCATACCGCGGTCGTCTGCCTGCCGTAGACGCTTACCGGTCCCTTGGTGGACTGCCGAGTGTCGCGATGCTATTCGTCCTCGCAGGAGGGCTCCTCGGCTATTTCGCCATCACCCTACTTTGGAGCATTTGATCAATTTTAAACAAACGCGCCCGGGCACGGCGCATTATTCGACATAGCAAATGGGCTTCCTGGGCTTCGTTTGTTGAAACATTCAGTGGCACAACACCTTCGTCTGTTGTGTTGGAGAAACTCCACCGTGTTGCCGGTAAGCAGACTAATACTTCTATATCGGGGTTTCTCGTGGGACCTGACACCGTCGTTGACCCGGTTGCTATTGCAGACGCCCTTGGTAGCACCTTCGCAACTGTGTCCAGCTCCGCCAATTATCACCCAGCGTTTTGTGCCATCAAGGTGGACGTGGAGTCTCAGAGTCTCTCTTGCCAGTCCTGGGATTCCGAGTGCTATAATTTGGATTTTAGCATGCGGGAGCTGGATGTCTGTTTAGCATCCTCTCGACACTCCACTCCAGGACCCGATTGTATCCATATCGCCATGCTAGAGAACCTCTTCTGACAGTAAGCAATATCTCCTGAACCTGTACAACCTCGTTTGGCAGGAGGGTGTTTTTCCTACAGCTTGGCGCGAAGCCACCATTGTTCCCATCTTAAAACCGGGGAAGGGCCGTAGTCTTCCTCTCAGTTACCATCCATCTCCCTCACCAGTGCGGTTTGTAAGGTGATGGAGCGTATGATCAATGGACGGTTAAATTGGTGGCTCGAGTCCGAGAAACTGCTCTGCAACACACAGTGCGGCTTTCGCCGATACCGCTCCACCTTGTCTGCCTCGCGATTTTTACCGCCGAACTTCTTAGTATCTATCAGGCTCTTCTTTTTTTCCGGGGACAGGATTTAAGGCAGTTTCTTTTTTGTAGCGATTCCCTCAGTACGCTACAGGGCCTGCATGAAGTGTATTCATGCCATCCGTTGATACAGCGTATACAGGATCGCCTGCAAATGCTCGCTGACGCTGGCGTCAGCGTGTCGTTTGTTTGGGTTCCTGGTCACGTAGGTATGAGCGGAAACGATCAAGCGGACATAGCTGCCAAGTCTGCAGTTTTATTGCCTAATGTTTTTAGCACCACCGTTCCTCCAGGTGATGTACGTGTTCACCTGCGCCGGGCCATTCTTTCGCACTGGTTCGCGGAATGGTCCGGGGTGCGTGACAACAAACTGAGGGCGGTCAAATCCCTTCCTGTCCCCTGTCCTACTTCCTCGCGTGCATGTTGCCGCGATGAGGTGGTTTTAGCGTGACTGCGTATCGGGCATTGCCGTTATAGCCACCAGCATCTTTTACGTGGGGAACCTGCACCTCAATGTGCTTCGTTTAACGAGCCATTGACGGTGCGTCATCTTTTATTGGAGTGCCACATTTATACTGTGCTGCGTGCGTCTCTGTGTCTGCCTACTGACATCCCAACTCTTCTGGGCGACAATCCTGTTTCTTGCGAGGGACTTTTAAATTTTCTCCGCCGCTGCGGGATGTACAGTAGGGTTTAATATTATCTCGGAGTTTTACACTTTACTGACTTGTGTTTTAAGTCCCTCGGTTTTGGTCTGGCTTTGGTAGGCCTTTTATGCCCTCTGGTTTTAACCCTTGTGTGGTGCTTCTATTTTAGCGGTTTTTATGCCTTTTTACTTTTAGCTCTTTTATTTACCCTAAGGCGCTAATAACCGATGTAGTGCGATCTAAAGCCATACTGCTGCTACAACTACAACTACTGCTACTACTACTACTACTACTACTACTACTACTACTACTACTACTACTACTACTACTACTACTGCTACTACTACTCCTCCTGCTGCTGCTGCCATCATCAATCTTGACCATTTTGTTTGATAAAAATTAGTTAAAATTATGGCAGCAATAATTAAAATGCAAGGTTCTGCTCATTATTTTATGCACATGCATAATTTGTATTAGTACATGAGAACAAATTTTACATTTGAATGCAAAGTAGCTATAGAAAAGATTAATGAAATTGAACATGAATCACCTAATATTTGTATATAATAACAGTAGTTTAACTCCTAAATATCGGAACTTACCTGAACATCATAAAGCATGATAGTGAAAAAAATCTCAAAAGAAACAGTTGGGAGTGTTCCCTGAGGTTTACATCGTTCTATAACTATTTAAATGGTCTTTTGGATCTTTTTAATGATTGGTCATAAAAAGAAGAAAAAGTAGTATTGTACTCTGAGTTCTTTCAGCATACAATATTAGAAATGAACGGACCATGTTATTAGTTTTTATTGCAATGCAGCTTAATTCCTGATGTTTCATTCTAGCATGTAAAATAATTAATAAAAACTAAGCTAATATTTTTATTTCTTGCGGTTGGTCTGTGCAGATTTGTACTGAGTCAGCCGGTCAACAGTATGCAGTCATTTCAGAAGTGACTCGGGCAACTCAAATTCGAAGATACATATACTTTTCTACGAATCTCAGCCAAACGAATTTGCAGTTTGTTTGTTTTTTGAAAAAGGTGAGTTTCCAGGAATCATCGGTATCATTGATGGGATTCCGTGTACCAGTCGTAAGTCTCGGAGGTAACAATGCAAAGGTATTTCGAAACATAGACATATTTCCCCTTGAATGTCTAGATAGCAGGACGTAGGAATGAAATTCTGAACATTGCTTTCTGCCCATCGCAGCAGAATTGTTGAAAATAGTGGTGTCAAGAGTACGGCTAAGTGAGGGTCAATTAAATGACATCTTACTTGGTGATAGTGGTATTCCGCAACACCATTATATTTACACTTCTGTACACCAACCACCAAACCAATTATAATACTGCTATAAATTTACTAGAAGTGCAGTTGAACACACAATTGGGAAATAGAAGAGAAGGTTCCCATGTGTGTACTATGAGCTGCAAAATAAGCGGCATAATATCACAAGGATCATAACTGCCTGTGCTGTTTTGCATAATATTCGAATCGAAGTTGCAGATGATTCGGAAATGGAAGAGCTGGAAGGAATTAGGGAAATTATTGAAGTACCTTTATCACCTGCAGCAACAAATGTGAGGGGAAAAGCAATAAGGCTAGAATTTATTGAAAGACATTTTCAATAGTTTTATTCATTTAATTTTTTTTTAAACTGCAATTTTTGTTTCTCCGCTAGGAACACTGCTTCTCTGTGAGCATTCTGGAGCTGCACCCGTAGAATTTCACAATGCAATTCCAGCTCAGTCTTCCTTTTTTCACCAATTTTTTCACCAATTTCTGGTTCTAAATCTAAAAGGTATTGTGCCTTTTTTATTCTTGAGTTCTCCTCAGTGAAGGCAGAAAACTTTGTGTATTTTCTAGAACCTGAAAATAAACATATAAACTAGGGGCAGAATTCTTTAATAGCTGTTGGATACATTTTACTTTGTACGTTATAAAATTAACAATTCTCCATCAAACTATCTAGGGAAGATATAGATAGAGAATTAATTTATGAATTTCTTTTAGAATTTAGTAAGAAGAATATTTCTTTGTTTACTTATTGGTTTTAAACTTATCTAGATTTAAATAATAATTGACAGTGACAGTCAAATACTTTTTTTTTTCACCCGAAAAAGGATTGTTTATCATCAAACATTCATATATTTCTTTCTTACTGATTATGATTGGATTGCGTTTACTGGCATATTTTACAACCTGTTATCGTAATTAAATAATAAAGCAGCAACATTTAAGGTTTTTTATGTACTAACTCTCTATGAGGTTATTGGTGTTCATATTAACAAACCCCCCCAGGGGCCTACTACGGTAGGTACGGGTTAGGCGCACCCGGGGTCCCGAGCCACCTTGACTCCCTCTGTGGGCAACCTCAGAGTGGTGAGGGAGCCAGAAGGTCAAAATGCCCACCCACGTGTAGGCCGTGCGTGGAGACCCGTGTCGGTGAAGAGGAATATCCTGGTTGGTTGAGGGTTGCGTACCTGAGCCTGGGCTTCTGTCTTTCAGTAACTGGGGAGGGTGCGCAGCCTAATACACCGCTTTGGTTTCTGATTTGCCTAAACGGGAGGCTAGGGACTAACCCACCCCTAGTCAATCGGCCAGGACTAGGTATTACACCGAACTCCAGGGTGAGTGGGACGGCGAGCCCGCTATATCCCCTGTGTAGCCCTGTCATCCCAGTGGGGTGACCCCTCGTTGGGCTCCGTGGTGGGTGGGGAGCACTGGGGGATGAATTTATACCATTTTTTCTATGGCACCAAAACAAAAACCCCTTAATAAAGACGTTGGAAAGGAAGTAGTCGAGTCATGTGGTCCTCGCTACTTGGTCATTCATAGGACAGAGGAAGGTAAGAAGTTTCTTACGGTGAGCCCTTTTACTATCCAAAAGGGTCTCGATGCCATTGCTGGTCCTGTTAAATCCTGCGTTCGAGCTCGCAATGGTACACTTCTTGTCGAAACCAACTCCGCCTCGCAAGCTGCAAGAATACTTAAAGCCACCATGTTAGCCAGCTATCCAGTGAAGGTCGAGGTGCACAAGTCGCTGAACTCCTCCCGCGGTGTAATAACAACCCGCGCGTTGGACGGTTTGTCCATTGAGGAGATCAAAGAAAATCTTGCGACTCAGGGTGTCTCAGCTGTTTATCGGGTACAACGTAAGATCAACGGTGAATTCCTGCCTACTCGTACCCTGTTTCTTACTTTTGATCGGGTTGATCTGCCTCAAAAGATTAGAGCAGGGTATGAAGCCATCGAAGTTAGGCCTTATATACCCAATCCGCTGAGGTGCTTTAAATGCCAACGTTTTGGTCACACAAGTGAGTTGTGTACCGGCAAGTCCACCTGCGTCCACTGCGGTGACATCTCCCACGATGGGGCCTGTGCTTCAGCTCCATCGTGTGTGAACTGTAACGGGGAACACCCATCTAGTTCCCGAGACTGCCCCCGTTTTGCAGAGGAACGAGCGATCCAGGAGATACGGGTGAAAGAGAAGGTGTCCTTCTTGGAAGCCCGGAAGCTCCTGCGACTCCGCCAACCCTCTGCCCCGAGGTCCGGTACCTATAGCTCAGTTGCAGCTAAACCGGTACCGCGTCGGGAAATCGCAACACAGACCGGCGATATGAACGGGGCTACAATTGCGGAAAAGGTTATTTTAGCCCAAGCGCTGCCAAAGCCTTCGGCACCTACACCGAAGTTGGTATCAACATCTGCCAAATCCGCCAACTTACAGAATAGTCCTGCACACTTGTCACCTAAAGCCTCGACCTCCGGAACTAAAGCTATTAAATTCACGACGTCTTCTGCCCCAGAAAAACAGTTTAAGACCAAGTATGTACGACAAGACTTTTTGAAAGAGAATGTGCAATCTATTACCAAGTCATCTAAAGGTAAGAAAAGTTCACGCAACTCCACACGTGTATCCTCCTCTGAAGGGTCATCTGGGGAGGAGGGCGTGAATCGGCGACGGCCGTCTTCGCCGATCAGCACATCCAATCGGTTCGAACTACTTGGACCTAAAACTGCTCTTGAAAAAGGGACCTCCCTTGTGGAGGAGATGGACCAGGAGGATTCTGCCGCCACTGCCAGAGGGACAGTGCGGAAACGGCAGGATCGTGCTCCTGAAAATAGTACTAGCCCAACGCCTAAGAAGAACAAATTGAACCGACCAGCTAATCCCAATCTGCAGAAGCGTCTTTCGATTTGAAACTTATCCCATAATATACTCAATGGCTATCCTCCATTGGAACATACGCGGAATTCGACCACATCGACCAGAGCTTGACTTGTTGCTGCGCCAGCATGAACCCTTGGCTGTATGTTTACAAGAGACGAAGCTCCGTCCACAGGACACCGTTACCATCAGGCAGTACTCCTCCGTACGATGTGATTTATCCCCGGAGGACGGTGTCCCGGCACATGGGGGCACTATGATGCTTATTCGAGATGATATTTTTGCCAACTCCGTACCCATACAATCTGCAATCCAGTCCGTTGCTGTCAGCATTAAGCTACCCTCCGCTTCATTCACCATTTGCAGTATCTATTTGCCTCCATCTGCGGACCTCTCGCACAGCGACTTAGAACACCTCATTTCACAGTTGCCACCACCCTTTTTATTGGTAGGCGACGTGAATGCCCATCACCCTCTTTGGGGCTCTCCTCGGGCTTGTGCGAGAGGTACGCTACTTAAAGACTTCTTGGATAGTCAGAATCTTGCTCTCTTGAACACCGGAGAGCCCACCTTTCTATCTGACGCATTCCATAGTTTTTCACACATTGACATTGCAATTTGTTCCCCTCAGCTGGCAGTCACCTTATGCTGGAATATCATCTCGGATTTGCATTCTAGTGACCACTTTCCTTGTCGTATTAGTGTCTTGACACCCGTTGTATGTTCCACCCGTTTACCTAGTTGGCGCCTAGACCACGCCAGCTGGGAACTGTACTCCCACTTGGCTAAATTTAGCTACGAAGAGCACGACTCTGTGAACCACTTGGTCGAACATCTTACAGGGACCATTCTTTCTGCTGCTGAGCAATCCATTCCGCGTTCGACTGGCTACAGCCGTCGATTTCCGGTACCTTGGTGGACCGCTGACTGTCGGGATGCTATTCGCGCTCGCAGACGAGCTCTACGGGTTTTCCAGCGTTTTCCTACACTGGATAACCTGATACACTATAAACGGATGCGTGCACATTCTAGGCGGGTTATTAAGGATAGCAAAAAGATGTCATGGAATAAATTCGTGGGTTCCTTTAATCGACATACACCTTCCTCTGTCGTATGGGATAAGTTAAGACGTGTGGCTGGGAAACCGAACCATATGCCCATCGCCGGTCTCAAAACACCTACCGGAGCTGTTGTTGATACATTTGACGTGGCGAATACTTTAGGCAGTGCTTTCGCTGAGGTGTCTAGCTCAGGCAACTATTCCCCTGAGTTTCATACAGTTAAGAACCAGGTGGAATCTCAAGAATTCTCGTTTCTTTCTGGCAACCTTGAGGATTATAATCGCCTTTTCACCCTGGCAGAGCTAGACAATGCACTCTCCTCTTCACGACACTCAGCACCAGGTCCAGATGGTATCCACGTCCAAATGTTGCAACATCTCTCTCCTGATGGCAAACATTTCCTACTCGAGGTCTATAATCGTGTCTGGGTGGATAGCATTTTTCCAGACAAGTGGCGGGAGGCCACCATCATACCCATTCTTAAACCTGGAAAGGACCGCCATCTTCCTTCCAGTTACCGTCCTATTTCCCTCACCAGTTGCGTTTGCAAGGTGATGGAACGCATGATCAATGGACGGTTGGTGTGGTGGCTGGAATCCCACAATCTTCTGACGAACATCCAGTGTGGCTTTCGACGACGACGTTCAACTGCTGACCACCTTGTCGCTCTGTCAACTCAGATTATGGACGGGTTTCTTAAGAACAGCCCCACAGTTGGGATATTTTTTGACCTCGAGAAGGCCTACGACACGTGTTGGCGGGCGGGAATATTGCGTTCTCTGCACAACTGGAACATACGTGGACGCCTACCGTTGGTCATTCAGGAGTTTATGCGGGACCGCGTTTTTCGAGTGAGGGTGGGTTCGGTTTTTTCTAACCATTTTATTCAAGAGAACGGAGTGCCGCAGGGCTCGGTACTCAGCGTGACTCTATTTGCTATTGCGATAAATTCCATATCACTATGTGTGCCTCAAGGTGTCTCTTCCTGTTTATTCGTGGACGACTTTGCCATCTTCTGTACTTCTCAGCGTACACCGTTTTTGGAACGCCGTCTCCAGCGGTGTTTGGACAATCTCTATGCATGGAGCTCGAAACACGGTTTTCGTTTCTCCGCTGAGAAGACAGTCTGCGTTAACTTCTGGCGCCGTAAGTGGCATATGCCGCCGTCTCTTCGACTCGGGCCAGATTTACTTCCTTTCGCAGACGAGGCGAGATTCCTTGGTTTGATCTTCGATCGGAAACTTTGTTGGGCACCACAAATAGCACAGCTTAGAGCACGATGTGACCGTTCTCTAAATCTTTTACGGATACTAAGTGGCAAGTCTTGGGGTGCGGATCGGACGACATTGCTCAGTCTTTATCGTGCTGTGATTCGTTCGAAGTTGGACTATGGCAGCATTGTGTATTCTTCAGCTCGACCTTCAGTGCTCAGAAGGTTAGACACAGTCCATAACCAGGGCATCCGTGTGGCCGTTGGAGCTTTTCCAACGAGCCCAGTTGTTAGCCTCTACGCCGAATCGGGAGAACCTCCTCTGCGTTGTCGGCGTGATGTCCTGCTTGCTAATTATGGCTGTGGGCTGAAGTGTATGCCTGGGCATCCAACTTATCACGCGTTTTTCTCCCCTGAGCTGCACGAGCGATACTGCCTCCGCTTTCTGAGCCCCAGGCCAGCAGGTTTTCGTTTCCGTGAGCTTCTACGCCAGCACCATGTTGACATTCCTCGGCTGTTATCCAAGGGGGAGAGTATACACCCCCCTTGGTTACGCGCTACCTCCCATGTCGATCTCGGGATGACGCTCTACGGGAAATCTGTTACGCCTCTTGATAGTATTCGTCGTTGCTTTTTAGAATTTTTATCCAAATACAGTGGCCGTATTTGTATTTACACCGATGGTAGTAAGAGCCCCGACGGTGTTGGATGTGCCTTTGTAACTGGCACCGCAACTTCTACTTACGGTTTGCCTAGTTGCACATCTATATATTCTGCCGAGCTATATGCTATTTATCAAGCCCTTCTGTATATTCGACGTCGAAAATTAGGTGACTGCCTTATTCTTAGTGATTCCCTTAGTGCCCTCCAGAGCATTCGTGAGCTGTACAATTACCATCCTTTGGTGCAGCGCATCCAGGACGTTCTCCACATTTTGCACGCTTCTGGTTTTAATGTGGAGTGCGCATCGATTCCTGGACACGTTGGCTTGCCAGGGAATGACACGGCGGATTTGGCAGCGAAATCGGCAGTCACAGCGCCCAGTGTTACGATTACCCATTCAACAGCAGAAGATTTTAGAGTGGCTGTACGGAGAGCCGTTTTTTCGACTTGGCATGCGGAGTGGTCGGCTCTCCGTGGTAATAAGCTGCGAGAGGTGAAGGACCTCCCTGTCAACTGGGTAACCTCCTCTCGTTTATTCCGCCGGGAGGAGGTAGTACTAGCTCGTCTAAGAATTGGCCACTGTATTTTTACACACAGTTACCTTTTTAAACGTGAACCTGCTCCTGTCTGTGCGCTCTGTGGGGAGGCACAGACAGTTCGTCATGTGTTGCTGGAGTGTGGTCACCTGGCACACATTCGGTCATCTATGGGCATGCCGGCCTCTCTTGCTGAGGTCCTGGCAGATGACCCAAGAGCAGTGGACAGGGTTTTTAAATTTTTAGCAAAACTTTCTTTTACCTTGACGTTTTAGTGTGATAGCGGTTTTTTAAACTCTTTTGGTTTTAATGTGTTGATTTTAGATGGAGTTTTATATCCAGCTCTGGTTAGAGGGCTGGACGTTTCTGTTACTTCCGTTTCAACTGTGTTAGCTCTTTTATTTGTGTTTACTTTTTTGTTTGGTATTTTCTTACTGGCTATTGCCAAGTTTTAATCATAAGGGCGCTTATGACCTCGGCAGTTGAGCGCCCTTAAACACCATCATCATCATCATCATTCGTTCGAAGTTGGACTATGGCAGCATTGTGTATTCTTCAGCTCGACCTTCAGTGCTCAGAAGGTTAGATACAGTCCATAACCAGGGCATCCGTGTGGCCGTTGGAGCTTTTCCAACGAGCCCAGTTGTTAGCCTCTACGCCGAATCGGGAGAACCTCCTCTGCGTTGTCGGCGTGATGTCCTGCTTGCTAATTATGGCTGTGGGCTGAAGTGTATGCCTGGGCATCCAACTTATCACGCGTTTTTCTCCCCTGAGCTGCACGAGCGATACTGCCTCCGCTCTCTGAGCCCCAGGCCAGCAGGTTTTCGTTTCCGTGAGCTTCTACGCCAGCACCATGTTGACATTCCTCGGCTGTTATCCAAGGGGGAGAGTATACACCCCCCTTGGTTACGCGCTACCTCCCATGTCGATCTCGGGATGACGCTCTACGGGAAATCTGTTACGCCTCTTGATAGTATTCGTCGTTGCTTTTTAGAATTTTTATCCAAATACAGTGGCCGTATTTGTATTTACACCGATGGTAGTAAGAGCCCCGACGGTGTTGGATGTGCCTTTGTAACTGGCACCGCAACTTCTACTTACGGTTTGCCTAGTTGCACATCTATATATTCTGCCGAGCTATATGCTATTTATCAAGCCCTTCTGTATATTCGACGTCGAAAATTAGGTGACTGCCTTATTCTTAGTGATTCCCTTAGTGCCCTCCAGAGCATTCGTGAGCTGTACAATTACCATCCTTTGGTGCAGCGCATCCAGGACGTTCTCCACATTTTGCACGCTTCTGGTTTTAATGTGGAGTGCGCATCGATTCCTGGACACGTTGGCTTGCCAGGGAATGACACGGCGGATTTGGCAGCGAAATCGGCAGTCACAGCGCCCAGTGTTACGATTACCCATTCAACAGCAGAAGATTTTAGAGTGGCTGTACGGAGAGCCGTTTTTTCGACTTGGCATGCGGAGTGGTCGGCTCTCCGTGGTAATAAGCTGCGAGAGGTGAAGGACCTCCCTGTCAACTGGGTAACCTCCTCTCGTTTATTCCGCCGGGAGGAGGTAGTACTAGCTCGTCTAAGAATTGGCCACTGTATTTTTACACACAGTTACCTTTTTAAACGTGAACCTGCTCCTGTCTGTGCGCTCTGTGGGGAGGCACAGACAGTTCGTCATGTGTTGCTGGAGTGTGGTCACCTGGCACACATTCGGTCATCTATGGGCATGCCGGCCTCTCTTGCTGAGGTCCTGGCAGATGACCCAAGAGCAGTGGACAGGGTTTTTAAATTTTTAGCAAAACTTTCTTTTACCTTGACGTTTTAGTGTGATAGCGGTTTTTTAAACTCTTTTGGTTTTAATGTGTTGATTTTAGATGGAGTTTTATATCCAGCTCTGGTTAGAGGGCTGGACGTTTCTGTTACTTCCGTTTCAACTGTGTTAGCTCTTTTATTTGTGTTTACTTTTTTGTTTGGTATTTTCTTACTGGCTATTGCCAAGTTTTAATCATAAGGGCGCTTATGACCTCGGCAGTTGAGCGCCCTTAAACACCATCATCATCATCATCATTCGTTCGAAGTTGGACTATGGCAGCATTGTGTATTCTTCAGCTCGACCTTCAGTGCTCAGAAGGTTAGATACAGTCCATAACCAGGGCATCCGTGTGGCCGTTGGAGCTTTTCCAACGAGCCCAGTTGTTAGCCTCTACGCCGAATCGGGAGAACCTCCTCTGCGTTGTCGGCGTGATGTCCTGCTTGCTAATTATGGCTGTGGGCTGAAGTGTATGCCTGGGCATCCAACTTATCACGCGTTTTTCTCCCCTGAGCTGCACGAGCGATACTGCCTCCGCTCTCTGAGCCCCAGGCCAGCAGGTTTTCGTTTCCGTGAGCTTCTACGCCAGCACCATGTTGACATTCCTCGGCTGTTATCCAAGGGAGAGAGTATACACCCCCCTTGGTTACGCGCTACCTCCCATGTCGATCTCGGGATGACGCTCTACGGGAAATCTGTTACGCCTCTTGATAGTATTCGTCGTTGCTTTTTAGAATTTTTATCCAAATACAGTGGCCGTATTTGTATTTACACCGATGGTAGTAAGAGCCCCGACGGTGTTGGATGTGCCTTTGTAACTGGCACCGCAACTTCTACTTACGGTTTGCCTAGTTGCACATCTATATATTCTGCCGAGCTATATGCTATTTATCAAGCCCTTCTGTATATTCGACGTCGAAAATTAGGTGACTGCCTTATTCTTAGTGATTCCCTTAGTGCCCTTCAGAGCATTCGTGAGCTGTACAATTACCATCCTTTGGTGCAGCGCATCCAGGACGTTCTCCACATTTTGCACGCTTCTGGCTTTAATGTGGAGTGCGCATGGATTCCTGGACACGTTGGCTTGCCAGGGAATGACACTGCGGATTTGGCAGCGAAATCGGCAGTCACAGCGCCCAGTGTTACGATTACCCATTCAACAGCAGAAGATTTTAGAGTGGCTGTACGGAGAGCCGTTTTTTCGACTTGGCATGCGGAGTGGTCGGCTCTCCGTGGTAATAAGCTGCGAGAGGTGAAGGACCTCCCTGTCAACTGGGTAACCTCCTCTCGTTTATTCCGCCGGGAGGAGGTAGTACTAGCTCGGCTAAGAATTGGCCACTGTATTTTTACTCACAGTTACCTTTTTAAACGTGAACCTGCTCCTGTCTGTGCGCTCTGTGGGGAGGCACAGACAGTTCGTCATGTGTTGCTGGAGTGTGGTCACCTGGCACACATTCGGTCATCTATGGGCATGCCGGCCTCTCTTGCCGAGGTCCTGGCAGATGACCCAAGAGCAGTGGACAGGGTTTTTAAATTTTTAGCCAAACTTTCTTTTACCTTGAGGTTTTAGTGTGATAGCGGTTTTTTTTAAACTCTTTTGGTTTTAATGTGTTGATTTTAGATGGAGTTTTATATCCAGCTCTGGTTAGAGGGCTGGACGTTTCTGTTACTTCCGTTTCAACTGTGTTAGCTCTTTTATTTGTGTTTACTTTTTTGTTTGGTATTTTCTTACTGGCTATTGCCAAGTTTTAATCGTAAGGGCGCTTATGACCTCGGCAGTTGAGCGCCCTTAAACACCATCATCATCATCATCATATTAACAAACTTATATGTTCATAATGAAATTGGCACATGTAATCAATGAAAAACCTATTGTAAGTTGAATTTTGCTTTATTTACATTCAAAGTTGTATTATTCTACCTCATAGTCGCACGCATTTATATACACTTTATTATACAGAATGTATACTCCATTTTAGTGGCATATTTTATAACCTTTTGTCTCAATTAAATAATAAAGCAGCCATATTTAAGACTTTTTTTTTGTGTGTATTGACTGTATGAGGTTATTGGTGTTCAAATTAACAAACTAATATGTGCATAATGGTATGGTGCATGGAATCAAGGAAAAAACTATTGTAAGTTGTATTTTGCTTTGCTATTTATATTCAAAGTTGTATTATTCCCCCTCTTTCGCATATATATACACACACATACAGGCATAATTTTAGGTATGTATTTCCCACATGTAGACAATCAAATTAGTTCATTATAACATGTGTCCGGAAATGCTTCATTTCCGAGTTATGGCCTTCACAACGTTGAAATTCACTGGATCGTTTTTCTTTCCGAGGGTTGTCATTACAGATGTTCAAAATGTCTCCCTCCTGCTTGAATACAGACCTCACATCCATGTCTCATTGACCTGCGAACACGATGCCAACTCCAGGAGTATTGCGTATATCCTCACAACTTGCCACAATTCGATTCCAAAGGGATTCCAAATCCGGCACCGGAGACGAATAAACCAATGATTTTAATTGGACCCACAAGTAGAAATCGAGAGGGTTCAGATCAGGTGAACGTTGAGGCCAAGCAATTGGGCCACCTCTACCTATCCATCGATCAGGAAACCTTCGATACAAGTACCGGCGAGCCGTAAGACTGAAGTGTGCAGGAGCGCCATCATGCAAGAAGTGAATGTGTTGATGATTGATCAGTGGAGTGTCTTCGAAAACGTCAGGTATGGTGTTTTCCAGGAAGTTTGTGTACGCCTGCCCCGTAAGTCTGTTTACAAGTACATGGGGTCCAACTAAGCGATCACCAATGATTAGGGACACTCAAATTTCTTGAATAAAATGTTGCTAAATTCTTGAGTAATAAGAGAGAAAATTCTTGAGTGAGAAGGTAAAATTCTTGAGTTAGAAAGGAAAATTCTTGGATACGGTAATTCTTGGATATTAACTTACTCACCTACAAAAATAGAAATAAATGCATAATTAATAAATGCATAATTAATTTATACAATCTAAAATATAAAAACGCTAATAGCAAGCATAATTTACACACACTCTTATGGTTTACTTTCATAATTATAAGCTGATAGCATCTCCAAGTTTGTGATTGTGAGATTTGTTCTGAGGTCCGTCAACACACACGAAAAGTTGGAAAAAAACCTTTCACAGTTCACGTTTGAGACAGGAACCCACAGCGCCCTTAAGGCACCGTCAACAAAAAGTTGATGATCATCACGCATTGCATGAAGAGCATCTTCTACTGATATATTTACATTGCTCTTCAGAATATCCTGAAGATCCCTGTAAGCATGCAGTCCTTCATCGATGGGAATACCCTTCATTGATGGTACTTTGTGGAAAAGGGTTTTCAGCTCGTCTCCTGCAGCAGGCTGTGACAGCACATTCTGCCTGTAGAAGAGTGCAGCCACAGGCTCCAAAAATGCACGGGCAGGGTCCCCCAACATAAGATTGTCCAGCTTGGTGTGCATATGGCCTGCTGCAATGTTTATGTCCTGCATCGAACATCCCCTGAGATTTCCTTTCAGGGCATCAAGCTCCTCCTGAACTCTCATTGAAAGTTCCGGCAGCAACTATTTGTAAGCGCTTCTTCAAATTCTGAAGTTTGGGATACACTTCTGCAGCCATCGGTTTGGAATTTGTTTCCAGGCTGAGCATTAATTGCTTCATCACTGAAGCTAAAGATTTCACAAACAGAGCTTGCACATAAAGCATCTGTAGCTCAGAATCAGTAAGATTCTGCAGGTATGAAGATGCTGCAGTAAATGACTCTGCCACCAATGGAGCGAAAAAAATAAAAAAGAACGGTCCAGTTATCTGCCATCCACTCAACTGCTTCCACCCAGGAATTCCATCTTGTGGCCACTGGAATTGGAAACATTCCTGCTGCAGATCCTTTCTCCTGCATGAATTGCCGAAATGCATGTCTTTTTTTCCGGGCATGCAGAAAAGTCTGCTTGACTGAAATGACTAGTTTATTTAGTGATGACAAGTAGTCCTTCATCACCACACCAATCAGATTTATTTTGTGTGCCCAGCACTGAATATGTAGGGACTCATCTGGCAGGAGAAGTGATAACCCAGCATAACAGGAGGTCATATAACTGGCTGAGTCACTTACTAATGCCACTACTTGGTCAAAGTTTACCCCTGTGTTCCGTAGTGCCTCGGTAATTGTTCGAGCACAGGACCGTCCATTCACTACCTCCAGTGAAGTGACAGTAGCCACATATTGCTCCTGCGATCTGGAGGGCTCCACTGTAGACAGCAGAACAACGAAAATTGCCCTGCTCATCTTGTCTGTTGTTTCGTCAGCCATAACAGCAACCTTCTTGTTCTGTAGGGCTGCAACAACTTTTTCCTTCCTGGAGTTTGCCAAGAGAGGTAAATATTCTCTACGGAGAACATTGCTTCCTGGAAGGTCTCCACCGCCAATAACGTTCTTCTTCACCCATTCCTTGAAGGCTGGGTGATCTGCCTTCTCCAATGGAATATTGGTTGAAATCATCATTTCAACCGTGGAAGTGACAAAATCCAGTTTGGCAGCCTGGTAAAAGTAGAAAAGAAAACATATAAGCATAGACCAGAACTTTTGCAAAATGTCTTTTTAAATGTGTTAAATCTTGAAAGCGAATCTCTAAGATTGATTCTTTGAGATTAAAATGCTGCAGTTTATGTTCCTTTTTATAACATGTCTTTTGTTGCCTTATTTTTCATTTTTATAGCCCCCTTTAACTTCTTTGGTGATATTGGAGGCTTTAACTTTCAACGGCAACAGGCCTAACAGAACTAAAAATTATGTCCTACCCGCGTATTTTGTATGCTACACTTCATACCTGTGAGAGCGTGCTCGCATGTCCCTCAACGTGCGTCATACAACCGGCTAAATCACCGCGAACCTAAAGCAGCGTTGTGTTATACACCCGATATCAAGTTATAAACCAAAATAAATTTGAAATATGATATAAAATCATGTAAAACATATAACTGAGCAAAATAAGTATATACGATTAAGCGAAGAGTGCAACTACACACGATAGTTTACTATTAGCCAAATAATGTTTTGATTTCTAAAAACATGTGCTTTAAAAGGAAGTAAACTGGCATTTAATTTTAAATAGGTAATACACCTTTACCTCTTTACACACAAGTTTCAAACTCTAAGTAACAAAATAAAAGTTGTCACAGAATTGAAGTAGATAAATGCAGAAAATGTGGAAATTACATACCTTTGCTCCTTTTGAACATTCAGCCGCCTCGAACATTGTTCTTTGTCGCTTACGCGTTTTCGTTGCATCCACGTGTTTCTGGCTAGCAATATGTTTTTTTACAGCATCCGAAGTTTCATATGGAATTCTTTTATTGCAAAAGCTGCAAAGCATTATTTCTCCCGACCTCTTCATTCCGTCCTGCGAGAATTGCTTTACACGCTCATCTAAGCTCACTTTCGGTGGCATGCTGTACGATATTTCAGAACTACGCTACTGCTAGTTAAAACGAACTGAACGCATGGGTGAACAGGAACTAGTGGGATACGCGTAGAAGAAGTTACTTAGGGTAGTAACAGAATGCGTGCGCAGCGCATACCGGATATGAGCGCTCCTATCTCGCTGGTTCAACGGCTTCGCTGGTCCGCCGATACTGCAGACTGCTGTTGTTATCGATCGAACGCTGACAAGATAGTCAATACCGTGCTAACAGACTCCCACGGCACTTAACAAAGCTTAAGCTGGAAGCAAAAAACGTTAACCGAAATTTGATAACAAGAATGTGTGATCTTTTTGCTATATGCGATAAATTTCGCGAGTGAACCTAAAAATTCGTATATAGAGCGGGAATTTCAAAATTTCGCGAGTAGATGGTGTGTCAAAAAGTATTTAAATTAATCAAATATGTCTTCGTATACATTTATGCCCTAATTTTAAGCATTTTAAAAATTTTCGCGAGTTTCGCGAGTCGCGAAATTTGAGTGTCCCTACCAATGATACCGGCCCACATGTTGAGGGAGAACCGCACCTGGTGATGAGATACAACAGTTGCACGTGGGTTTTCATGCGACCATACACGCTGATTATGGAAATTTGTTATGCCATCTCTTGTGAACTGTGCTTCATCTGTAAATAATACGACGGCAGAAAAGTTCGGATTTACACCACACTGCTGCAAGAACCACTGACAGAACCTAACTCGTGCAGGGTAATCTGCTGGTGACAGGCCCTGTACACATTGCAAATGATAAGGATACAACTGATACTCGTTCAACAGTCTCCAGACAGTCGTATGAGGAACATTGACTTGCAAGGCTAACCGTCGTGTGCTGATAGGAGTCCTGTCCACAGCCTCCAGAATCTCCTCCTGCACTTCTGGAGTTGTAGATCTTGGTCGTCCCCTTCCCAAACCAGGAGAGGTGAATGTTCCATAGTAGAATGAATTGACGGGTTTAGCGTCAGGAATTGCTTGTTTTTAAAACCGTTCCTTTATAAGAGCATATGTTTTTAAACCCATGTACGGTTTTCGAACCGTGTAACGTTGGTTGAGAGAGAGAGAGAGAGAGAGAGAGAGAACATTACGAAGAGGGGTTTTGGGAGGCGTGTTGCGAGTTCCACGATATGAGACGGGGGGGGGGGGGACGGTGGATGTTTTCACGCGCGTGCAAGTGTGTGCGTGTCGATACAAAAAGGAGGTCAACATATGAGGACAGGAATGAACGTGTCGAAACCTGTACCTAAAGGAAGTCAACACTCGAGTACATGAATGAAATTGTATCTCGCATACACGCGTGACTGTGGTGTATGCAGGTTGGTTACACATGCTACAAAAGAAAAAAAAGGAGGGCAACACTCGAATGCAGCAATAAACATACATCTATGACAGTTGTGTAGGTAGGCTAGTTACACGTGCGTGACGGTATAAAACAAGGTCAGCACTCGAGCGACAGGAATGAACATGTTTATCCCCTCCTTGCAAACACACACGAAAATCTCCCCACTATTCTACGTCTGCATAAAACTGATGAAGTAGTCCTTTCACTGATCTGAGTGCACAGTTGACTGTGAGCAATCATCATGAATAGTGAGATTATTTGAAGCGCAATCGAGAGCGACAACGCCTACTGGGTAAACCTCGCAGAGTACGAGCAAACGAAGCAACATTGTGATGAAAATCACGAGGAAACATGTAACGGTGATACGCATTGCATCGTCTGCAAGGATCCATCGCATCACGATGAAATGACCACATCTTTCCGCTGCGGAGATTACTGTGACGTGTACCGCAAGCTAAAAGGGTGAGTACTTAACGAAACATATCATAGTGTAATTGTGATAAAAATACAGAAAAACACTAAAAAAAAAAGGAAATTGTGTAATTACAGAATATTCGAAGATGTGCCTCCATACCGGGATATGGATCGATCGATGCCACTTCCAAGGAGAACATCGAGACCTTGGGCGAGAAAGAAGGCGTAGTTGAAGAAGAAAGGTAAGTGCAAAAAAAGCAAAATGTCACTGTCAAAAAAGAAGAGCTTTACATATATAAAAGAGTACTGTTAAAAAATATAGGTGCATGTGTCTATGTCTACAGGTCCGACAAGAAGATTGAGAAGAAGAGGAACAAGTCAAAGATCATCAACAAGAAGAAGAAGAAGAAGACCGAAGATGTTATAGTAATCCTCCTCGACCCCATATCCCCCCCAGGGGCCTACTACGGTAGGTACGGGTTTGGCGCACCCGGGGGTTCCCGAGCCGCTCACCGCCACTTCACCCTACCCATCGCCATTCACTGTTGCCACGTCTTTTGTTCTGCATTTGTTTGTTTCGTTTGTTTACTTTATCACCCTCTTCCTCTTCTAGGCTTATGGAACTTAGTAGTTTGTAAGGCATTAGGTTTATTAACTCCTGTCTCACCAGCAGGGATCTTTCACTATCCCCGTGGTTCCTGTCCCACGGTTCCAGCGCAGCTCCCAATTTGTGTGCTCTACGGAGGTCCCAGGCTTGAAGGTTGGGTGCACCCTCCCCACTGCCCCTATGTGTAGCCTTAGTTGCGGAGCCCGTCCATACCGTCAAGTACATTCACGTAGCTTGTTAGTAAGCCCGGCCTGTGCTGGTGTCCCGACGACCGCGTTACGTCGTTGGGATAGTTTCACGGGCCGGACGTGTTACCGCTGACGTTGCCCCGGCGTAATCAACCACAAGTCCCCTGAATCCGTGCATGTGTTCTGTCGCTGCACGGCCTAGAGCGGGGAGCCACAGGCGGTTATTCCTGTGGTAGGGGCTTAAAACCGGGGCGTGCATGGTGAACGGTATACGCATATGGACCAGCAGTGGTGTTTGGAGGGTAACCCTTGTGACGTAGGCCTTGGGTATCGGTCACGGGATGGTTCCCGTGACGGCACAGACCGTGGAGATTTGGTGTCTTTTCTTCTTTAACCCCCGGATGGGAGTCTTTTCAATATGTCAAACCGCGCACCACCTTCTTATTTTGACCATTTTGTTATGTCTATGTTGAACGAAACAAAGAAATTTTCTGATATAAGTCCATTCTACGTGCAAAGGGAAGTTGACAGAAGTTTACCCCCACAAGTCCAGGAACACCTGTAGAGGAGTTATGACCACCTCTAGCTTAGACGACCTCTCCAATGAAGATATTGCCACCCATCTTTCAGAACAGCGAGTTTGTCAGACGTACCGTCTACATGGTAAACGTGAGGGCAAGGAGTACCCATTGCGTACGATCTTTCTCACGTTCAAGGGTACTAGTGTTCCGGAGTTCATATACTGTGGTTACGAACGTGCTGCCGTCCGCCCGTATGTGCCGAACCCTATGCGGTGCTTCAAGTGCCAGCGCTTCGGGCATATCCAAGCCGCCTGTGCCCGACCCGCAACCTGCGATCGTTGTGGTAAAGTGGCACACGTTGACACCGTCTGTACGCGCGCACCGTGCTGTGTAAACTGTGAAGGCATTCATCCGTCTAGCTCTCGACAGTGTCCCATGTACTTGGCAGAGAAAAGCATACAAGAAATACGTGTGAAGAAACATCTTACTTTTCCTGAGGCGAGACGGCGCTTTGAGCAGCTAAAGCCGGCCAACACCACAGGATACTCCTCAGCCGTTTGCCGTAAGCTTGTCCAATCCGTAGGTTTACAGACTGTGCCTGTTGCGGATGCGTCGACGCAAACTGACTTGTGCGAAGCCGCTCCTGTACGTGCTCAATCATCTGCATCTCAGTGTACAGCTTCTGATGCACAGCAGCAATCTCAGCCGTCGAGTAACCCATGTGCTCCTAGTTCATCCTTCGCCGGAGATCGTTCCCGTCAACGTAGTAGACCGATGAGCCGAACTTCTGCAACGTCCCGCTCTCGTTCTGCGAACCTAAAGACTTCTTCTGAGTCCCGACCACCAGTGGAATCTGAGGAAGACACGGATTTTAGGTTCGTTGGAGCTAAATCTGCTAAGGTGAGAAAGAAAGAAAGAAATTACACCACCTTAATTTCTATCTCACCATGGATATAATCCAGTGGAATGTCAATGGGATCAGGGCCCGTCTACCAGACCTTCAACATATAATCAACAAGCGTTCACCCTCAATCCTCTGTCTCCAGGAAACCCACTTACATCCCCACCATACCCTACAACTTCGTCATTTTCAATCCTTCAGACACGATTTTGTTGGTGGCCAGCGTGCTTGCTTGCAACGGTGTTGTTACTCTCGTGGCTCCTACCATCCTTGCCGCCAGTATTACACTCAACACCCCGCTGCAAGCGGTAGCTGTGCGGGTAACATTGCCTTCCATCTCCTTTTCTGTTTGCAATGTCTATTTGCCGCCGCACGATGTGATCTTTGACACTGAGCTTCGGGCATTGTTAGCACAAATTCCCCCGCTGCTGATCTTTTTGGGCGATGTCAATGCTTGCAATGTTCTTTGGGGTTCTTCTGCTGACGATGCTCGAGGTACAATAATAGCAGACGTTTGCGACAGGTCTGGTTTATTACTCTTAAACTCCGGTGCACCCACATTCTTATCTTTTGCATATGGCACCCTATCCGCCCTAGATGTAACTTTCTGCAGCCCTGCTTTACTACCCTTCCTGGATTGGTCGGTATTTTCCGATCTTCACGGCAGTGATCATTTCCCCATTGACATTCGTTTTTCGGGACAAAATCCCTTACCCACTCAACATCCCCGCTGGATTATCTCCAAAGCTGATTGGGACAAGTTTTCCTCTCTGCTCAATCTCAATTCCGATGGCTGTACCTCCATAGAAGACATGGTGGAGTACTTTACTTGCTCGGTTTTACTCGCCGCAGAATCCACTATTCCTCGGAGCTCTTCTACCCCTCGGCGTATTCCAGTGCTGTGGTGGACCGAGGACTGCAACTTGGCATTAAGGGCACGTAAAAATGCTCTTCGTCTTTTCCACCTACACCCGACGGCGGAGAACTTTGTTGCTTTCAAACGCGCCCGGGCTAAGGCGCGCTATATCGTTTGTAATGTCAAGCGGAATTCTTGGAAAGCATATGTCTCCTCGCTTTCTCGCAGGAGCTCCTCACAGAGAGTGTGGACTTCGGTGCGCCGCATGACCGGCAAATGTCTAAGGACATACATCCCTGGCCTTACTGTTCACGGCTCCACCTTCACCAGCGAACGGGATGTTGCCGACGCTCTAGACACCTCCTTCGCTGCGACAAGTGCAACGTGATTTTATGACAATGCATTTCTTCCCATTAAGGAAGCTGCTGAGAGATTTCGCCTTGATTTTACTAGTGACTGTAGTGATCCGTACAATGCACCCTTCACCCTTGCGGAACTAACTCATGCTTTACACGCTGTGAGGGACTCTTCTCCTGATCCCGATGATATTCACCGACAAATGTTGCTTCACCTCCCACCTGCATCCGTTACATTCCTTCTGGACCTCTATAACCGCATTTGGCGCGAACAGGTTTTCCCGCCTGTGTGGCGAGAGGGTATTGTCATTCCTATCCCTCGTCCTGGCAAAGACCGGACCATCCCATCCTCTTACCGGCCGATTTGCCTCACGATCGTCGTTTGCAAGACCTTGGAACGCATGATCAGTATTCGGTTTACTTGGTGGCTGTAGGCGAACGAAGTGCTCTGTTCCGAGCAGTGCGGATTTCGTCGCGGTCGTTCAAGCGTTGATAACCTGGCGCGTATGGAAGCTTATGTACGGAATGCATTCCTTCTAAAGCAGCAAGTCGTGAGTGTCTTCTTTGACCTTGCTACAGGAGGGCTTACGACACTACTTGGCGATATGGTATTCTGCGTAATTTGCACTATCAGGATTACGCGGCCATGTGGCCCTATTTCTGTGTAACGTTCTCCAGCTGCGCCGCTTTCGTGTCCGTATTAGCAATACTCTCTCGCGGGAGAAGATTCAGGAGAACGGTGTACCCCAAGGTTCCGTTCTTAATGTTATGCTTTTTGCCGTGGCCATCAACGGCATTACTAGCGTGATTCGTAGTGGGATATCATCGTCACTGTATGTGGATGACTTTGCTCTGTACTATCGCTCCTACAGCACTGATCATCTCGAACGACAACTCCAGCTCTCCAAAAACTCCATCGCTGGTTGGGCGCTTCGCAATGGTTTTCGTTTTTCCCCTACAATTCCACCGTCTTCGCGGAGTACACCCTCCTCCTGACCTCCAATTGAACGGTGTGCCACTGCCTTTCTTTCCGTCCTTGAAGTTCTTAGGTCTCCACCTAGACCGTGAACTTTCTTGGGTACCCCACATCCGATACCTTCGTGCCTCCTGTGACCGATCGCTGCGGATCCTCAAACTGCTTTCTGGTGCGTCGTGGGGCGGCGATCGTTTAGTGATGCTGCGTTTGTACCGTTCACTCGTTCGCTCAAAATTAGACTACGGTTGTTTTATTTACGGCGCAGCGACGGCCTCTAAACTTCGCCTTTTAGACACCGTTCATCATATCGGTTTACGTCTTGCTGCAGGAGCCTTCCGCACTAGTCGTGTGGAATGCTTGTATGCCGATTCTGGTTAGCCCCCACTGGCAGTGCTTCGCTCATTTTTACTTTGTTCGTATGCTTCTAAGTTGTCTGCGGACCCCCGCCATCGTTGTTTTAACCCTGTGTTACGCCCGGATTATTCACACCGCTATCTGAGGAACGCCACTGCTTCACGCCCCTGTGGTATTCGGTTTCGTGAACTGCTCTCCGATAGGGGTATCAGATTGTCTCCTGTGGAGCGTGTTTTAGTATACGCGGGACCTGTTTGGCAACTGTGGCGTCCGAGTTTCGACCTGACCCTCTCCAACCCTGTGAAACGTTTGACCGCTCCGGAGGTATTTCAGCGACTGTTTTACGAACTTTTAAGCATTTACCGGGCATATGCACCAATATTCACTGACGGCTCCCAGCTGGCAGGAGCTACAGGTTGTGGCTTTTATTTCAATGGGGTAACACATACTTATCGTCTTGCGGATGCCAGTTCGGTATTCACCGCCGAACTGTACGCTATCTTTTACTTTCTAGATTTTATCTCGCTTTTAGCACCTGGTAGTTTTCTTGTTTGCAGCGATTCCTTGAGTGCCCTACAGGCTCTGCAGCAGTATACTGGCTCCTCATCACTCGTTATGCGTATTCAATCTCGCCTTTCTGAATTTATTGCCTGGGGCTACCAGTTCATCTTTACGTGGGTTCCAGGTAGCGGATAGGTCTGCCAAGGCTGCCTGCTCCTTGCAGGATTATTCGGAAGCGGCTGTGCCCTCGGGGGATGTTTCAAGTTACTTTCGTAGGTCTCTTCTTTTAGCTTGGCAGCAATCTTGGCAAAATTTAGCAGGTACACAGCTTCGCACACTCAAAGACACGGTACAGCCATGGCTCACATCTTGCCAACTAAACCGGCGTCGCGAGGTTATCCTTGCGCGTCTGCGTATCGGTCACAGGCGGCTGACACATAGCTACCTTCTACGCGCTGAGCCTGCTCCTTTATGTCAGACCTGCGATGTTCCTCTGTCTGTGGCACATGTGTTGCTTGATTGTCCGAAATTTCATCGCGAACGGCAATCCACCGGCCAGGGTACCTCTTTACCTGCCATTTAATGCGACGACGCTAATTCCGTCTGTATGGTGCTACTCTTTGTTGCCTCTATTGGCCTCAGCAAAGCCATTCGACCTGTTTCATGCGTGTGTGCAGTTTTAGCCTTTTTAGCTTCTGACTTTTACCATATGAGACCACTTTGTGTGTGTGTGTGTGTGTGTGTGTGTGTGTGTGTGTGTGTGTGTGTGTTTAGCTTTTTAAACCTTTTAGCCCTGTTTGTATCACCCGGACCTTTTTTCATGTGTGTTTTTGTAAGGGTTTTTAGCACTCTTTAACTTTTCATCTGTAGATTTGTTTTTAATGTGTTTTCCTTTTTCTTAACCTCGGGCCCAAATGACGGGCCCTTAAACACTATTCACTCACTCACTCTTTTTATCCGGGGACTGGATTTTAGGGAGTTTGTTATCTGTAGCGATTCCCTCAGTGCACTACAGGGCCTGCGTGAGCTGTATCCATACCATCTTTTGATACAGCGTATTCAGGATCGCCTGCATTCGCTCGCTAATGCTGGCGGCAGTGTGTCGTTTGTTTGGGTCCCTGGTGTGAGCGGGAATGAGCAAGCGGACGCAGCTGCCAAGTCTGAAATTTTAAATCCTACTGTTTTTAGCTCCACTGTTCCTCCCAATGATGCTCATGTCCTGCGCCGGGCCATTCTTTCGCGTTGGTTCTCGGAATGATCCGGGGTGCGTAGGAACAAACTCAGAGAGGTTAAGTCCCTTCCTGTCCCCTGGACTACTTCCTCGCGTGCATTTTGCCGCGATGAGGTGATTTTAGCGCAACTGCGTATTGGACATTGCCGTTTTAGCCATCAGTACTTTTTACGTGGGGAAGCCGCTCCTCAATGTGCCCCGTGTAATGAACCTTTGACGGTGCGTCATTGGAGTGCTGCGTGCGTCCCTGTCTCTGTCTCCTGGCCTCCCCACCCTGCTAGGTGACAATCCCGCTGCATGTGAGGGACTTTTAACTTTTCTTCGCCGCTGCGGAATGTATATACGGGTCTAATTTTATCACGGGGTTTCATCTTTTTACCAACCTTTCAGTCCCTCGGTTTTAATCTTGTTATGGTAGGCTTTTTATGATCTCCATGACTTCTTGTGCGGTACTCCTGTTTAGCGGTTTTTATCGCTTTTAATTTTTTGCTTTTTATTTTGTTTACCATAGGACGCTAATAACCGCTGCAGTTGTGCGCCCTTAAGCACTACTACTACTACTTTATCGTGATCTATATTTAGTGTAAAAGTTATTGCCTATCTCTTACGGTTTATCAGTTACGCAAAAATTTAATAAAAGCATCCAGATTAAAGAGGTCCTTAGTTGCTATTGCCAGAAAATTGAAGATATACATCTTATTTGTCATGTAAACATCTTAAATATAAGGTATTTTATTCAAAATCGTTAGAGCCATTTTTTAGAAAAACAACCTTTTATTTTTATCATGTAAATGGTATTTTGTGGGGGGCGGCTCTTGAAATTCTTTGTGTCGCATCTTTGGAAGATACCAAACTTAAATACTAAATTTGGTATTCAACGGTGTTTTCGTTTTTGAGCTATTCTGACCACATAAATACACATAAATGGACCTTTTTCCAAAAATATTTTTTACTTTCTTTACACGTACCATGTATATAGTGTATAGGGAAAATGTAATGCACCCAAAAATTCGATACCGAGATTTCACCGGTAAATTGAGGGGTCCCCCTGATTCCAACAAAAAAGAAAAGGCCCCAAAATACCAAACTTAGTATTTAAGTTTGATATCTTTCAAGGATGCGATACGAAGATTTTAAAGAAAATCTCCCCGCCCCAACTACCCTTTACATGGCATTTTTCGAAATTTTTTATTTTCTCAAAAATGGCGCTAACGATTTTGATTAAAATGTGTATTAAAAGATATCTACCTGACAAAAAAAATGTATATCTTGAATTTTTGGGGAATAGCCTCTGAAAACTACTTTATTCTGGATAAATTTTACGGAATGTTACATGACTGCTAAACCGTAAGAGATGGACAAAAATTTAGCGCACAAAAAAATAATAGAGCACATTAAAACACACAATTTACGTCTCATACATTGTTTTCGTAGAGATGATTGTTTTTTGGATATTCCTCGTTTTTGGTTTCAGCTTTGAAAACCTTATTTTCTCACACAGGAATTTGTCAACTGCTGTCCATACAAACAAAGGAACTTCAATCACAGATTTTGATTATCAATTTAACCTATGGTACTCCCTTATTTCGTTTCTACTGACAAGGAAGCAAATAATCAGTAATGCAATAGATGGAAGTACAAGCTTTTTAACAATAATTTGTTGCAGAAATGTAGAGAAAGTCATATGAATGGAACACGTCAGATTTTTATGATTCAGGAGGACCCCAAATATGTATTTCCGGTGAAATCTCGGTATCGCATTTTTGGGTGGAATACAATACCTTCTGTATACACTATGTACATAGTACGTGTAGAGAGAGTAAAAAATGTTGCCTTCTTATAACAAGATATCAATGACATGATCACAAAACGTATCTAAGCCAATCAAATCTTCTAAAGAAACATCTGGTAGCGGAGTGAGGATTTAGCAATGGTGTAACTTCTATGAAAGTCTCACGCCAGTAATTTGTAAAATCATGGGAGATTAAGCGCACAATAGAATTATTGTGGTAATGGTTGCAAACTTTTAGCCCAACTCTATATGAGAATAATCATGAACTGATACTAGTATTATATGTAAAGAAATTAATTGTATTGCCTGTCACAAGGTCATTCAACTATCGATTAGTTCCAAAGCGTCACCTTCCTTCATTATGGACTTTGTTTAAATGAGTGTTGGGTAGGTACTTGTGTTGTCACAGTGTACACAGTAATCCTCATAATCTAGGAACGACCTCCAAGGATGACGTCACTCAGGAAGGAAGTCCTAGAAATGTAATTCCTGTTGCTCCCACGACATTGGTTTCCCCTTCACGTGGCTAGGAATAACGAAGCCCCACTTTCTGAGAGAAAACATTGGCGCCTATTATGGCTTCCACACTCTATAAACGAAATAGTATCACAGACGCAAAATAAAACAGTGTAATGTGCCACAACGCACCAGACTAACAAATGTTTTTCTAACAGCGCTAGCTGATAACGAAAATGCTTGTCGTTGGGCTTTTGATCTTATTCTTTTTTTTTTCTTTTCTTTGTTTATTTATTAAACTATACCTTCTTATCTTTTGTTTAATCATAACACAAGACACCATAAGCTGGTTTAATTTAAGCTGAGAACTGTAACCAAAAATAAAACAGAAAGTCATACTGGACGCATTTTTTTTTTTACTTTCTCTACGCGTACTGTGTACATAGAGAAGGTATTGTATTGCACCCAAAAACTCGCTCCCGAGATTTCACCGGAAATGCAAGTTTTGGGTTCCCTTGAATAAAAAAAAACAAGAACTTTTAGAAAAAAAGGTCCGTGTGTGTGCGCACGTGTTTGTCTGTGGACAGCGTAGCTCAAAAAACGAAAAGGCCGTTAAATACCAAACTTGGTATTTAGATTTAGTATCTTCCAAGGATATAACACGAAGATTTTCAAGAAAACCCACTACAAACTACCCTTTACATGGAAACATTTTCGAATATGTTGATTTTCTCAAAAATAGTTTTAACGGTTTTGATTAAAATCTCTTATATTTAAGATATTTAAATGACAAATAAAATGTATATCTTGAATTTTCTGGGAATAACCTCTAAAGACCTCTTAATTCTGGATGAATGTACCGAATTTTGCTTAACTGCTAAACCGTAAGATATAAATAAAACGTTGCACGCAAACTGTAGATTTCTCAAAATACAGTTTATATCCTTAAGGTGTGTGTGCTGTGTAGGTAAGCATTTCCGAGATATTCCTTATTGTTTGTTTCAATTGTAAAGTATTTATACTTTTCTCAAACAGGAAGTGTCCGTTTTTCTTTTCTTCTACTTCTCACAAAGCAAAGAAACTATTTGCAATGACAATCGCATAACGACGACTTTTAAAACATTTGACTATCACTTTAGCTTAGTGTATTCCCTTAGTTCCCACCTATTTATAAGGAACTAAGTAATAAGAACATTCTGCTAATGCTTATTTCCATTAGCATTGTGCAGAAAGAATAATCTTTTGTAAGAAGTTTGTTGTAGAGCAGCTAGAGAAAGTCATGTGAGTGTAACACATAAGATTTTGTTCTTTTTTATCTTTTTTATTACTTAAACCATACCTCCTTATCTTTTTTTAATCACAAAACAAGACACCATAGGCTGGCTCAATTTAAACCGAGAACTGTAACGAAAAATAAAACAGAAAGTCATACTGGACGCAAAGTTTTCTTTTACAACTGAATAACCAGAATTGAAATGTGTGTAGAGTATTAAACTGTATCTCTTTATCTTTTGTTTAATCATAAAACAAGACACCATAAGCTGGTTTAATTTAAGCTGAAGAACTGTAACCAAAAGTAAAACAGAGAGTCATACTGGACGCATAATTTTTTTTTTACTTTCTCTACGCGTACTGTGTACATAGAGAATCTATTGTATTGCACCCAAAAACTCGCTCCCGAGATTTCACTGGAAATGCAAGTTTTGGGTTCCCTTGAATATAAAAACAAGAATTTTTATAAAAAAAGGTGTGTGTGTGTGTGTGCGCGCGCGCGCTTGTGTTTGTGGACAGCGTAGCTCAGAAAACGAAAATGCCGTTAAATACCAAACTTGGTATTTAGATTTAGTATCTTCCAAGGATGTGACACGATGATTTTCAAGAAAACCTATTACAAACTACCCTTTACATGAAAACATTTTCGAAAATGTTGATTTTCTCAAAAATAACTTTAACGATTTTGATTAAAATCTCTTATATTTAAGATATTTACATGACAAATAAAATGCATATCTTGAATTTTCTGAGAATAACCTCTAAAGACCTCTTAATTCTGGATGAATGTACCGAAGTTTGCTTAATATATAAACACAACGTTGCTGCACGCAAACTGTAGATTTGTCAAAATACAATTTATGCCCTTTAGGTGTGTAAGCATTTCCGAGATATTCCTTACTATTTGTTTCAATTGTAAGGTATTTATACTTTTCTCAGACAGGAGGTTTCCGTTTCTCTTTTGTTCGACTTCTCACAAAGCAAAGAAACTATTTGCAATGACAATCGCATAACGACGACTTTTAAAACATTTGACTATCACTTTAGCTTAGTGAATTCCCTTAGTTCCCACCTATTTATAAGGAACTAAGTAATAAGAACATTTTGCTAATGCTTATCTCGATTAGCATTGTGTAGAAAGAATAATCTTTTGTAAGAAGTTTGTTTGTAGAGCAGCTAGAGAAAGTCATGTGAGTGTAACACATCAGATTTTGTTCTTTTTATCCTCTTCTTATTTAAACCATACCTCCTTATCTTTTATTTAATCACAAAGCGAGACACCATATGCTGGCTCAATTTAAACCGAGAAATCTAACGAAAAATGTAACAGAAAGTCATACTAGACGCAAAGTTTTCTTTTACAACTGAATTACCGGAATTGAAATGTGTGTAGAGTATTAAGAAAGGCTAAGTGAGCCACTCTGGTCTCGAAAGCTGTCATTGGTTGCTGTTCTTTCGCGCATTAAACATTCTGAGTCTGAAACACCTGGTGCTACTCGTGCCAATTTTTGAGAAATTAAATTGCATATGCTCGGGGTTTCACGTGTAAGGGGGTGCGTAGAACAATATTGACAGAGCATCTTCATTGTGCGTGTATATGCACCTATAAAAAAATGTAATTGGCGTGTTATTTATGGACACTCTTTAACTGCTGTGGTTGGGCGCAGGACCGAAGCCTCCATACCCAGGTAAGCTTATCAGGTAACAACTCTCAAACCTCCCGCGAAACCGGTGTAATTAGCCAGCAGGTGAGGTGGAATGGGTATGCCTAATTTTCCCCTTGATTTCTTTAAGTGTTCGGAAAATTAGTTATGTTTTCCGACGAGACTAATTACAGTGAATAGGACAGGAAGGAAAAATCTACTTCGGAACGGTTACACTTTCGGATTCCAGAAGTGTTTAAAAAGTGCGGTATCGCGATGGACGTACAATGTTAAAAGTTGTAACAGCTTTATTAAAACATTTTCCATTGAAGAAATAGATGTCCTGGATATTCAAGAGGACCATAACCACGCGGCACCACCTAGTGACAAAATTCAGAGACAGAAAGTACTTTATGATCCGAAGAAAAAACTACGAAGATGTATGTGAAAGGCCATCAAAACTAATATACCAGCAACTGAAGAGAGAAAACACGGAAGAAGTAACCATTGTAACATGTTCCACTAGAAGTATGTAGCGCTTAATCAAATATTGTAAATACCAAACAGGAACTGCTACCTGTTTCGACCGGGAGGCTTGGGGGGCTATATAATTAGGGACCGTTAAGGGTCCGGGAGGCTTCGGGGCTATTTTTCTGACCGCGGGAGGCTTCGATACCGCACTCCTGTAGTTCCCCCTTTCAAAAAAAAAAAAAAAAAAAAAAAACTGTAGTTCTCAGTGTCCCATTCTAAATTGGGTGGGAAAGACCGCTTAATTTTTCTCAGAGGCCTCTTTATAAGGTTCAGGTTCTCTTTACGTGCTCGTAAATCTACGACTCGGGACGAACGGCTTCACTTTCCTTCCGAAGAAAGCCATGCCAAGGATTTTTACACCCGAAAAAGTCCATCGTCCTCCGCCGGGTTTGAACCTGCGACCTTGGGTATATGAAGTTAGCATGGTTACCATTACACCACAGGCAACATATGCAGTTATGGATGTATATTTCTGCCCGAGAGGATTTGTATTTTCTCTACACGTACTATGTACATAGTGCATAGAGAAGATATTGGTTTGCACCCAAAAATTCAGTACCGAGATTGCATGGAAAATACATTTTTTGAGACTCCTTGAATCTCAAAAAAAATCTAGATAAAGGTCCGTGTGTGTCTGTGGACAGCATAGCTCAAAAACAAAAATTCCGTTTTAAATAACAAACTTTGTATTTAAGTTCAGTATCGTCCAAGGATACGACGCGAAGATTTTCATGAAAATCCCCCCACCCCAACTACCCTTTACAGGGAACAATTTTCGAACATTTCAATTTTCTCAAAAATGGCTTTAACAACTTTGATTAAAGTATCGTATATTAAAGATGCTTACATGACAAATAAAATGTATATCTCGAATTTTCTGGGAATAGCCTCTGAAGACACCCTTATTCTGAATGAATTTTGCAGAATTTCGCATAGCTGGTAAACCGTTCGAGTAGACAAAAACGTACTACACAAAAAAACAGAGCTCGCTAAAACACAGTTTATTTATATGCACCTTTGTCCTGGAGTTGATCGTTTTAAGATATTCTTTGCTATTGATTTTAGTTTTAAATACTTAAACTTTTTCTCATACGGGAACTTGTCAACACCTGCCCACGTAAAGAATCGGATTTCTATACTACAGCAACCACATTTTAAAGCAATTGACTGTTGGTTTAGCCTAGTGTACCTCCTTATTTGCCTTCTACTTATAAGGAACTAAGTAATATAACCGTTTCTGCTAATGTTTATCTCGATTAGCATGAAGTAGATGGGAGAATAAGCTTATTAACAATAATTTGTTACAGAGCTGTAGAGAAAGACATGTGAATGGAACACATCAGATTCCCCCCCCCCTTTTCTTTCTTGTACGTATTTGTTTATTTAAACTATACCTCCTTATATATTGATGGTTGCTCCCGGCTTTGGCCACCAATATATGAGACAACGCCGTGGAATTCACATATACCTCATCTTTTATTTAATCATAAAACAAGACCCATAGGCTGGTTTAATTTAACCAAAATTAAAACAGGAAGTCATACGCAAAGATTTCTGATACAACTGAATTACCAACAGGTGTCTAGAGTGTTAAAGAAAGACGAAGTGAGCCACTCCAGCACGCCCCCCAGGGGCCTACTACGGTAGGTACGGGTTTGGCGCACCCGGGGGTTCCCGAGCCACTCGCCGCCATCTCATCATCATCCCCACCAACTGAGCCATGTTTTGTGTTTGTGTGCATATTTGTTTGTTTTGTGAGAGCGAATTTACTCGCCTCATTCTTCTTCCCCTTCTAGGCTTATTCTTTACATGTTAGTATTAAGGCTTTAGATTTATTAACTCCTTCCTCACCAACAGGGATCTTTATTCTATCTCCGTGGTTCCTGTCCCACGGTTCCAGCGCGGCTTCCAACATGTGTGCTCTTCGGAGGTCTCAGGCGTGAAGGTTGAGTGGACCCTTCCTACTGCCCCTATGTGTAAGCCTTAGGTGCGGAGCCCGTCCAAACCGTTATGTACACCCACGTAGCTTCCTTGGGGGCTCGGTCCGTTTTAATTTCCCGACGAACGCTACTCATTGGGTTAGAATTACGGACGGTCGTGTTACCGCTAACGGAAACCCGGTGTAATCAACCATAAGTCCCCTGAATCCATGTCTGCTTTATTACGCAGCATGGCCTAAAGTGGGGAGCCACAGGTGGTTCCCCCAGAGGCCTACTACGGTAGGTACGGGTTAGGCGCACCTTGACTCCCTCTTTGGGCAACCTCAGAGTGGTGAGGGAGTCAGTAGGTCAAAATGCCCACCCACGTGTAGACCGTGCGTGGAGACCCGTGTCGGTGAAAAGGAATATCCTGGTTGGTTGAGGGTTGCGTACCTGAGCCTGGGCTTCTGTCTTTCAGTAACTGGGGAGGGTGCGCAGCCTAATACACCGCTTTGGTTTCTGATTTACCTAAACGGGAGGCTAGGGACTAACCCACCTCTAGTCAATCGGCCAGGACTAGGTATTACACCGAACTCCAGGGTGAGTGGGACGGCGAGCCCGCTATATCCTCAGTGGGGTGACCCCTCGTTGGGCTCCGTGGTGGGTGGGGAGCACTGGGGGATGAATTTATACCATTTTTATGGCACCAAAACTAAAACCCGTTAATTCAAATAAAGACGTTGGAAAGGAAGTAGTCGAGTCATGTGGTCCTCGCTACTTGGTTATTCATAGGACAGAGGAAAGTAAGAAGTTCCTTACGGTGAGCCCTTTTACTATCCAAAAGGGTCTCGATGCCATTGCTGGTCCGGTTAAATCCTGCGTTCGAGCTCGCAATGGTACACTTCTTGTCGAAGCCAACTCCGCCTCGCAAGCTGCAAGGATACTTAAAGCCACCATGTTAGCCAGCTATCCAGTGAAGGTCGAGGTGCACAAGTCGCTGAACTCCTCCCGCGGTGTAGTAACAACCCGCGCGTTGGACGGTTTGTCCATTGAGGAGATCCAAGAAAATCTTGCGACTCAGGGTGTCTCATCTGTTTATCGGGTACAACGTAAGATCAACGGTGAATTCCTGCCTATTCGTACCCTATTTCATACTTTTGATCGGGTTGACCTCCCTCAAAAGATTAGGGCAGGGTATGAAGCCATCGAAGTTAGGCCTTATATACCCAATCCGCTGAGGTGCTTTAAATGCCAACGTTTTGGTCACACTAGTGAGTTGTGTACTGGCAAGTCCACCTGAGTCCACTGCGGTGACATCTCCCACGATGGGGCTTGTGTTTCAGCTCCATCGTGTGTGAACTGTAACGGAAAACACCCATCTAGTTCCCGAGACTGCCCCCGTTTTGCAGAGGAACGAGCTATCCAGGAGATTCGGGTGAAAGAGGTGTCCTTCTTGGAAGCCCGGAAGCTCCTGCGACTCCGCCAACCCTCTGTCCCGAGGTCCGGTACCTATAGCTCAGTTGCAGCTAAACCGGTACCGCGTCGGGAAATCGCAACACAGACCGGCGATATGAACGGGGCTACAATTGCGGAAAAGGTTATTTTAGCCCAAGCGCTGCCAAAGCCTTCGACACCTACACCCAAGTTGGTATCAACATCTGCCAAATCCGCCAGCTTACAGAATAGTCCTGCACACTTGTCACCGAAAGCCTCGACCTCGGGAACTAAAGCTGGTAAATTCACGACGTCTTCTGCCCCGGAAAAACAGTTTAAGACCAAGTATGTACGACAAGACTTCTTGAAAGAGAATGTGCAATCTTCTACCAAGTCATCTAAGGGTAAGAAAAGTACACGCAACTCCACACGTGTATCCTCCTCTGAAGGGTCATCTGGGGAGGAGGGCGTGAATCGGCGACGGCCGTCTTCGCCGATCAGCACATCCAATCGGTTCGAACTTCTCGGACCGAAATTTGCTCTTGAAAAAGGGACCTCCCTTGTGGAGGAGATGGACCAGGAGGATTCTGCCGCCACTGCCAGAGGGACAGTGCGGAAACGGCAGGATCGTCCTCCTGAAAATAGTTCTAGCCCAACGCCTAAGAAGAACAATTTGAACCGACCAGCTAATCCCAAGCTGCAGAAGTGTCTTTCGATTTGAAACTTATCCCATAATATACTCAATGGCTATCCTCCATTGGAACATACGCGGAATTCGACCACATCGACCAGAGCTTGACTTGTTGCTGCGCCAGCATGAACCCTTGGCTGTATGCATACAAGAGACGAAGCTCCGTCCACAGGACACCGTTACCATCAGGGAGTACTCCTCCGTACGATGTGATTTATCCCCGAAGGGCGGTGTCCCGGCACATGGGGCACTATGATGGTTATTCGAGATGATATTTTTGCCAACTCCGTACCCATACAATCTGCAATCCAGTCCGTTGCTGTCAGCATTAAGCTACCCTCCGCTTTATTCACCATTTACAGTATCTATTTGCCTACATCTGCGGACCTCTCGCACAGCGACTTAGAACACCTCATTTCGCAGTTGCCGCCACCGTTTTTATTGGTAGGCGACATGAATTCCAATCACCCTCTTTGGGGCTCTCCTCGGGCTTGTGCGAGAGGTACGCTAATTACAGACCTCTTGGATAGTCAAAATCTTGCTCTCTTGAACACCGGAGAGCCCACCTTTCATTCTGACGCCTTTTATAGTTTTTCACACATTGACATTGCAATTTGTTCCCCTCAGCTAGCAGTCACGTTATGCTGGAATATCATCTCGGATTTGCATTCTAGTGACCACTTTCCTTGTCGTATTAGTGTCTTGACACCCCTTGTATGTTCCACCCGTTTACCTAATTGGCGCCTAGACCACGCCAGCTGGGAACTGTACTCCCTCTTGGCTGAACTTAGCTACGAAGAGCATGACTCTGTGAACCACTTGGTCGAACATTTCACAGGGACCATTCTTTCTGCTGCTGAGCAATCCATTACGCGTTCGACTGGCTACATCCGTCGATTTCCGGTACCTTGGTGGACCGACGACTGTCGGGATGCTATTCGCGCTCGCAGACGAGCTCTACGGGTTTTCCAGCGTTTTCCTACACTGGATAACCTGATACACTATAATATGCGTGCACATTCTTGGCGGGCTATTAAGGATAGCAAAAAGATGTCATGGAATTAATTTGTGCGTTCCTTTAATCCACATACACTTTCCTCTGTCGAATGAGATAAGTTAAGACGTGTGGCTGGGAAACCGAACCATATGCCCATCGCCGGTCTCAAAACACCTACTGGAGCTGTTGTTGATACATTTGACGTGGCGAATACTTTAGGCAGTGCATTCGCTTAGGTGTCTAGCTCAGGCATATATTCCCCTGAGTTTCTTACAGTTAAGAATAAGGTGGAATTTCAAGAATTCTCGTTTCTTTCTGGCAACCTTGAGGATTATAATCGCGTTTTCACCCTGGCAGAGCTAGACAATGCACTCTCCTCTTCACGACACTCAGCACCAGGGCCAGATGATATCCACGTCCAAATGTTGCAACATCTCTCTCCTGATGGCAAAGCTTTGCTACTCGAGGTCTATAATCGTGTCTGGGTTGATGGCATTTTTCCAGACAAGTGGCGGGAGGCCACCATCATACCCATTCTTAAACCTGGAAAGGACCGCCATCTTCCTTCCAGTTACCGTCCTATTTTCCTCACCAGTTACGTGTGCAAGGTGATGGAACGCATGATCAATGGACGGTTGGTGTGGCGGCTGGAATCCCACAATCTTCTGACGAACATCCAGTGGGGCTTTCGACGACTACGTTCAACAACTGACCACCTTGTCTCTCTGTTAACTGAGATTATGGAGGGGTTTCTTAAGAACAGCCCCACAGTTGGGATATTTTTTTGACCCCGAGAAGGCCTACGACACGTGTTGGCGGGCTTGAATATTGCGTTCTCTACACAACATGAACATACGTGGACGCCTACCGTTGGTCATTCAGGAGTTTATGCGGGACCGCGTTTTTCGAGTGAGGGTGGGCTCGGTTTTTTGTAACCATTTTATTCAAGAGAACGGAGTGCCGCGGGGCTCGGTACTCAGCGTGACTCTATTTGCTATTGCGATAAATTCCATATCACTATGTGTGCCTCAAGGTGTGTCATCCTGTTTATTCGTGGATGACTTTGCCATCTTCTGTACTTCTCAGCGTACACCGTTTCTGGAACGCCGTCTTCAGCGGTTTTTGGACAATCTCTATGCTTGGAGCTCGAAACACGGTTTTCGTTTCTCCGCTGAGAAAACAGTCTGCGTTAACTTCTAGCGCCGTAAGTGGCAAATGCCGCCGTCTCTTCGAATCGGGCCAGATTTACTTCCTTTCGCAGATGAGGCGAGATTCCTTGGTTTGATCTTCGATCGGAAACTTTGTTGGGCACCACAAACTTGCACAGCTCAGAGCACGATGTGACCGTTCTCTAAATCTTTTACGGATACTAAGTGGCAAATCTTGGGGTGCGGATCGGACGGCATTGCTCCGTCTTTATCGTGCTGTGATTCGTTCGAAGTTGCATATGGCAGCATTGTGTATTCTTCAGCCCGACCTTCAGTGCTCAGAAGATTAGACACTGTCCATAACCAGGGCATCCGTGAGGCCGTTGCAGCTTTTCCAACGAGCCCAGTTGTTAGCCTCTCGCCGAATCTGGAGAACCTCCTCTGCGTTGTCGGCGTGATGTCCTGCTTGCTAATTATGGCTGTGGGCTGAAGTGTATGCCTGGGCAACCAACTTATCACGCGTTTTTCTCCCCTGAGCTGCACGAGCGATACTGCCTCTGCTCTCTGAGCCCCAGGCCAGCAGGTTTTCGTTTCCGTGAGCTTCTACGCCAGCACCATGTTGACATTCCTCGGCTGTTATCCAAGGGAGAGAGTATATACCCCCCTTGGTTACGCGCTACCTCCCATGTCGATCTCGGGATGACGCTTTACGGGAAATCTGTTACGCCTCTTGATAGTATTCGTCGTTGTTTTTTAGAATTTTTAGCCAAATACAGTGGCCGTATTTGTATTTACACCGATGGTAGTAAGAGCCCCGACGGTGTTGGATGTGCCTTTGTCACTGACACCGCAACTTCTACTTACGGTTTGCCTAGTTGCACATCTATATATTCTGCCGAGCTATATGCTATTTATCAAGCCGTTCTGTATATTCGACGTCGAAAATTAGGTGACTGCCTTATTCTTGGTGATTCCCTTAGTGCCCTTCAGAGCATTCGTGAGCTGTACAAGTACCATGCTTTGGTGCAGCGCATCCAGGACGTTCTCCACATTTTGCACGCTTCTGGTTTTAATGTGGAGTGCGCATGGATTCCTGGACACGTTAGCTTGCCAGGGAATGACACGGCGGATTTGGCAGCGAAATCGGCAACCACAGCGCCCAGTGTTACGATTACCCATTCAACAGCAGAAGATTTTAGAGTGGCTGTGCGGAGAGCCGTTTTTTCGACTTGGCATGCGAGTGGTCGGCGCTCCGTGGTAATAAGCTGCGAGAGGTGAAGGACCTCCAACTGGGTAGCCTCTCGTTTATTCCGCCGGGAGGAGGTAGTACTAGCTCGGCTAAGAATTGGCCACTGTATTTTTACTCACAGTTACGTTTTTAAACGTGAACCTGCTCCTGTCTGTGCGCTCTGTGGGGAGGCACAGACAGTACGTCATGTGTTGCTGGAGTGTGGTCACCTGGCACACATTCGGTCATCTATGGGCATGCCGGCCTCTCTTACTGAGATCCTGTCAGATGACCCAAGAGCAGTGGACAGGGTTTTTAAATTTTTAGCAAAAGTTTCTTTTACCTTGAAGTTTTAGTGTTATAGCAGTTTTTTAAACTCTTTTGGTTTTAATGTGTTGGTTTTAGATGGCATTTTATATCCAGCTCTGGTTAGAGGGCTGGTCAGTTCTGTTACTTGAGTTTCAACTCTGTTAGCTATTTTACTTGTGTTTACCTTTTTTCTTTCTTGCAATGGTATTTTCTTACTGCCTATTGCCAAGTTTTAATCATAAGGGCGCTTATGACCTCGGCAGTTGTGCGCCCTTAAACATTATTAGCATCATCATCGGGCATTGTTAGCACAAATTCCCCCGCCGCTGATCTTTTTGGGCGATGTCAATGCTTGCAATGTTCTTTGGGGTTCTTCTGCTGACGATGCTCGAGGTACAATAATAGCAGACGTTTGCGACAGGTCTGGATTATTACTCTTAAACTCCGGTGCACCCACATTCTTATCTTCTGCATATGGCACCCTATCCGCCCTAGATGTAACTTTCTGCAGCCCTGTTTTACTACCCTTCCTGGATTGGTCGGTATTTTCCGATCTTCACGGCAGTGATCATTTCCCCATTGACATTCGTTTTTCGGCACAATATCCCTTACCCACTCAACATCCCCGCTGGATTATCTCCAAAGCTGATTGGGAAAAGTTTTCCTCTCTGCTCAATCTCAATTCCGATGGCTGTACCTCCATAGAAGACATGGTGGAGTATTTTACTTGCTCGGTTTTGCTCGCCGCAGAATCCAGTATTCCTCGGAGCTCTTCTACCCCTCGCAGTATTCCAGTGCCGTGGTGGACCGAAGACTGCAACTTGGCATTAAAGGCACGTAAAAAAACTCTTCGTCTTTTCCACCTACACCCGACGGCGGAGAAGTTTGTTGCTTTCAAACGCGCCCGGGCTAAGGCGCGTTATATCGTTCGTAATGTCAAGCGGAATTCTTGGAAAGCATATGTCTCCTCGCAGGAGCTCTTCACACAGAGCGTGGACTTCGGTGCGCCGCATGACCGGCAAATGTCTCAGGACATACATCCCTGGCCTTACCGTTCACGGCTCCACCTTCACCAGCGAACGGGATGTTGCCGACGCTCTAGCCACCTCCTTCGGTGCGACAAGTGCAACGGGCAATTACGACAATGCATTTCTTCCCATTAAGGAAGCTGCTGAGAGATTTCGCCTTGATTTTACTAGTGACTGTAGTGAGCCGTACAATGCACCCTTCACCCTTGCCCCCCGGGGGCCTACTACGGTAGGTACGGGTTTGGCGCACCCAGGGGTTCCCGAAACGCTCACCGCCACTTCACCCTACCGATCGCCATTCACTGTTGCCACGTGTTTTGTTCTGAATTTGTTTGTTTCGTTTGTTTACTTTATCACCCTCTTCCTCTTCTAGGGTTATGGAACTTAGTAGTTTGTAAGGTATTAGCTTTATTAACTCCTGTCTCACCAGCAGGTATCTTTCACTATCCCCGTGGTTCCTGTCCCACGGTTCCAGCGCGGCTCCCAATTTGTGTGCTCTACAAAGGTCCCAGGCTTGAAGGTTGGGTGCACCCTCCCCACTGCCCCTATGTGTAGCCTTAGGTGCGGAGCCCGTCCATACCGTCAAGTACATTCACGTAGCTTGTTAGTAAGCCCGGCATGTGCTGGTGTCCCGACGACCGCGTTACGTCGTTGGGATAGTTTCACGGGCCGGACGTGTTACCGCTGACGTTGCCCCGGCGTAATCAACCACAAGTCCCCTGAATCGGTGCATATGTTCTGTCGCTGCACGGCCTAGAGCGGGGTGCCACAGGCGGTTATTCCTGTGGTAGGGGCTTAAATTCGGGGCGTGCATGGTGAACGGTGTACGCATATGTACCAGCAGTGGTGTTTGGAGGGTAACCCTTGTGACGTAGGCCTTGGGTATCGGTCACGGGATGGTTCCCGTGACGGCACAGACCGTGGAGATTTCGGTGTCTTTCCCTCTCTAACCCCCGGATGGCAGACTGACGCCGACGGTTCCGGAAGGGGGTCTTTTCACTATGTCAAACCGCGCACCACCTTATTTTGACCAGTTTATTGTTATGGCTATGTTGAACGAAACGAAGAAATTCTCAGACATAAGTCAATTCTACGTGCAAAGGGAAGTTGACAGGATCTACGGCAAGGTTAAAAACGCGACTAGGCTTCGAGACGGTACGCTACTGGTAGAGGTCCACAATAAAGACCAATCGGACAAGCTACTTCGTGCTACTCTGTTGGGATCGTACATATCATAGTTTACCCCCACAAGTCCAGGAACACCTGTAGAGGAGTTGTGACCACCTCTAGCTTAGACGACATCTCCAATGAAGATATTGCCAACCATCTTTCAGAACAGCGAGTTTGTCAGGCGTTCCGTCTACATGGTAAACGTGAGGACAAGGAGTACCCATTGCGTACGATCTTTCTCACGTTCAAGGGCACTAGTGTTCCGGAGTTCATATACTGTGGTTACGAACGTGCTGCCGTCCGCCCGTATGTGCCGAACCCTATGCGGTGCTTCAAGCGCCAGCGCTTCGGGAATACCCAAGCCGCCTGTGCCCGACCCGCAACCTGCGATCGTTGTGGTCTAGGGGCACACGTTGACACCGTCTGTACGCGCGCACCGTGCTGTGTAAACTATGAAGGCAGTCATCCGTCTAGCTCTCGACAGTGTCCCATGTACTTGGCAGAGAAAGGCATACAAGAAATACGTGTAAAGGAACATCTTACTTTTCCTGAGGCGAGACGGCGCTTTGAGCAGCTAAAGCCGGCCAACACCACAGGATACTCCTCAGCCGTTCGCCGTAAGCTTGTTCACTCCGTCGGTTTACAGACTGTGCCTGTCGCGGATGGGTTGACGCAAACTGACTTGTGCGAAGCCGCTCCTTTACGTGCTCAATCATCTGCATCTCAGTGTACAACTTCTGATGCACAGCAGCAATCTCAGCCGTCGATATCCCATGTGCTCATAGTTCATCCTTCGCCGGAGATCGTTCCCGTCAACGCAGTAGACCGATCAGCCGAACCTCGGCAACGTCCCGCTCTCGTTCTGCGAACCGAAAGACTTCTTCTGACTCCCGACCACCAGTGGAGTCTGAGGAAGACACGGATTTTAGGTTAGTTGGAGCTAAATCTGCTAAGGTGAGAAAGAAAGAAATTACACCACCTTAATTTCTATCTCACCATGGATATAATCCAGTGGAATGTCAATGGGATCAGGGTCCGTCTACCAGACCTTCGACATATAATCAACAGGCGTTCACCCTCAATCCTCTGTCTCCAGGAAACCCACTTAAATCCCCACCATACCCTACAACTTCGTCATTTTCAATCCTTCAGACACGACTTTGTTGTTGGCCAGTGTGCTTGCAGCGCTGTTGTTTCTCTCGTGGCTCCTACCATCCTTGCCGCCAGTATTACACTTAACACCCCGCTACAAGCGGTAGCTGTGCGCGTAACATTGCCTTCCATCTGCTTTTCTGTTTGCAATGTCTATTTGCCGCCGCACGATGTGATCTCAGACACTGAGCTTCGGGCATTTTTAGCACAAATTCCCCCGCCGCTGATCTTTTTGGGCGATGTCAATGCTTGCAATGTTCTTTGGGGTTCTTCTGCTGACGATGCTCGAGGTACAATAATAGCAGACGTTTGCGACAGGTCTGGTTTATTACTCTTAAACTCCGGTGCACCCACATTCTTATCTTCTGCATATGGCAACCTATCCGCCCTAGATGTAACTTTCTGCAGCCCTGCTTTACTACCCTTCCTGAATTGGTCGGTATTTTCCGATCTTCACGGCAGTGACCATTTCCCCATTGACATTCGTTTTTCGGGACAATATCCCTTACCCACTCAACATCGCCGCTGGATTATCTCCAAAGCTGATTGGGAAAAGTTTTCCTCTCTGCTCAATCTGAATTCCGATGGCTGTACCTCCATAGAAGACATGGTGGAATATTTTACTTGCTCGGTTTTGCTCGCCGCAGAATCCCGTATTCCTCGGAGCTCTGCTATCCCTCGGCGTATTCCAGTGCCGTGGTGGACCGAAGACTGCAACTTGGCATTAAAAAAGCTCTTCGTTTTTCCACCTACACCCGACGGCGGAGAACTTCGTTGCTTTCAAACGCGCCCGGGCTAAGGCGCGCTATATCGTTCGTAATGCCAAGCGGAATTCGTGGAAAGCATATGTCTCCTCGCTTTCTCGCAGGAGCTCCTCACAGAGAGTGTGGACTTCGGGGCGCCGCATGACCAGCAAATGTCTCAGGACATACATCCCTGGCCTTACCGGTCACGGCTCCACCTTCACCAGCGAACGGGATGTTGAAGACGCTCTAGCCACCTCCTTCGCCTCACGAGCGTCGTTTGCAAGACCTTGGAACGCATGATCAGTATTCGGTTTACTTGGTGATTGGAGGCGAACGAGGTGCTCTGTTCCGAGCAGTGCGGATTTCGTCGCGGTCGTTCAAGCGTTGATAACCTAGCGCGTATTGAAGCTTATGTACGGAATGCCTTCCTTCTGAAGCAACAAGTCGTGAGTGTCTTTTTTGACCTCGAGTGGGCTTACGACACTACTTGGCGAAATGGTATACTGCGTAATTTGACAGTTCAGGATTACGCGTCCATCTGGCCCTATTTCTGTGCAACTTTCTCCAGCTGCGCCGCTTTCGTGTCCGTGATGGCTATACTCTCTCGCGGGAGAAGATTCAGGAGAACGGTGTACTCCAAGGTTCCGTTCTTAGTGTTATGCTTTTTACCGTGGCCATCAACGGCATTACTAGCGTGATTCGTATTGGGATATCATCGTCACTGTATGTGGATGACTTTGCGCTATACTATCGCTCCTACAACACTGAACATCTCGAACGACAACTCCAGCTCTCCATAAACTACATCGCTGGTTGGGCGCTTCGCAATGGTTTTCGTTTTTCCCCTACGAAAACTAAGTGCATACACTTCCACCGTATTCGCGGTGTACACCCTCCTCCTGACCTCCAATTGAACGGTGTTCCACTGCCTTTCGTTCCGTCCTTGTTCTTAGGTCTCCACCTAGACCGTGAACTTTCTTGGGTACCCCACATCCGATACCTTCGTGCCTCCTGTGACCGATCGCTGCGGATCCTCAAACTGCTTTCTGGTGCGTCGTGGGGCGGCGATCGTTCAGTGATGCTGCGTTTGTACCGTTCACTCGTTCGCTCAAAACTAGACTACGGTTGTTTTATTTACGGCGCAGCGACCGCCTCTAAACTTCGCCTTTTAGACACCGTTCATCATATCGGTTTACGTCTTGCTACAGGAGCCTTCCGCACTAGTCGTGTGGAATGCTTGTATGCCGATGCTGGTGAACCCCCACTGGCAGTGCGTCGCTCATTTTTACTTTGTTCGTATGCTGCTAAGTTGTCTGCGAACCCCCGCCATCCTTGTTTTAACCCTGTGTTACGCCCGGATTATTCACACCGCTATCTGAGGAACGCCTCTGCTTCACGCCCCTGTGGTATTCGGTTTCGTGAACTGCTCTCCGATAGGGGTCTCAGATTGCCTCCTGTGGAGCGTGTTTTTGTTTATCCGGAACCTGCTTGGCAACTGAGGTGTCCCTGTTTCGACCTGACCCTCTCCAACCTTGTTCGACCGCTCCGGAGGTATTTCAGCGACTGTTTTACGAACTTTTAAGCAATTACCGGGCATATGCACTGACGGCTCCCAGCTTGCAGGAGCTACAGGTTGTGCCTTTTATTACAATGGAGTAACACATAATTATCGCCTTGCGGACGCCAGTTCGGTATTCACCGCCGAACTGTACGCTATCTTTTACTTTCTAGATTTTATCTCGCTTTTAGCACCTGGTAGTTTCTTGTTTGCAGCGATTCCTTGAGTGCCCTACAGGCTCTGCAGCAGTATACTGGCTCCTCATCGCTCATTATGCGCATTCAATCTCGCCTTTCTGAAATGATTGCTTGCAGCTACCAGTTCATCTTCACGTGCGTTGTAGGTCATGTCAGTATTGCAGGTAATGAGGTAGCGGATAGGTCTGCCAAGGCTGCCTGCTCCTTGCAGGATTATTCGGAAGCGGTGTGCCCTCAGGGGATGGTTCACGTTACTTTCGCAGGTCTCTTCTTTTAGCTTGGCAGCAATCTTGGCAAAACTTAGCAGGTACACAGCTTCGCATACTCAAAGACACGGTACAGCCATGGCTCACGTCTTGCCAGCCAAACCGGCGCCGCGAGGTTATCCTTACGCGTCTGCGTATCGGTCTCACGCGAATAACACATGGCTACCTTCTACGCGCTGAGCAGCTCCTATATGTCAGACCTGCGATGTTCGTCTGTCTGTGGCACATGTGTTGCTTGATTGTCCGAAATTTCATCGTGAACGGCAATCCATCGGCCTGGGTACCTCCTTACCTGCCATTTTATGCGACGACGCCAATTCCGTTGATATGGTGCTACGCTTTGTTGCCTCTATTGGCCTCAGCAAAGACATCTGACCTGTGTCATGCGTGTGTGCAATTTTAGCTTTTTTAACTTTTTAGACTCTGACTTTTACCATATGGGACCACTTTTTGTGTATGTATTTTTAGTTTTTTAACCTTTTAGCCTTGGTTTTATCCCCCGGCCTTCTTTCGTGTGTGCCTTTGTAAGGGTTTTTAGCACATTTTAACTTTTCTTCTCTAGATTTGTTTTTAATGTGTTTTTCTTTTTCTTAACTTCGGGCCCAAATGACCTAGTTGTCGATGGGCCCTTAAACACTACACACTCACTTTATCGTCGGTATCCCCTGATGTCCGGGATGCGGATGTTCCCCAATGGCTCGTGGAAAGAAGAACGGGACTTGGAAGATTTATCAGTGGCCTTGAGTTTTTAACGACTGCGCTCATGAAGAGCAGTGACAGATGGGTGTCGGTCTAACTAGAGGCTTACGATCGGGTCTGGAGAAATAGATCTTCAGGCAGTGTATTCTATGGATGTTGAAGACTGCAATGCTGTTCTGCTCGGAAACTGCTCATGTCGGCCACGGGCACGGTTTGTAGTAGTTGTAGAGTGCGGCGGAGCGCTGATGCGTAGCCTGAGATGGTCGCAGGTTGCAGTTGTTGGAAGTGACGCCGGGCTTCAGGAAAAGTTGGGCGTTCCTTAACCCGCAACCTCTGGATGGCTTTTTCCTCAGGAAAACGCGGACACTGCCGGGAGCTGGATGTATGGTTCCGTTTACAATGGATTCAGCAAGAGTCTCAATTCAAGCAGTTTCACCGTGAGTAGGTTGGCCGCAACGTTCGCATGTAGCGTCGAAGGTGCACCGACTTTGGGTATGACTAGATTTCTGACACTGAAAACAACGCATAGGATTTGGTACACATGGTTTCACAGCAGCGCGTTCGTAACCACAGTAAAGTGCCTCAGGTAAGGTGGTGCCTTTGAACGTTAGGAATACCGTTCGCAACGCAACCGACTGACCATCAGTTTTACCTAGAAGACACTTTTACCTGACAAACCCAGGTCGGAGAGATGGGTAACAATGTCTGCATCTGAAAGACCGCCTAAGCCGGTGGCGGTCACCACGCCTCTACAAGTATTCATTGATTTGTGTGGGGCTACCGTTAATGGGTAGGAACCCAACAAGCCGGCTTTCAGGAGCTTCTTAGATTGATGTTCGGTCTTGTTTTCCACTAACAGCTACCGTCTCTAGTCCTGTTTGCGTTGCTTACTTTACCACGGATCCTGTCAATTTCCGTTGTATAAGAAGGGTTAATATCTCGCATAGTTTTATATTCACAAGCCAAATTCACTGCCAAAAAGCTGTCAAATGGAAGAGGGATCATGATGAAATAGCCCCCTTCCGTTACTGAAAGCGTCAGCCTGCCATCCGGGGAAAAGAGAAAAATACTTTCCGGTCTTTGCCGCCTGGGAGACGTAACCTAGTTGGCGATGGAAGGATGAAATGGCAGGGAGTGGCTCGGGAACTCCCGGGTGCGCCAAACCCGTACCTATCGTAGTAGGCCCCTGGGGGGCTGACCACTCTTGTCTAGAGAGAAGACCCATTAATGTTTCGTGGTAAAAGTCGAAGGTGTGACGTCGTTCAATTGCCCTCTCACGACCTTTGGTGTTGAAGAGGGTGGTAATATCAGGCTTAAATATACGTTGCCATTTCTCCATCACCGACAGAGGAGAACGTCGAGCTTTACCCTAAAGGCTGCCACTTGGCGAAATCAGCAGCAATAATGTTGTCATGTAATAAAACTTTGTTTAATTTCCAATAACCTCTGCCATATAGCGGAATGCAACTCTCATCGATTAATTGCAGTTTGACAGCATGGTGGTCAGTAAAGGCAACAGGTAAAACTCACACTGCGTGAATCAGAGAGTTGAACTGAGGGGTTAAATAGAAACGATCTATCCTTGAGGCACAGCTCACTCGACAGTAAGTTCACAGGTCGCCCGGTTACCAGCTGATCCAATGCCAAAGACCTGTTATAATCAGGACGCTTATCCTTTGCATTTAGCACGCAATTGAAGTCGCCACCTACTAAAATCAGGGCACAATTCCATCTCACATAATAGGGTAGAATGTTGGTTATAATTTCTTCTCGCTCATGGCGCTTATCACTACCTGAAGGCAGGTATAGGTTAAGTAGCAGCATGTTGTCCATTCTAGCACTTATAACACGACCACTAGGATGCATCTCTATCTCGGCAAACGCCAAACCTGCTCTGTACAAAATAACAGTACCACGCATATGTTCTCCAACATTCACCACAACTGTACTGTGAACCCATAAAGTCAAAGTCGGTTATATTAACTTCTTGGAGGAAAACTATATCTAAATGACGAGTCCGCACAAAATCACGTAAAAGAGCCTGTTTGGCAATGCAGCGTAGGGAGTTGATGTTAACAGTGGCAAAGGTACGTAAGACAATCATTAAAACAGGCCAGAAGTAAAACAGCAGGTATAGTTATCACCGTCCAATATGTATCTAGTCATTTTCAACGGCATGAACATGTGTTCCTGAAACCAGTGGAAACTTTTTCGGTAGGCTTCCAGACCGAGAAGGCAAGTGCTTCCGGAGTGGAGGGTCTCTCACGGTCTCCCATGCGATGTTAGACTCCGTTTCTTCGGTGCCCTCCTCCTCACTAACAGACAGCGGGCGTTCTCTCCTAACCTGCACAGGTTCGTCGGAAATCATCTCACTCCATTGCTGGTGTTCAATTATTACAATGTCCGGTGGGTCGCAGTGGCCAACCATGTTTGGTATCCACTATTAGGCACCACAACTACAGAAGATCATGTAGGGGATGAGACACCCATTTCTGCTACTTCTGAGGGAGTATGGACATCTACCGGTGCGGACTCAGATGTCTCCTGCACCGCCACATCGTCACGCATGCAGCTGGTAGTCGGGTAAATTTGCTCTGTAGGTTTGACGTTACAAACAGGCTCTATATCACTAGCTTCAGTGATGCACCTACTGTTTGTTTACATTCCTCTGCCACCCGAGCGTTAACTTGTCCTCTCACTACATCGCTGAGTAACACAGCCCTGCACGAGACAGAGACAGACAGTACAGCCTTTTAGTATGGAGAGTGTGAGCGCAAATGAGAAGCTTCCCCACACACATAGCCAGTTTGCGGTTGTCCTAGATAGGTCACTCCAACAGGAAACCCACGCACTACTACTGTAGATGGAATTTCCTTTTTTAATTCCATTCTTACAGAACAAACACCAGACTTGACAGGGTACTTATAACCTAGGTTCTATTGTTCTTCTTGAACCTCCAGTATTTTCCCATATTGTGAAAGTTTCTGTTCCAGAAACGTGTGAGTGACCTCAGGCATTAAATTGAAAACCCGGACATTTATTTATATGTGGCAGTCAGCTGGTCCAATATTAACCGTTAGTAAGTAAACATTCTCATAACTAAACTTTGCAGCCCTTGAAATTGCTGTAAATATCTTTCATAGTGTGTTTACAGATATAACTTTTACAAAAACTGATTTTTCTCTAGAATGAAACTGCAATGTATCCACCTGGTCAGGTGGCATTTTCATGTAGTCGTGAATCCAGTTATGCACTTCCATCGCGCATCAGCTCCTCGAAATGAGAGTTGCAAAGTATTTTGCCGGCGTATTACCTCCATCATTAGAAATTCTTTCCTTGTAGAACTAAAGACTCACACAGAAATATCTATTTGACGTTCTTTAACGCCGCTCGATAACGCGCAACACGGCGGACAAACAACCTTTCGGTCCGCTAGCCGCAGCCAGACTGTCTCAAAAGTGAGTTTAATGTTCTGGATATGTACACTAAACCAAACATTTTAAATTTTACTGGTCATAAAATGCATATTTTCTGATTTTTATGTAAATAGGTATTTTTCGTATATTCACTTAAATTAACACAAAAACCGCACAAAGGAAACCTTTTAAAACTACTTTTCACATAATTTCATAAAATCACAAATGCGGCAGCAGAATTATTTTAACAAATCACTATCCTCTTCTGTAATGCTCAATTACACGTGCCAGACAACGCAAGTTGTTGCTAATTATTGGAAGAAGCGATATATCATCTAGAGTATCCCTTCAGTTTGAAGAAAATATAAACATTCCTCCCCTACGATATGCTTGAAATAAACAAACACCTGTTATCGCTTCACAGCCCGGCTAGTATGTACCCAGATACTTGTTAAACTGTATAGTCAATCAGTCACTCATTTGTAATTTGTGAATCCTCAAAGTTTCGACAGCCTTCTAGTTGTGTTGGGTAGTTAGTTACATATCGACAGTTTTGATTTTACAGTGGATTAAACATTACACGTTATCGCAACAATATGCTGCGGAATTTAAAGATATTTTCAATTCTGATGGTAAAATCCTGTATTGTCAGCCATGTCGTAAATTAATAACGACTGACCAAGGTGCGCAAGTGATACAACATTTAAGTGATAGTGATCATAAGGCAAATTTTTCGCGCCTAACAAAAACACAATATTTTATTAATGATCCAGTGCCAAGTACTTCAGTAAGGCCTTCTAGATTTTCAGTGTATTGTGAGGATTTGTGCAGAGCATTAGTTTCAGCAGACATGCCCATCTCAAAAGTGAGCCAACCTTAGTTTAAAACATTTCTGACAAAATATACAAATATTGACACCTGATGATTCAACTTTGCGGAAACATTACTTTTTCAAGTGTTACGAAGAAACACATGACATACTGGCACACTACTTGGTTGGAAGCTACATATAGACTTGAGGTCAACAACAATGATGGGAGCAATTATTGGCACCATTTATATTATCCATTCTCGGCGAGATTTGGCAGAAGATGAGCTTAAGCAAAAACGTGTTCTAATGAAAAAATATGGATGAGCATAGATGAAACTGCAGATTCTACAAGCAGGAACATTGGAAATGTTATATTGGGTTATTGAAGAACAATTTTGAAATTTCAAAGTCATTTTTCTACTCACCTGCCAAGACTTGCCCTTTGCAAACCATATGACTATTGCCAAATTAACTAATGAAGCAATGCAGATATTGTGGCCAAACGGTGTACCATATGAAAATGCTTTGTTATATTTGACTGATGCTACACCATATATAAAAAAGGCAGCAGCAGGACCTCAAGTTAGTTATCCAAAAAGTATTCATGTTACAAGTGCTGTGCATGAGTTGCATAGAATATGTGAGGAAATTAAGAGTCATCAGCCCTGACACTGACAAATTGACTTCTAATGGGTAAAAAGGACTGAAATTTTTCAGAACAAAAACCCGAACACTCCGCTGGCTCCTGCGCCTGTGGTGACTCGCTAGGGAACATGGTTCAATACTACACAGAAAACCTGGAGGGTTTTGCTCCTGCCATAACAACTTGATTGTAACGATACCAGTTCAATTAAAATTCTTCAAGAACTTTAAGTGACACTGTGTTAAGAAATGACTTAGCATATATTTCTGTAAATTTCTGTTTCGTCTGTGATTCCATAAAGAAACTTGAATTAGTAGGAATGCCTTTAAGAGAAGCAGTTCAAGCAGTTCAAAATGAGGAGAGAAAAAAAAAACTGATCCTGCAGACAAAATCTAAAAAGAAAATACAAGGAAGCGTTCGAAATAATGATGGATGTAACATACGGTGTAACATTTAAAATGTGTTGCATGGGCAACTTGAATAAATTATTGACGTGAGTGTCACACTCCATGTTATAAGTACGCTATACTTCTTGTGACGTGGAGCGATCGTTTTTGAAAACCAAGGCTTCGTGACAATCGTCAATCTTTCGGGATGGAAAATTTGAGGAAGCATATGGCCGTATACTTATCTCTACAGTATTTGGTGATCCCTTCCAGGAATGATGTGTGGTGAGCACCACGTGAATACTAGGTACGTTTCTGTTAGATCAGCCATTTAGATCTTCAAAACAATATTTTATTTGCTTTGGCACATATTTTTTACTTTTTAGCACTTATATTTAACATTTTATGCATAATAAATATTTCCCAAGATTTAGCACCTAAACATCCGAGCTCTATCATCAGTAACTACAGCTTCTCCAGTTCCGGTTCGTTAGTAGCTAGTGCGCCTGTGATTTCCATTAATACGGCAATGGAAGCACAACACTCAACGAAACAAGTCATTTCGTTCCCTGAGAGCACTACTTCACAGGGGATGATGATGATGATGATTGGGGATTAGGGCGTTCAACTTCTATGGGCTCTAGCGCCTTTAACAAAACAAGAAATCGTGGCCATAAACGGCGCTAAAATATATCTAAAATGAACACGAAATAAAATTAGAGCTAGAACCAGGATACACATCCAGTGTAAAGGTGTTATTTATTTAAAAAAAAACGAGTGGAGCTAAAAGCATTTAAAATCGATAAAACGAGCGATAAAATGCAAAGAACATAGTTCTGTTAAAACAGAGTAAAAATAAAACATTTAAAAAACCAGACCAACAACCGAATAAGCATCACAAATAAAACAAACTAAAACCTGCGGGATAGAGGAAATTTAGATAAAAATCTGAGAACCAGGTCCACCGCTCTGGGATCATCAGCCAAAACCACCGCAAAAGGCCGGCATGGCTAAAGAGGATCGAATGTGTGCTAGAGGATCACATTCTAGCAACACATGACGGACTGAAAAATATTCTCGACAGAGCGGGCAAATAACTGGTTCACGGTTAAAAAGGTACCGATGCGTAAAAGTACAGTGGCCGATTCTTAAGCGTGCTAATATCACCTCCTCTCGGCGACACAAACGAGAGGAGGTTAACCATTACACGGACAGGTCCTTTCACTTCTCGTAGCTAATTGCCATAGAGAGTGGACCATTCTGCATACCAGAACGAAAGTACCGCTCTCCGCACCACAAGTCTGAAGTCTGAAGATGTCGCGCAACGAAGAGCAGTACTGGGCTCCGTGGTTGCTCTCTTTGCGCGAAATCAGCTAGTTCATTTCCCGAAACGCTCTAGCGCAGTCCATAAGCACACCGGATACGCAAAGAATGTGGAGTGTATCCAGGATGCGTTGTACGATGGGATGGTGGCTGTACAGCTCACGAAGGCTCTGAATGGAATAAAGGGAATCACTCAAAATTGTGCAGTCATTCAGCTGGTGACGGTGAATATATAGAAGGGCTTGGTAAATAGCATGCAACTCTGCGGTGAAAATGGATGTGCTACTTGGCACACTGAAATTAGAAGATTCGGTAGCTGAAACGAAGGCACATTGAACACCGTCAGCGCACTTACTGCCACCAGAATATATACAAATTCGACCACTATACTTGGATAACAATTCTAAACAAACACAAGAACCGGTACTACACACAGGCGTAGTAGAGTTGCCGTAGGCTGACATTCCGAGGTCTACATGGGAGGAAACACGCAACCAGGTGGGTGCACCCACTCCCCCTTGCGAAACATGCTACGCATTCCGATGTATTTCCGAAGCAGCTCTCGGTAACGAAAACCTGCAGGCCTTGGACTAAGTTAACGGTTCCCGTAACATACGTCCAGCTCGGTGAAGAAAAAAGGAATAAACGCTGGATGCGCAGGCATGCACCTAAGCCCAGAGCCCCCCAGGGGCCTGCTAAGGTAGGTACGGGTTTTACGCACCCGGGGGTTACCGAGTCACCGCCATTTCATCATTCCCATCCCCACAAACTGAGGCACGTTTTGTGTCTGTGCGCATTTGTTTGTATATGCTTTTGTGGGTGCGAGTTAAATCGCCTCATCTTCTTCCTCTTCTAGGCTTATTCCGTACATATATAGTTCCTTTAGATTAACTAACTCCTGCCTCACCGACAGAGATCTTTCTGCTATCTCCGTGGTTCCTTTCGCACGGTTCCAGCGCGGCTTCCAACTAATGTCCCCCCAGGGGCCTACTACGGTAGGTACGGGTTAGGCGCACCCGGGGTCCCGAGCCACCTTGACTCCCTCTGTGGGCAACCTCAGAGTGGTGAGGGAGTCAGTAGGTCAAAATGCCCACCCACGTGTAGGCCGTGCGTGGAGACCCGTGTCGGTGAAAAGGAATATCCTGGTTGGTTGAGGGTTGCGTACCTGAGCCTGGGCTTCTGTCTTTCAGTAACTGGGGAGGGTGCGCAGCCTAATACACCGCTTTGGTTTCTGATTTGCCTAAACGGGAGGCTAGGGACTAACCCACCCCTAGTCAATCGGCCAGGACTAGGTATTACACCGAACTCCAGGGTGAGTGGGACGGCGAGCCCGCTATATCCCCTGTGTAGCCCTGTCACCCCAGAGGGGTGACCCCTTGTTGGGCTCCGTGGTGGGTGGGGAGCACTGGGGGATGAATTTATACAATTTTTTTTATGGCACCAAAACTTAAACCCCTGATTTCAAATAAAGACGTTGGAAAGGAAGTAGTCGAGCCATGTGGTCCTCGCTACTTGGTTATTCATAGGACAGAGGAAGGTAAGAAGTTCCTTACGGTGAGCCCTTTTACTATCCAAAAGAGTCTCGATGCCATTGCTGGTCCTGTTAAATCCTGCGTTCGAGCTCGCAATGGTACACTTCTTGTCGAAGCCAACTCCGCCTCGCAAGCTGCAAGGATTCTTAAAGCCACCATGTTAGCCAGCTATCCAGTGAAGGTCGAGGTGCACAAGTCGCTGAACTCCTCCCGCGGTGTAATAACAACCCGCGCGTTGGACGGTTTGTCTATTGAGGAGATCCAAGAAAATCTAGCGACTCAGGGTGTCTCAGCTGTTTATCGGGTACAACGTAAGATCAACGGTGAATTCCTGCCTACTCGTACCCTGTTTCTTACTTTTGATCGGGTTGATCTGCCTCAAAAGATTAGAGCAGGGTATGAAGCCATCGAAGTTAGGCCTTATATACCCAATCCGCTGAGGTGCTTTAAATGCCAACGTTTTGGTCACACTAGTGAGTTGTGCACCGGCAAGTCCACCTGCGTCCACTGCGGTGACATCTCCCACGATGGGGCTTGTGCTACAGCTCCATCGTGTGTGAACTGTCACGGCGAACACCCATCTAGTTCCCGAGACTGCCCCCGTTTTGCAGAGGAACGAGCGATCCAGGAGATACGGGTGAAAGAGAAGGTGTCCTTCTTGGAAGCCCGGAAGCTCCTGCGACTCCGCCAACCCTCTGCCCCGAGGTCTGGTACCTATAGCTCAGTTGCAGCTAAACCGGTACCGCGTCGGGAAATCGCAACACAGACCGGCGATATGAACGGGGCTACAATTGCGGAAAAGGTCATTTTAGCCCAAGCGCTGCCAAAGCCTTCGGCACCTACACCCAAGTTGGTATCAACATCTGCCAAATCCGCCAGCTTACAGAATAGTCCTGCACACTTGTCACCGAAAGCCTCGACCTCGGGAACTAAAGCTGGTAAATTCACGACGTCTTCTGCCCCGGAAAAACAGTTTAAGACCAAGTATGTACGACAAGACTTTTTGAAAGAGAATGTGCAATCTATTACCAAGTCATCTAAAGGTAAGAAAAGTACACGCAACTCCACACGTGTATCCTCCTCTGAAGGGTCATCTGGGGAGGAGGGCGTGAATCGGCGACGGCCGTCTTCGCCGATCAGCACATCCAATCGGTTCGAACTACTTGGACCGAAAACTGCTCTTGAAAAAGGGACCTCCCTTGTGGAGGAGATGGACCAGGAGGATTCTGCCGCCACTGCCAGAGGGACAGTGCGGAAACGGCAGGATCGTGCTCCTGAAAATAGTACTAGCCCAACGCCTAAGAAGAACAAATTGAACCGACCAGCTAATCCCAATCTGCAGAAGCGTCTTTCGATTTGAAACTTATCCCATAATATACTCAATGGCTATCCTCCATTGGAACATACGCGGAATTCGACCACATCGACCAGAGCTTGACTTGTTGCTGCGCCAGCATGAACCCTTGGCTGTATGTTTACAAGAGACGAAGCTCCGTCCACAGGACACCGTTACCATCAGGCAGTACTCCTCCGTACGATGTGATTTATCCCCGGAGGACGGTGTGCCGGCACATGGGGGCACTATGATGCTTATTCGAGATGATATTTTTGCCAACTCCGTACCCATACAATCTGCAATCCAGTCCGTTGCTGTCAGCATTAAGCTACCCTCCGCTTCATTCACCATTTGCAGTATCTATTTGCCTCCATCTGCGGACCTCTCGCACAGCGACTTAGAACACCTCATTCCGCAGTTGCCACCACCCTTTTTATTGGTAGGCGACGTGAATGCCCATCACCCTCTTTGGGGCTCTCCTCGGGCTTGTGCGAGAGGTACGCTACTTAAAGACTTCTTGGATAGTCAGAATCTTGCTCTCTTGAACACCGGAGAGCCCACCTTTCTATCTGACGCATTTCATAGTTTTTCACACATTGACATTGCAATTTGTTCCCCTCAGCTGGCAGTCACCTTATGCTGGAATATCATCTCGGATTTGCATTCTAGTGACCACTTTCCTTGTCGTATTAGTGTCTTGACACCCGTTGTATGTTCCACCCGTTTACCTAGTTGGCGCCTAGACCACGCCAGCTGGGAACTGTACTCCCACTTGGCTGAATTTAGCTACGAAGAGCACGACTCTGTGAACCACTTGGTCGAACATCTTACAGGGACCATTCTTTCTGCTGCTGAGCAATCCATTCCGCGTTCGACTGGCTACAGCCGTCGATTTCCGGTACCTTGGTGGACCGATGACTGTCGGGATGCTATTCGCGCTCGCAGACGAGCTCTACGGGTTTTCCAGCGTTTTCCTACACTGGATAACCTGATACACTATAAACGGATGCGTGCACATTCTAGGCGGGTTATTAAGGATAGCAAAAAGATGTCATGGAATAAATTCGTGGGTTCCTTTAATCGACATACACCTTCCTCTGTCGTATGGGATAAGTTAAGACGTGTGGCTGGGAAACCGAACCATATGCCCATCGCCGGTCTCAAAACACCTACCGGAGCTGTTGTTGATACATTTGACGTGGCGAATACTTTAGGCAGTGCTTTCGCTCAGGTGTCTATCTCAGGCAATTATTCCCCTGAGGTTCTTACAGTTAAGAACCAGGTGGAATCTCAAGAATTCTCGTTTCCTTCTGGCAACCTTGAGGATTATAATCGCCTTTTCACCCTGGCAGAGCTAGACAATGCACTCTCCTCTTCACGACACTCAGCACCAGGTCCAGATGGTATCCACGTCCAAATGTTGCAACATCTCTCTCCTGATGGCAAAGATTTCCTACTTGAGGTCTATAATCGTGTCTGGGTTGATGGCATTTTTCCAGACAAGTGGCGGGAGGCCACCATCATACCCATTCTTAAACCTGGAAAGGACCGCCATCTTCCTTCCAGTTACCGTCCTATTTCCCTCACCAGTTGCGTGTGCAAGGTGATGGAACGCATGATCAATGGACGGTTGGTGTGGTGGCTGGAATCCCACAATCTTCTGACGAACATCCAGTGTGGCTTTCGACGACGACGTTCAACTGCTGACCACCTTGTCTCTCTGTCAACTCAGATTATGGACGGGTTTCTTAAGAACAGCCCCACAGTTGGGATATTTTTTGACCTCGAGAAGGCCTACGACACGTGTTAGCGGGCGGGAATATTGCGTACTCTACACAACTGGAACATACGTGGACGCCTACCGTTGGTCATTCAGGAGTTTATGCGGGACCGCGTTTTTCGAGTGAGGGTGGGCTCGGTTTTTTCTAACCATTTTATTCAAGAGAACGGAGTGCCGCAGGGCTCGGTACTCAGCGTGACTCTATTTGCTATTGCGATAAATTCCATATCACTATGTGTGCCTCAAGGTGTCTCTTCCTGTTTATTCGTGGACGACTTTGCCATCTTCTGTACTTCTCAGCGTACACCGTTTTTGGAACGCCGTCTCCAGCGGTGTTTGGACAATCTCTATGCTTGGAGCTCGAAACACGGTTTTCGTTTCTCCGCTGAGAAGACAGTCTGCGTTAACTTCGACTCGGGCCAGATTTACTTCCTTTCGCAGACGAGGCGAGATTCCTTGGTTTGATCTTCGATCGGAAACTTTGTTGGGCACCACAAATAGCACAGCTTAGAGCACGATGTGACCGTTCTCTAAATCTTTTACGGATACTAAGTGGCAAGTCTTGGGGTGCGGATCGGACGGCATTGCTCCGTCTTTATCGTGCTGTGATTCGTTCGAAGTTGGACTATGGCAGCATTGTGTATTCTTCAGCTCGACCTTCAGTGCTCAGAAGGTTAGACACAGTCCATAACCAGGGCATCCGTGTGGCCGTTGGAGCTTTTCCAACGAGCCCAGTCGTTAGCCTCTACGCCGAATCGGGAGAACCTCCTCTGCGTTGTCGGCGTGATGTCCTGCTTGCTAATTATGGCTGTGGGCTGAAGTGTATGCCTGGGCATCCAACTTATCACGCGTTTTTCTCCTCTGAGCTGCACGAGCGATACTGCCTCCGCTCTCTGAGCCCCAGGCCAGCAGGTTTTCGTTTCCGTGAGCTTCTACGCCAGCACCATGTTGACATTCCTCGGCTGTTATCCAAGGGAGAGAGTATACACCCCCCTTGGTTACGCGCTACCTCCCATGTCGATCTCGGGATGACGCTCTACGGGAAATCTGTTACGCCTCTTGATAGTATTCGTCGTTGCTTTTTAGAATTTTTATCTAAATACAGTGGCCGTATTTGTATTTACACCGATGGTAGAAGAGCCCCGACGGTGTTGGATGTGCCTTTGTCACTGGCACCGCAACTTCTACTTACGGTTTGCCTAGTTGCACATCTATATATTCTGCCGAGCTATATGCTATTTATCAAGCCCTTTTGTATATTCGACGTCGAAAATTAGATGACTGCCTTATTCTTAGTGATTCCCTTAGTGCACTTCAGAGCATTCGTGAGCTGTACAATTACCATCCTTTGGTGCAGCGCATCCAGGACGTTCTCCACATTTTGCACGCTTCTGGTTTTAATGTGGAGTGCGCATGGATTCCTGGACACGTTGGCTTGCCAGGGAATGACACGGCGGATTTGGCAGCGAAATCGGCAGTCACAGCGCCCAGTGTTACGATTACCCATTCAACAGCAGAAGATTTTAGAGTGGCTGTACGGAGAGCCGTTTTTTCGACTTGGCATGCGGAGTGGTCGGCTCTCCGTGGTAATAAACTGCGAGAGGTGAAGGACCTCCCTGTCAACTGGGTAACCTCCTCTCGTTTATTCCGCCGGGAGGAGGTAGTACTAGCTCGGCTAAGAATTGGCCACTGTATATTTACTCACAGTTACCTTTTTAAACGTGAAGCTGCTCCTGTCTGTGTGCTCTGTGGGGAGGCACAGACAGTTCGTCATGTGTTGCTGGAGTGTGGTCACCTGGCACACATTCGGTCATCTATGGGCATGGCGGCCTCTCTTGCTGAGGTCCTGGCAGATGACCCAAGAGCAGTGGACAGGGTTTTTAAATTTTTAGCAAAACTTTCTTTTACCTTGACGTTTTAGTGTGATAGCAGTCTTCTTTTAAACTCCTTTAATTTTAATGTGTTGATTTTAGATGGAGTTTTATATCCAGCTCTGTCTAGAGGGCTGGACCGTTCTGTTACTTCCGTTTCAACTGTGTTAGCTCTTTGACTTGTGTTTTTTCCTTTTTTTTTTTTTTTTTGGTATTTTTCTTACTGCCTATTGCCAAGTTTTAATCATAAGGGCGCTTATGACCTCGGCAGTTGAGCGCCCTTAAACACCATTATCATCATCATGACCTCCAATTGAACGATGTGCCACTGCCTTTCGTTCCGTCCTTGAAGTTCTTAGGTCTCCACCTAGACCGTGAACTTTCTTGGGTACCCCACATCCGATACCTTCGTGCCTCCTGTGACCGATCGCTGCGGATCCTCAAACTGCTTTCTGGTGCGTCGTGGGGCGGCGATCGTTCAGTGATGCTGCGTTTGTACCGTTCACTCGTTCGCTCAAAACTAGACTACGGTTGTTTTATTTACGGCGCAGCGACCGCCTCTAAACTTCGCCTTTTAGACACCGTTCATCATATCGGTTTACGTCTTGCTACAGGAGCCTTCCGCACTAGTCGTGTGGAATGCTTGTATGCCGATGCTGGTGAACCCCCACTGGCAGTGCGTCGCTCATTTTTACTTTGTTCGTATGCTGCTAAGTTGTCTGCGAACTCCCGCCATCCTTGTTTTAACCCTGTGTTACGCCCGGATTATTCACACCGCTATCTGAGGAACGCCACTGCTTCGCGCCCCTGTGGTATTCGGTTTCGTGAACTGCTCTCCGATAGGGGTCTCAGATTGGCTCCTGTGGAGCGTGTTTTTGTTTATCCGGAACCTGCTTGGCAACTGAGGCGTCCCAGTTTCGACCTGACCCTCTCCAACCTTGTGAAACGTTCGACCGCTCCGGAGGTATTTCAGCGACTGTTTTACGAACTTTTAAGCAATTACCGGGCATATCCCCCCAGGGGCCTACTGCGGTAGGTACGGGTTAGGCGCACCCGGGGTCCCGAGCCACCTTGACTCCCTCTGTGGGCAACCTCAGAGTGGTGAGGGAGCCAGAAGGTCAAAATGCCCACCCACGTGTAGGCCGTGCGTGGAGACCCGTGTCGGTGAAGAGGAATATCCTGGTTGGTTGAGGGTTGCGTACCTGAGCCTGGGCTTCTGTCTTTCAGTAACTGGGGAGGGTGCGCAGCCTAATACACCGCTTTGGTTTCTGATTTGCCTAAACGGGAGGCTAGGGACTAACCCACCCCTAGTCAATCGGCCAGGACTAGGTATTACACCGAACTCCAGGGTGAGTGGGACGGCGAGCCCGCTATATCCCCTGTGTAGCCCTGTCACCCCAGTGGGGTGACCCCTCGTTGGGCTCCGTGGTGGGTGGGGAGCACTGGGGGATGAATTTATACAATTTTTTTTATGGCACCAAAACTTAAACCCCTGAATTCAAATAAAGACGTTGGAAAGGAAGTAGTCGAGTCATGTGGTCCTCGCTACTTGGTTATTCATAGGACAGAGGAAGGTAAGAAGTTCCTGACGGTGAGCCCTTTTACTATCCAAAAGGGTCTCGATACCATTGCTGGTCCTGTTAAATCCTGCGTTCGAGCTCGCAATGGTACACTTCTTGTCGAAGCCAACTCCGCCTCGCAAGCTGCAAGAATACTTAAAGCCACCATGTTAGCCAGCTATCCAGTGAAGGTTGAGGTGCACAAGTCGCTGAACTCCTCCCGCGGTGTAATAACAACCCGCGCGTTGGACGGTTTGTCCATTGAGGAGATCAAAGAAAATCTTGCGACTCAGGGTGTCTCAGCTGTTTATCGGGTACAACGTAAGATCAACGGTGAATTCCTGCCTACTCGTACCCTGTTTCTTACTTTTGATCGGGTTGATCTGCCTCAAAAGATTAGAGCAGGGTATGAAGCCATCGAAGTTAGGCCTTATATACCCAATCCGCTGAGGTGCTTTAAATGCCAACGTTTTGGTCACACAAGTGAGTTGTGTACCGGCAAGTCCACCTGCGTCCACTGCGGTGACATCTCCCACGATGGGGCCTGTGCTTCAGCTCCATCGTGTGTGAACTGTAACGGTGAACACCCATTTAGTTCCCGAGACTGCCCCCGTTTTGCAGAGGAACGAGCGATCCAGGAGATACGGGTGAAAGAGAAGGTGTCCTTCTTGGAAGCCCGGAAGCTCCTGCGACTCCGCCAACCCTCTGCCCCGAGGTCCGGTACCTATAGCTCAGTTGCAGCTAAACCGGTACCGCGTCGGGAAATCGCAACACAGACCGGCGATATGAACGGGGCTACAATTGCGGAAAAGGTTATTTTAGCCCAAGCGCTGCCAAAGCCTTCGGCACCTACACCGAAGTTGGTATCAACATCTGCCAAATCCGCCAGCTTACAGAATAGTCCTGCACACTTGTCACCTAAAGCCTCGACCTCCGGAACTAAAGCTATTAAATTCACGACGTCTTCTGCCCCAGAAAAACAGTTTAAGACCAAGTATGTACGACAAGACTTTTTGAAAGAGAATGTGCAATCTATTACCAAGTCATCTAAAGGTAAGAAAAGTTCACGCAACTCTACACGTGTATCCTCCTCTGAAGGGTCATCTGGGGAGGAGGGCGTGAATCGGCGACGGCCGTCTTCGCCGATCAGCACATCAAATCGGTTCGAACTACTTGGACCGAAAACTGCTCTTGAAAAAGGGACCTCCCTTGTGGAGGAGATGGACCAGGAGGATTCTGCCGCCACTGCCAGAGGGACAGTGCGGAAACGGCAGGATCGTGCTCCTGAAAATACTACTAGCCCAACGCCTAAGAAGAACAAATTGAACCGACCAGCTAATCCCAATCTGCAGAAGCGTCTTTCGATTTGAAACTTATCCCATAATATACTCAATGGCTATCCTCCATTGGAACATACGCGGAATTCGACCACATCGACCAGAGCTTGACTTGTTGCTGCGCCAGCATGAACCCTTGGCTGTATGTTTACAAGAGACGAAGCTCCGTCCACAGGACACCGTTACCATCAGGCAGTACTCCTCCGTACGATGTGATTTATCCCCGGAGGACGGTGTCCCGGCACATGGGGGCACTATGATGCTTATTCGAGATGATATTTTTGCCAACTCCGTACCCATACAATCTGCAATCCAGTCCGTTGCTGTCAGCATTAAGCTACCCTCCGTTTCATTCACCATTTGCAGTATCTATTTGCCTCCATCTGCGGACCTCTCGCACAGCGACTTAGAACACCTCATTTCACAGTTGCCACCACCCTTTTTATTGGTAGGCGACGTGAATGCCCATCACCCTCTTTGGGGCTCTCCTCGGGCTTGTGCGAGAGGTACGCTACTTAAAGACTTCTTGGATAGTCAGAATCTTGCTCTCTTGAACACCGGAGAGCCCACTTTTCTATCTGACGCATTTCATAGTTTTTCACACATTGACATTGCAATTTGTTCCCCTCAGCTGGCAGTCACCTTATGCTGGAATATCATCTCGGATTTGCATTCTAGTGACCACTTTCCTTGTCGTATTAGTGTCTTGACACCCGTTGTATGTTCCACCCGTTTACCTAGTTGGCGCCTAGACCACGCCAGCTGGGAACTGTACTCCCACTTGGCTAAATTTAGCTACGAAGAGCACGACTCTGTGAACCACTTGGTCGAACATCTTACAGGGACCATTCTTTCTGCTGCTGAGCAATCCATTCCGCGTTCGACTGGCTACAGCCGTCGATTTCCGGTACCTTGGTGGACCGCTGACTGTCGGGATGCTATTCGCGCTCGCAGACGAGCTCTACGGGTTTTCCAGCGTTTTCCTACACTGGATAACCTGATACACTATAAACGGATGCGTGCACATTCTAGGCGGGTTATTAAGGATAGCAAAAAGATGTCATGGAATAAATTCGTGGGTTCCTTTAATCGACATACACCTTCCTCTGTCGTATGGGATAAGTTAAGACGTGTGGCTGGGAAACCGAACCATATGCCCATCGCCGGTCTCAAAACACCTACCGGAGCTGTTGTTGATACATTTGACGTGGCGAATACTTTAGGCAGTGCTTTCGCTCAGGTGTCTAGCTCAGGCAACTATTCCCCTGAGTTTCTTACAGTTAAGAACCAGGTGGAATCTCAAGAATTCTCGTTTCTTTCTGGCAACCTTGAGGATTATAATCGCCTTTTCACCCTGGCAGAGCTAGACAATGCACTCTCCTCTTCACGACACTCAGCACCAGGTCCAGATGGTATCCACGTCCAAATGTTGCAACATCTCTCTCCTGATGGCAAAGATTTCCTACTCGAGGTCTATAATCGTGTCTGGGTTGATGGCATTTTTCCAGACAAGTGGCGGGAGGCCACCATCATACCCATTCTTAAACCTGGAAAGGACCGCCATCTTCCTTCCAGTTACCGTCCTATTTCCCTCACCAGTTGCGTTTGCAAGGTGATGGAACGCATGATCAATGGACGGTTGGTGTGGTGGCTGGAATCCCACAATCTTCTGACGAACATCCAGTGTGGCTTTCGACGACGACGTTCAACTGCTGACCACCTTGTCGCTCTGTCAACGCAGATTATGGACGGGTTTCTTAAGAACAGCCCCACAGTTGGGATATTTTTTGACCTCGAGAAGGCCTACGACACGTGTTGGCGGGCGGGAATATTGCGTTCTCTGCACAACTGGAACATACGTGGACGCCTACCGTTGGTCATTCAGGAGTTTATGCGGGACCGCGTTTTTCGAGTGAGGGTGGGTTCGGTTTTTTCTAACCATTTTATTCAAGAGAACGGAGTGCCGCAGGGCTCGGTACTCAGCGTGACTCTATTTGCCTTTGCGATAAATTCCATATCACTATGTGTGCCTCAAGGTGTCTCTTCCTGTTTATTCGTGGACGACTTTGCCATCTTCTGTACTTCTCAGCGTACACCGTTTTTGGAACGCCGTCTCCAGCGGTGTTTGGACAATCTCTATGCATGGAGCTCGAAACACGGTTTTCGTTTCTCCGCTGAGAAGACAGTCTGCGTTAACTTCTGGCGCCGTAAGTGGCATATGCCGCCGTCTGTTCGACTCGGGCCAGATTTACTTCCTTTCGCAGACGAGGCGAGATTCCTTGGTTTGATCTTCGATCGGAAACTTTGTTGGGCACCACAAATAGCACAGCTTAGAGCACGATGTGACCGTTCTCTAAATCTTTTACGGATACTAAGTGGCAAGTCTTGGGGTGCGGATCGGACGACATTGCTCAGTCTTTATCGTGCTGTGATTCGTTCGAAGTTGGACTATGGCAGCATTGTGTATTCTTCAGCTCGACCTTCAGTGCTCAGAAGGTTAGACACAGTCCATAATCAGGGCATCCGTGTGGCCGTTGGAGCTTTTCCAACGAGCCCAGTTGTTAGCCTCTACGCCGAATCGGGAGAACCTCCTCTGCGTTGTCGGCGTGATGTCCTGCTTGCTAATTATGGCTGTGGGCTGAAGTGTATGCCTGGGCATCCAACTTATCACGCGTTTTTCTCCCCTGAGCTGCACGAGCGATACTGCCTCCGCTCTCTGAGCCCCAGGCCAGCAGGCTTTCGTTTCCGTGAGCTTCTACGCCAGCACCATGTTGACATTCCTCGGCTGTTATCCAAGGGAGAGAGTATACACCCCCCTTGGTTACGCGCTACCTCCCATGTCGATCTCGGGATGACGCTCTACGGGAAATCTGTTACGCCTCTTGATAGTATTCGTCGTTGCTTTTTAGAATTTTTATCCAAATACAGTGGCCGTATTTGTATTTACACCGATGGTAGTAAGAGCCCCGACGGTGTTGGATGTGCCTTTGTAACTGGCACCGCAACTTCTACTTACGGTTTGCCTAGTTGCACATCTATATATTCTGCCGAGCTATATGCTATTTATCAAGCCCTTCTGTATATTCGACGTCGAAAATTAGGTGACTGCCTTATTCTTAGTGATTCCCTTAGTGCCCTTCAGAGCATTCGTGAGCTGTACAATTACCATCCTTTGGTGCAGCGCATCCAGGACGTTCTCCACATTTTGCACGCTTCTGGTTTTAATGTGGAGTGCGCATGGATTCCTGGACACGTTGGCTTGCCAGGGAATGACACGGCGGATTTGGCAGCGAAATCGGCAGTCACAGCGCCCAGTGTTACGATTACCCATTCAACAGCAGAAGATTTTAGAGTGGCTGTACGGAGAGCTGTTTTTTCGACTTGGCATGCGGAGTGGTCGGCTCTCCGTGGTAATAAGCTGCGAGAGGTGAAGGACCTCCCTGTCAACTGGGTAACCTCCTCTCGTTTATTCCGCCGGGAGGAGGTAGTACTAGCTCGGCTAAGAATTGGCCACTGTATTTTTACTCACAGTTACCTTTTTAAACGTGAACCTGCTCCTGTCTGTGCGCTCTGTGGGGAGGCACAGACAGTTCGTCATGTGTTGCTGGAGTGTGGTCACCTGGCACACATTCGGTCATCTATGGGCATGCCGGCCTCTCTTGCTGAGGTGCTGGCAGATGACCCAAGAGCAGTGGACAGGGTTTTTAAATTTTTAGCAAAACTTTCTTTTACCTTGACGTTTTAGTGTGATAGCGGTTTTTTAAACTCTTTTGGTTTTAATGTGTTGATTTTAGATGGAGTTTTATATCCAGCTCTGGTTAGAGGGCTGGACGTTTCTGTTACTTCCGTTTCAACTGTGTTAGCTCTTTTATTTGTGTTTACTTTTTTGTTTGGTATTTTCTTACTGGCTATTGCCAAGTTTTAATCATAAGGGCGCTTATGACCCCGGCAGTTGAGCGCCCTTAAACACCATCATCATCATCACCGGGCATATGCACCGGTATTCACTGACGGCTCCCAGCTGGCAGGAGCTACAGGTTGTGCCTTTTATTACAATGGAGTAACACAGAATTATCGCCTTGCGGACGCCAGTTCGGTATTCACCGCCGAACTGTACGCTATCTTTTACTTTCTAGATTTTATCTCGCTTTTAGCACCTGGTAGTTTTCTTGTTTGCAGCGATTCCTTGAGTGCCCTACAGGCTCTGCAGCAGTATACTGGCTCCTCATCACTCGTTATGCGCATTCAATCTCGCCTTTCTGAATTGATTGCTTGCAGCTACCAGTTCATCTTCACGTGGGTTCCAGGTCATGTCGGTATTGCAGGTAATGAGGTAGCGGATAGGTCTGCCAAGGCTGCCTGCTCCTTGCAGGATTATTCGGAAGTGGCTGTGCCCTCAGGGGATGCTTCACGTTACTTTTGCAGGTCTCTTCTTTTAGCTTGGCAGCAATCTTGGCAAAACTTAGCAGGTACACAGCTTCGCATACTCAAAGACACGGTACAGCCATGGCTCACATCTTGCCAGCCAAACCGGCGCCGCGAGGTTATCCTTACGCGTCTGCGTATCGGTCACACGCGGCTAACACATGGCTACCTTCTACGCGCTGAGCCAGCTCCTATATGTCAGACCTGCGATGTTCGTCTGTCTGTGGCACATGTGTTGCTTGATGTCCGAAATTTCATCGTGAACGGCAATCCATCGGCCTGGGTACCACCTTACCTGCCATTTTATGCGACGACGCCAATTCCGTCGATATGGTGCTACGCTTTGTTGCCTCTATTGGCCTCAGCAAAGACATCTGACCTGTTTCATGCGTGTGTGCAATTTTAGCATTTTTAACTTTTTAGACTCTTTTACCATATAGGACCACTTTTTGTGTGTTTTTTAGTTTTTTAACCTTTTAGCCTTGGTTTTTTTATCACCCGTGCCTTTTCTCGTGTGTGCCTTTGTAAGGGTTTTTAGCACATTTTAAGTTTTCTTCTTTAGATTTGTTTTTAATGTGTGTTTCTTTTCTTAACTTCGGGCCCAAATAACCTAGTTGTCGACGGGCCCTTAAACACTACTCACTCACTCACTATTTGCTGCTTCCGTGCTGATGGTTGCAAACGCGTACTTTATTCCTTGTGTGTTCACCTTTTCTGCCAATTTAAGCTGTGAAATCTCTTCATTCTTATTTAATTCTTGTTTTAAAACAGTCTTAATCTCATCTTCTCGAACAATCTCATCTATGTCCAGGATCATGACTGTTTGATTTGCGGTCTTCAGTTGAACCTCTGCTACGTTTTCCAGTTTAGTGGTTAGCAGCTGCTTGAAAGCTTGACTATCACTTGTATTTTTCCCTTTTATTTTCAACTGTACATTTGAATCACTGTTTTTTTTTTTTTTTTTTTTTTTTTTTTTTTTTTTTTTTTTTTTAATGATTACCCCACTGGTATCTACATTTTGTCTAATATTCTTTATAATCTCAGCATACGTCATCTCTCCAATAGGTTTCAGTATTATCGTGTCTTGGTTTTTAAGTTTTCTTTTCCCCACCTCATTTCCATCTTCCTGTATCTTGTTTTGTTTAACTTTGGTGGTGTACATTGGTATTTGGTAATCCATTTTCCTACCAAGATATTCCAGGACTTTTCTTACGCATCCTTCTGACTCTTGCTCTGTAGTTATGCATGAGGTTTTTATTCTTCCTTTTTTCCTAGCCATGTTTAGGATCTTTTCTATATTAATGATCAGATTAACTTTATCTACGATTGAGTTTCCTCAATTTTCTGTGCCTATAATATAGATATATCTCTTATTTATACTGATCTCTAAGTCATCCCCCAAAGTCTCATTTGTTATTATATTAGTGACCATCTTCCCTGCGCTTAGGTTAACTTCTTCTGGCGCTTTTCGAATTTGTGGATTTATATACAGGATATTTTCCATTATCTTCCCTTCACTGTAATCTTTTCCCGTGGTGATTATGATTAAATCTTCATCCTCACTCTTTAAGGCTTCACCGCTTATCACTTGGCACCTTTGGAAAACTTCTTCAGGCCAATTTATGTTTAGTAGTTTTTCCAATTCTTGCTCACCTCTGTCCTTGTTTAAATTACTTTCTATTTCCCTAATCACCATCTCTTTTTCTTCTTGTTGTTTACTTATGGTCTGAGTACTTCTGTCATTTGTTTCTTTAACTTCTGATGGACGATTTTCCTCAGCATATTCCTCTATTATTTCTGACAGAAAGTTTATTGGACTTGGCATTCTTTTCATATAACCGTCTAGAATACTAATTGCAGTTTTAATTTCCTTCTTGGTATTGGGAGTTTCTTTAATTATCTTCCGTATGGATCTATCTCTTTTTCCATTTTTGTATCAGTTCCTTGTGCATCTTTTGTTCTTTTTCCACTTTTTGCACGAATAGAGCACGGTCCTCTACACTCTTTATTATTTGTACAGAGATTTCAGTTCTTTTTCTTTTAGAATCTCTGCAGAGATCCTCCCTAGTATGTCTAGACTCACTGTGTGTGCCCAGCTGGTGGTGGTGGTGGTGGTGGCACTGGCGATGCTGCTACTGGTGGTGGTGTTGATGACAGTTGTAATGCTGTTACTGGTGGTGGTGGCAGTGGCCATGCTGCTACTGATGCTAGTACTAGGGATGCTGCTGTTGGTACTGGCAATGCTAGTGCTGGTCGTAAAGGTGGCAGTAGTGGTAGTGGTGGTACCTGTGATAATAAGCAGCCCATTTGACCCTGAGCTATTTCTGGAGTAGATTTTGTAAAATAACTTATTGTTTTACACACTCAGAAGTAATAATAAGTAGAATGTACTTACTTTCAGTCCAGTGGGTTCCTCTCCTTCAATTCCACGAATTACCATTGGCCCAAATAGCTGGAGGAGCCCGGTTTCTATCGGTTTAAGTTGTTTAGCAGTTGGTCCTCCACCAGTTCTTCTCATCTCATCTCTGCTTCAAACAGCCTACACTTTCTTTTCACTGAACACCTCCAATCTGTGAAGATCTAAGATATAAGAAGTGTCATACAGTAACGGGCTGATTCTGGTAAACTTCAAATATGGCCTTCAGTATTGTTATAAAGACATAAATTCAAAATAAACAATCGCAGTAACCATGTAAGATAACAGCTCATAATATTTAGCAGAAACTTATGTAAAAAACTTTCCCAACACCTATTCCTGCATAGCATTAAATAAAACCTACTTAAAAAGATTGACAAGAAAGTCAGGCAAAATGGGTGATGAATTATACGCAATTTCAGATTGTCAATATTCTGAAATTTGTCTCCCAGAATGTCTCACATTCCAAGGAAATAACACACATTTGTGTAAGTTAGCAAGTCACATCCCAACACTATTGGCAGTTACACGCAAAATATTATAAAGCAGATGGGATTCTACCGATTTTTTAGTTTGAGGTGATTGTTGAATCCATAAGGAATTGAAACATACCCTACATTCTTTAAAATGGCGAAACTTAGTTATGGCCTACAATGCTTATGAAATTTCTAAAACTAACTTTTATCTGTAACTAAATGATAAATAAGAGATCATACTATCGTATACTTACATGCTTCCAGCCCTTCACATTCTTTTGGGGCCCACTGCCACAGCTGTTTAATCGTTCCGCTAATTTGGCCCATAATTGCTCCATATCTTGCGGCCGCATTTGTGGTGTCAAGCGCCCACTCCGCAGCACATGGTGGGTATTTAGATAATCTAAATATATTCTGTACTGCTCCTGGCTAGTTTTGGAACTCCGCTTCCGCTCCATTTTCAAAAACTGATCGAAAGCTCTCTTAACATTACATACACAGCGGTACCATGCGAAGAATTTTCATTGAAAAACTTCATCCTTTTTGCCGATATGTTTCTTTCAAAAACCGATCATTTTTTCCGTTTTAAGCTTTATAATTATTTTGTTTCTAATGTTCTAGCCAATAATAATTATGTTTAGTTTAGTTTATTTGACAGAGGAGGTTTCAAAATGTAACTGCAGTTAACCGCTTTTCAGCACATAATATGTCTACACGGTATACAAAATAAATGGCGAATGATCGATTACTCCTTCCAGATACGTAAAGGCTTGTCGTAACTACCGGGAACCTAGCAACAGTGTCAACGACTCGGAATACAAAGTAGTTAATTTCAACTACCTCGTTGAGAAACTCGGTATGAAAGTAGTTGAAACTATAACGATTTTGCTAACGATAAGCATAGAACATAACCCTGATTGTTATGTCAATAAATACACTATTCATTGATACATTCATTATTAGATATGCGGGACGCAGATCCGTGCTTGTTGGGTCAGTGAATTTACCTATTGCAAATATGTAATCTTTGATGGAGCTACTATCATGTGCTTCAATAACTGTTGTTCTTTGGTGGTTCCGCTCTGAGCAATTGCAGAATAACTTTGGGTTGGATAGACAGTAGTGGGCTTAGAAAACTTTGCATTTTCCTGAGACATAATCTGAAATTGAAAGCAACCCCAGCAGTCCTATGGCCCGGGCCATCTTTATATACACGTAATCAACACAGCTATTCTTCAGAAAACACATATAACTATAATTGGGTTAGAGCAAACACTAAATGGTGGTGTTGAAGCGAAAACAAATCAATAAATGGCCTACTATCTTTTCTATAAATTCCACTTGTTTGGAAATAAACATCACAATGAATAAAATCATTAATTTTTCATGGTATGAAACAGTGCTTTTTATGGTTAAATAATTCTTTAAACGATCACCTCAAAACTGCTAAATTTTATATGGCAATAAAATGTGATGTGCTCCCTATCCTTGTGTGTATAATGCATGGTATAAATTTGAAGCAAGTGTGTCCCCCCAGGGGCCTACTACGGTAGGTATGGGTTAGGCGCACCCGGGTCACGAGCCACCTTGGCTCCCTCTTTGGGCAACCTCAGAGTGGTGAGGGAGCCAGTAGGTCCAAATGCCCGCCCACGTGTAGGCCGTGCGTGGAGACCGTGGCGCGAAGCCACGGTTGTTCCCATTTTAAAACCGGGAAAGGATCGTAGACTTCCTTCCAGTAACCGTCCTATCTCCCTCACCAGTGCAGCTTGTAAGGTGATGGAGCGTATGATCAATGGGCGGTTACGATGGTGGCTCGAGTCTGAGAAACTCCTCTGCAATATCCAGTGCGGCTTTCGCCCATACCGCTCTTCGACTGACCACCTAGTCTCCCTCTCGACTCATATCCTGAATGGATTCCTGCGCAAGTGCCAAACTGTGGCCATATTTTTCGATCTCGAGAAAGCATATGACACCTGCTGGAGGGCTGGCTTATTGCGTACGTTGCATAAGTGGGGCTGCCGTGGCCGCCTTCCAGTGTTCCTACGCGAGTTTATGGAGAAGCGGGTATTTCGTGTACGTGTTGGTTCTGTTTGCTCCCGCGTATTTAGTTAGGAGAATGGAGTACCTCAAGGTTCGGTTCTCAGTTGCACCCTCTTCGCCATCGCCATCAATCCTATCGCTGATTGTCTTCCTGCTGGAATTTCCTCATCCTTATTTGTTGATGACTTTGCAATTTACTGCAGCTCTCGGCGCACATGCCTTTTGGAGCGTCGCCTTCAGGCCTGTCTCGACCGTCTGCATAGTTGGAGCGTTGCGAATGGTTTCCGTTTTTCTGCGGAGAAAACCGTTTGTGTCAACTTCTGCCGTCGGAAACGTTACGCGGCGCCTTCCCTACACCTTGGGACGGTATCGCTGCCCTTCGCCGAAACTGTGAAGTTTCTTGGCCTAGTGTTTGACAGGAAGCTTAGCTGGTCGTCTCATATTTCTTCGTTGAGGGCTCGATGTGATTTGCAGTATCTATTTGCCTCCATCTGCGGACCTCTCGCACAGCGACTTAGAACACCTCATTTCGCAGTTGCCACCACCCTTTTTATTGGTAGGCGACGTGAATGCCCATCACCCTCTTTGGTGCTCTCCTCGGGCTTGTGCGAGAGGTACGCTACTTACAGACCTCTTGGATAGTCAGAATCTTGCTCTCTTGAACACCGGAGAGCCCAACTTTCTTTCTGACGCCTTTCATAGTTTTTCACACATTGACATTGCAATTTGTTCCCCTCAGCTAGCAGTCACGTTATGCTGGAATATCATCTCGGATTTGCATTCAGGTGACCACTTTCCTTGTCGTATTAGTGTCTTGACACCCGTTGTATGTTCCACCGGTTTACCTAGTTGGCACCTAGACCACGCCAGCTGGGAACTGTACTCCCACTTGGCTGAATTTAGCTACGAAGAGCACGACTCTGTGAACCACTTGGTCGAACATCTCACAGGGACCATTCTTTCTGCTGCTGAGCAATCCATTCCGCGTTCGACTGGCTACAGCCGTCGATTTCCGGTACCTTGGTGGACCGATGACTGTCGGGATGCTATTGGCGCTCGCAGACGAGCTCTACGGGTTTTCCAGCGTTTTCCTACACTGCATAACCTGATACACTATAAACGGATGCGTGCACATTCTAGGCGGGTTATTAAGGATAGCAAAAAGATGTCATGGAATAAATTCCTGCGTTCCTTTAATCGACATACACCTTCCTCTGTCGTATGGGATAAGTTAAGACGTGTGGCTGGGAAACCGAACCATATGCCCATCGCCGGTCTCAAGACACATACCGGAGCTGTTGTTGATACATTTGACGTGGTGAATACTTTAGGCAGTGCATTCGCTCAGGTGTCTACCTCTGGCAATTATTCCCCTGAGTTTCTTACAGTTAAGACTCAGGTGAAATCTCTAGAATTCTCGTTTCTTTCTGGCAACCTTGAGGATTATAATCGCGTTTTCACCCTGGCAGAGCTAGACAATGCACTCTCCTCTTCACGACACTCAGCACCAGGGCCAGATGGTATCCACGTCCAAATGTTGCAACGTCTCTCTCCTGATGGCAAAGCTTTCCTACTCGAGGTCTATAATCGTGTCTGGGTTGATGGCATTTTTCCAGACAAGTGGCGGGAGGCCACCATCATACCCATTCTTAAAGCTGGAAAGGACCGCCATCTTCCTTCCAGTTACCGTCCTATTTCCCTCACCAGTTGCGTGTGCAAGGTGATGGAACGCATGATCAATGGACGATTGGTGTGGTGGCTGGAATCCCACAATCTTCTGACGAACATCCAGTGTGGCTTTCGACGACGACGTTCAACTGCTGACCACCTTGTCTCTCTGTCAACTCAGATTATGGACGGGTTTCTTAAGAACAGCCCCACAGTTGGGATATTTTTTGACCTCGAGAAGGCCTACGACACGTGTTGGCGGGCGGGAATATTGCGTTCCCTGCACAACTGGAACATACGTGGACGCCTACCGTTGGTCATTCAGGAGTTTATGCGGGACCGCGTTTTTCGAGTGAGGGTGGGTTCGGTTTTTTCTAACCATTTTATTCAAGAGAACGGAGTGCCGCAGGGCTCGGTACTCAGCGTGACTCTATTTGCTATTGCGATAAATTCCATATCACTATCTGTGCCTCAAGGTGTCTCTTCCTGTTTATTCGTGGACGACTTTGCCATCTTCTGTACTTCTCAGCGTACACCGTTTTTGGAACGCCGTCTCCAGCGGTGTTTGGACAATCTCTATGCATGGAGCTCGAAACACGGTTTTCGTTTCTCCGCTGAGAAGACAGTCTGCGTTAACTTCTGGCGCCGTAAGTGGCAAATGCCGCCGTCTCTTCGACTCGGGCCAGATTTACTTCCTTTCGCAGACGAGGCGAGATTCCTTGGTTTCATCTTCGATCGGAAACTTTGTTGGGCACCACAAATAGCACAGCTTAGAGCACGATGTGACCGTTCTCTAAATCTTTTACGGATACTAAGTGGCAAGTCTTGGGGTGCGGATCGGACGGCATTGCTCCGTCTTTATCGTGCTGTGATTCGTTCGAAGTTGGACTATGGCAGCATTGTATTCTTCAGCTCGACCTTCAGTGCTCAGAAGGTTAGACACAGTCCATAACCAGGGCATCCGTGTGGCCGTTGGAGCTTTTCCAACGAGCCCAGTTGTTAGCCTCTTCGCCGAATCTGGAGAACCTCCTCTGCCTTTTCGGCGTGATGTCCTGCTTGCTAATTATGGCTGTGGGCTGAAGTGTATGCCTGGGCATCCAACTTATCACGCGTTTTTCTCCCCTGAGCTGCACGAGCGATACTGCCTCCGCTCTCTGAGCCCCAGGCCAGCAGGTTTTCGTTTCCGTGAGCTTCTACGCCAGCACCATGTTGACATTCCTCGGATGTTATACAAGGGAGAGAGTATACACCCCCCTTGGTTACGCGCTACCTCCCATGTCGATCTCGGGATGACGCTCTACGGGAAATCTGTTACGCCTCTTGATAGTATTCGTCGTTGCTTTTTAGAATTTTTATCCAAATACAGTGGCCGTATTTGTATTTACACCGATGGTAGTAAGAGCCGCGACGGTGTTGGATGTGCCTTTGTAACTGGCACCGCAACTTCTACTTACGGTTTGCCTAGTTGCACATCTATATATTCTGCCGAGCTATATGCTATTTATCAAGCCCTTCTGTATATTCGACGTCGAAAATTAGGTGACTGCCTTATTCTTAGTGATTCCCTTAGTGCCCTTCAGAGCATTCGTGAGCTGTACAATTACCATCCTTTGGTGCAGCGCATCCAGGACGTTCTCCACATTTTGCACGCTTCTGGTTTTAATGTGGAGTGCGCATGGATTCCTGGACACGTTGGCTTGCCGGGGAATGACACGGCGGATTTGGCAGCGAAATCGGCAGTCACAGCGCCCAGTGTTACAATTACCCATTCAACAGCAGAAGATTTTAGAGTGGCTGTACGGAGAGCCGTTTTTTCGTCTTGGCATGCGGAGTGGTCGGCTCTCCGTGGTAATAAGCTGCGAGAGGTGAAGGACCTCCCTGTCAACTGGGTAACCTCCTCTCGTTTATTCCGCCGGGAGGAGGTAGTACTAGCTCGGCTAAGAATTGGCCACTGTATTTTTACGCACAGTTACCTTTTTAAACGTGAACCTGCTCCTGTCTGTGCGCTCTGTGGGGAGGCACAGACAGTTCGTCATGTGTTGCTGGAGTGTGGTCACCTGGCACACATTCGGTCATCTATGGGCATGCCGGCCTCTCTTGCTGAGGTCCTGGCAGATGACCCAAGAGCAGTGGACAGGGTTTTTAAATTTTTAGCAAAACTTTCTTTTACCTTGACGTTTTAGTGTGATAGCAGTTTTTTTTTTAAACTCTTTTAATTTTAATGTGTTGATTTTAGATGGTGTTTTATATCCAGCTCTGTTTAGAGGGCTGGGCCGTTCTGTTACTTCCGTTTCAACTGTGTTAGCTCTTTTACTTGTGTTTTTTCCTTTTTTTTTGGTATTTTTCTTACTGCCTATTGCCAAGTTTTAATCGTAAGGGCGCTTATGACCTCGGCAGTTGAGCGCCCTTAAACACCATTATCATCATCATCATCCCATGTCGATCTCGGGATGACGCTTTACGGGAAATCTGTTACGCCTCTTGATAGTATTCGTTGTTGTTTTTTAGAATTTCTATCCAAATACAGTGGTCGTATTTGTATTTACACCGATGGTAGTAAGAGCCCCGAAGGTGTTGGATGTGCCTTTGTCACTGGCACCGCAACTTCTACTTACGGTTTGCCTAGTTGCACATCTATATATTCTGCCGAGCTATATGCTATTTATCAAGCCCTTCTGTATATTCGACGTCGAAAATTAGGTGACTGCCTTATTCTTAGTGATTCCCTTAGTGCCCTTCAGAGCATTCGTGAGCTGTACAATTACTATCCTTTGGTGCAGCGCATCCAGGACGTTCTCCACATTTTGCACGCTTCTGGTTTTAATGTGTAGTGCGCATGGCTTCCTGGACACGTTGGCTTGCCAGGGAATGACACGGCGGATTTGGCAGCGAAATCGGCAGCCACAGCGCCCAGTGTTACGATTACCCATTCAACAGCTGAAGATTTTAGGGTGGCTGTACGGAGAGCCGTTTTTTTCGACTTGGCATGCGGAGTGGTCAGCTCTCCGTGGTAATAAGCTGTGAGAGGTGAAGGACCTCCCTGTCAACTGGGTAACCTCTCGTTTATTCCGCCGGGAGGAGGTAGTACTAGCTCGGCTAAGAATTGGCCACTGTATTTTTACTCACAGTTACCTTTTTAAAAGTGAACCTGCTCCTGTCTGTGCGCCCTGTGGGGAGGCACAGACAGTTCGTCATGTGTTGCTGGAGTGTGGTCACCTGGCACACATTCGGTCATCTATGGGCATGCCGGCCTTCTTGCTGAGGTCCACCCAAGAGCAGTGGACAGGGTTTTTAAATTTTTGGCAAAAGTTTCCTTTACCTTGAAGTTTTAGTGTGATAGCAGTTTTTTAAACTCTTTTGGTTTTAATGTGTTGGTTTTAGATGGAGTTTTATATCGAGCTCTGGTTAGAGGACTGGACAGTTCTGTTATTTCCGTTTCAACTCTGTTAGCTCTTTTACTTGTGTTTACTTTTTTTTTTGCAATGGTATCTTCTTACTGCCTATTGCGAAGTTTTAATCATAAGGGCGCTAATGACCCCGGCAGTTGAGCGCTCTTAAACACCATTATCATCATCATCCTGGGGAGCAGATCGCATTGTACTATTACAGCTATATCGTTCGCTTGTTCGCTCTAACCTTGATTACGGGTGCATTGTGTACTCTTCGGCATGTCGTTCAGTTTTACCTCGTTTAAACCCCGTTCACCATCGAGGGATTCGCCTGGCACTCGGTGCGTTTCCCACGAGCCCAGTTATTAGTTTGTCTGCTGAGGCTGCTGAACCTCTGCTGTGCTATAGGCGTGAGGTCCTTCTTTGCTGCTATGCCCTCCGCCTCCATGCAATGCCGGATCACCCGTCTTTCAAGCTATTCTTTGACGAGACTCTTGACCGTCAATATGCTCTTAGTGCGCTGGCCTTGCTTCCTGACGGGGTTCGCTTTCGTGAATTGCTTCGCCTGTTGGATGTTCAGCTTCCGGCTCTGCTGTCACTGGGGGAATGTTCATCTCCACCTTGGTTACGCTGCGACACCCCGGTCCACCTACGGTTGGCATCCATGACGAAATCAGTTACTCCACCCTCGGTCTTCCGTTCCGCTTTTTTAGAGTTGCAGGCCGAGTTTCCCAACCATTGTCTTATTTTCACGGATGGTTCAAAGGATGACCGTGGTGTATGATGTGCTTTTGTTTTTAATTCGCGGAGTTACGCGTTTCATCTATTGGGGCAGTGTTCAATTTTTACCGCCGAACTTTTCAGTATTTATCAAGCGCTTGTTTTTATCCGGGGACAGGATTTTAGGCAGTTTGTTATGTGTAGCGATTCCCTCAGTGCACTACAGGGCCTGCGTGAGCTGTATCCATACCATCCTTTGATACAGCGTATTCAGGATCGCCTGCATTCGTTCGCTGATACTGTCGTCAGCGTGTCGTTTGTTTGGGTTCCTGGTCATGTAGGTGTAAGCGGGAATGAGCAAGCGGACGCAGCTGCCAAGTCTACGATTTTAAATCCCACAGTTTTTAGCTCCACTGTTCCTCCCAATGATGCTCGTGTCCTCCTGCGCCGGGCCATTCTTTCGCGCTGGTTCGCGGAATGGCCCGGGGTGCGTGAGAACAAACTCAGAGAGGTCAAGTCCCTTCCTGTCCCCTGAACTACTTCTTCGCGTGCATCTCGCCGCGATGAAATGATTTTAGCGCGACTGCGTATTGGACACTGCCGTTTTAGCCATGAGTACCTTTTACGTGGGGAAGCCGCACCGCAATGTGCTTCGTGTAACGAGCCTTTGACGGTGCGTCATTTTTTATTGGAGTGCCTCCTTTATACTGTGCTGCGTGCGTCCCTATGTCTGCCTACTGACATCCCCACCCTTCTCAGCGACAATCCTGTATCTTGTGCCGGACTTTTTAATTTTCTCCGCCGCTGCGGGATGTACAGTAGGGTTTAAATTTTTATCTTGGTTTTATCGTTTGCCGACTTGTGTGTTTTTTTTTTTTTTTTTTTTATAGTACCTTGTTTTTAATCTGACTTAGGTAGCCTTTTTATTCTCATATTTTAACCCTTGTGTGGTAATTCTGTTTTAGTGGTTTTTATGCCTTTTAACTTTTGGCACTTCTAACTACTCTAGGGCGCTAATAACCAATGCAGTTGTGCACCCTAAAGCCATACTACTACTACTACTATTACTACTACTACTACTACTACTACTACTACTACTACTACTACTACTACTACTACTGCACCTGCTACTGCTACTGATCCTGCTACTGCTACTCCTGCTGCTACTGCTACTGCTACTGCTCCTGCTCCTGCTCCTGCTGCTACTGCTGCTACTGCTACTGCTACTACTACTACTACTGCTACTACTGCTGCTACTGCTACTGCTAGTGCTCCTGCTGCTGCTGCTTCTGCTGCTACTACTACTACTGCTACTACTACTACTGCTGCTACTGCTACTACTGCTGCTACTACTACTACTACTACTACTCCTACTGCTACTCCTACTGCTACTACTGCTACTACTACTACTACTACTACTACTCCTACTGCTACTCCTACTGCTACTACTACTACTACTCCTACTGCTACTACTGCTACTACTTCTACTGCTGCTACTACTGCTACTGCTACTGCTACTACTACTACTACTTCTACTACTACTCCTACTGCTACTCCTACTGCTACTACTACTTCTACTACTACTCCTACTGCTACTCCTACTGCTACTACTACTACTGCTACTACTACTACTGCTACTACTTCTACTACTACTCCTACTGCTACTACTACTACTCCTACTACTACTACTACTACTCCTACTGCTACTCCTACTGCTACTACTACTACTACTACTACTACTCCTACTGCTACTACTGCTACTACTACTACTACTACTACTCCTACTGCTACTACTACTGCTGCTGCTACTACTGCTGCTGCTACTACTACTACTGCTGCTACTGCTACTACTGCTGCTACTACTACTACTACTACTACTACTGCTACTCCTACTGCTACTCCTACTGCTACTGCTGCTCCTGCTACTGCTGCTGCTGCTACTGCTGCTACTGCTGCTGCTGCTCCTGCTACTGCTGCTACTGCTCCTGCTCCTGCTGCTACTGCTGCTGCTGCTGCTCCTGCTACTGCTGCTGCTCCTGCTACTGCTACTGCTGCTACTGCTCCTGCTGCTCCTGCTACTGCTGCTACTGCTACTACTGCTGCTACTACTACTACTACTACTCCTACTGCTACTCCTACTGCTACTGCTACTGCTACTGCTGCTGCTACTGCTGCTGCTGCTCCTGCTACTGCTGCTACTGCTCCTGCTGCTCCTGCTACTGCTGCTGCTGCTGCTACTGCTGCTCCTGCTACTGCTGCTGCTGCTACTGCTGCTGCTGCTGCTGCTGCTGCTACTGCTGCTCCGAAAGGGGTAGTGAGGAGGGCCCACTCAACCTTCACATTTGAGACCTCCGGAGAGCACACAAGTTGAAAGATGCGCCGAAACCGTGGGCCGGGAACCTCGGAGATAGGAAAGATCCCTGCTGGTGAGACAGGAGTTCATAAACCTAAAGACCTTAAACATAAGAAGTTTATAAACCTAGAAGAGGAAGAGGCTATTTTAATCGGGAATGAAAAGATGTAACGTGGATTGGGTACTAACGAGGCTGAGACAGATGGGTGTGAGCGAATGACAATGAGGGCGAGTGGCCTGGGCACCTCGGAAACGCCAAACCCGTACCTTGGGGAAAAATAATAAAAAAATAATGCTAAGGTCTTAAAACTAATAATCGCCATAATCCTAGAAGAGGAAAATGGTGATAAAGCAAACAAACTAAAGAAACAAAACCAGAAAAAATACGTGGCAACAGTGGATGGCGATGGGCAGGGTGAGGTGGCGGTGAGTGGCTCGGGAAACCCCGGGTACGCCAAACCCGTACCTACCGAAGTAGGCCCCTGGGCGGGGGGGCAGGAGTAAGAAGAAGCTTAGCCACTCGCATGCCTTCGAGTGTACACACGATCCGTATGTATTTGGCCCATAGGTAAATGAGTCATACCAGTCGCATATGCGCAAAATATACTTAAAACATGCCCAAGTCAAGATGTACTTTCGACCTCGTTGCCTCTTTTCGTTGAGTTTGGAGTAGCCGCGTAGATTTACTTGCCGTAGAATTTAAATCAGAATTATACATTAAGTTTAATACAGTCTGCAGTTTCATTCTCTGACACCTAATTTCTTAAACTAGGGCATGTATTCCAAATCTTTACCATTTATTTACATATTTAAAGCATTGCTTACGTCCATTATTTTATACATAAATTTATCTAATTTTACTAACGTTACGTTAATAGTAAGGGTGTCAAAATGCAGGGTGTTTACGTGCTCTTGTACTCCTATATAGCAGCCGCCACTGCACAGTGCTTCTGTTGTGCTCTACATTTAGCTTCTTGCACTAGCAGAACAATAACAGTACACACCTTTGCAGTTCCTGCAATGTCATATCTCTGGTTTCTTCAGTTTCGTACTTATCTAGTGACTTTTTCTAGCAGTTCTGCTTGGATCAAGGGAATCTATAAAGGGAGTCGAATCTGTAGTTGGTGCTACATGGTTCTCTAGCCCTTCCGATGGCACCACACCGATTCCCAAATCTCCCGAAAAAAATATCTACAGAGGATTTTTTAACCCATGCACAATTTAGTAATAATAGTAACAACAACAGTATGTAAAACTAAATGAATCAATTTTAAATATATAAAATAATACCCTTGCAATATTTTCACCTTACCTTTAACTGTATTTACAAAAGGATTGGCTTCTCCGTCTATAAAGCCCAGGAACTTTCTTTCACATTCTTTCAGGTTGACGGGTTTGTTGTCAATTCGTTGTACATCTGCCCCCCCCCCCATTTATATAGACTCCTTTAACATCTATAGTCATATCCAGGGTTTTGACTTTAGAAGCAACTTGCTGACAGCAGGTTCTTGAACGTTCGATTTTAATCATGTTCTTTTCTTTAAAAGCACGCACATTCACTCTCATATACATATTTCCGGACCCTGTGAGGGTTAGGGGATAATTCCGTATAGTGAAAAATTCCCCGCCCGCGCCGGGAATAGAACCTGGGACCTCCAGTTGAGAAGGCAGCTCGCTAACCATTCGCCCATGAAGGCAGTCATCTACCTTGTATTTCCTTCTACTATTCACGTTTCTGATTTTCCTAAAATTTTGGTTTTCAGTGCAGTCCAAACCAAGTTGATTTCTTAACTCGTCTTTAATTCTGGCAATCGCAACGCATTTCCTTTTCTTATCCGAGCAATTGTGACTTCAAAAAATATCCATATGGTTCTTTAAAGTCTCCACGAAACACGACTGAAAATCTGGTATTTCGTCCATCAATGTGACAGCATAAACTGAATCACGGATGCTGCAATAAGCTTTCCTAAGCATACAGAGTTTGCATACGCGGGCTATCCAGAAAGTGACAGACGATTTGGCATAACTAAATAATAACGAAAGTTAACACAAAAGTTACGGTACCTTAGTATATTTTTCAAAGTAATCGTCATTGCTATCAAGGGTTTTATTGACATATGGTACCGGTTTTTCAACGCAGATGTTGTACTCTTTCACCGCTAAATATCTGAGCCAAGATATCACTCACTTTAAGGTCTTAATGGGAAACCTTTTTAATCCAAAAAGTCATGTACGGTGTCGAAAGTGAAACACCGGTTTTTCTGAATTCGTCTATCAACATTTGCTTTCAATTCCTCCATGATGATTGATGAACTTCCACTCCGGTCATTTTCGTATACACTGGTTCATCTTTGATTACTCGTAAATTACGTGTCATTTCCTCACTGCAGATTCGTTCTTGCACTATCACCATACACTTGCGTTGTTTGCCTATAAAATTCGATTGGCCAAACATTTTGTGCATTCAAAAAAACGAATAAGCTCTTTGGGGGTAGAAAAGTATAACATCGGCATAGATAAACTGGTATCATGTGACAATAAATCTTGACAAAGTGGAGATTAAGTTTAGAAATAGAATAAGGTACCGTAACTTTGTAGATAAACTTTTATGTTAATATCTTTCGTTATTATTTAGTTATGCCAAATCGTTTGCCACTTCCTGGATGTCCATCAAATAAGTATTTAAATGAGAGGGATGATTTGTATGACATTTTAGTTAACTTCTCTGGAATATAATGTTCTTAAAACTGTGAATACATGTTACTGAATAATAACTACTGCAGATTCTGTATATTGTGCAGCTGTTTACGCGGAGGTAGCAGTGGCACGTGTGTGCGGGAAGCCTATCTCACTTCGGAGGGGAAATCTTTATTCATAGGAAATTAACGAGACACGTCCCAAACATCTCCCATTTTCTGCTTGCGGCGTCTCATAAGAGCGTCTCACTTTTATTTATACCAGCCATTTATTTTCAATTTTAAAATACTTAAAGCTTTTTAAGACAGAATGTTATTTGTTTCGAATCTCTTTTTCTTTACTCCTGGCCATTTAAAGAGAAGGGCATTTCAATTGTATAGCTTAACCCACTTTTAAAATATTTGACTATTTTTTAGCCTAGTGTATTCTCTTTTTACTCTCTGTACATATGCTGTGTAAGTACGTAGTGAATAGAGAAGGTATTATATTCCACCCAAAAATTTGATACTCAGATTTTACCGGAAATATATGCTTTGAGGTCCCCAAAGTCCAAAAAGAGCACTTTTAGAAAAACTTCCATATGTATGTGTGTGTGTGTGTGTGTGTGTGTGTGTGTGTTTGAGGATAGCATAGCTCAAAAAAGAAGAAAACTGTAAAATACCAAACTTCGTATTGAAGTTTAGTATATTTCAAGGATGCGACACGAATATTTTGAAGGACGTATCCCACCCCAAATTACACTTTAGATAGAAACATTTTCGAAAATGTTATTTTTCTCCAAAATGGTTCTAACAATTTTGATTAAAGTACCGTATATTAAAGATATTTACATCGCAAATGAAATGTATATCCTGTATTTTCAGGGAATAGCCACTGAAAACCTCTTCATTCTGGATGCATTTTGCATAACTGATAAGCCGGAAGAGATATCCAAAAAGTTACTACACCAAAAATACATATCTCGTTAAAACACACAGTATATGTTGTATATATTATTTTATAGAGTTGATCGTATCAGAGATATTCCTTGTTGTTGTTTTAAACCACGTAAATGTTCTCAAACTTGGAGTCACCTGTCGTTTCATCTCAGTTATTTTACTGCTGACCGTACAAAGCGAACCGAACTTTAATTGTTCACATAGGGACCAGCTTTTAAAATAATTATTATCGTTTTAGCCTAGCGTATCCCCTTATTTCCCTTCTGCTGAGAAAAAAACAAGTAATAAGAGAATTTCTGCTACTGTTTATCTCGATAAGCATGTTATAGATAAAATACTCTTTTGTAAGAATACTTTGTTTGCAGTACAAGGAAGCTAACGTTGTGCCAACGTTTATCTCGATTAGCATGAAGTGGATAAAAGAATAATATTTTGTAAGAATAATTTGTTTGCAGAATATATAGGGAAAGTCATATGAATTGTAAACATCATATTACTTTCTCTGCACGAACTATACACATAGTGTATAGAGAAGGTATTGTATTGCACTCAAAAATTCGATACTGAGATTTCACCGAAAATATATGTTTTAAGACCCCCTGAGTCCAAAAAAAAAAAAAGCATTTTAGAAAACTGTCCGTGGTATGCCTGTCTGGCTGTCAATGTGTGTGTGTGTGTGTGTCTGTGGGCAGCATAGCTCAAAAACGAAAAGTCCATTAAATACCAAACTTGATACTTAATTTCAGTATTTCCAAGAATGCAACCCGAAGATTTTCAAGAAAATCCCCGCCCAACTTACTTTACATGGAGAAATTTTCGAAAATTTTGGTTTTTTCAAAAATGGCCATAACGATTTTGATTAAATTATCGTAATTTAAAGATATTTACAGGACTAATAAAATGTATATCTTGAATTTTCTGGAAATAGCCTCTGAAGACATCCTTATTCTGGGTGAATTTTGCGGAATTTTGCATAAACCGTAAGAGATAGACAAAAACATACTTAAAAACGTAGAGCACGTTAAAATACACACTTCATGTTATATACAGTTTTTTCGTGTAGTTGACCGTGTTTGAGATATTGCTTGTTAATGGTTTCAGTTTTAAAATACTTATAGTTTTCTCATGCGGAAATTTGTCAACCCTTGGATATACAAACAAAGGAACTTCAGTCAATTAGCAACCAGCTTTTTTAAAGATTTTACTGTCACTTTAGCTTATAGTACTCCTTTATTTCCCTTCTACTTACAAGGAAGCAAGTAAAAAGTTCATTTCTGCTAATTGTTTTTCTCGATTAGCATGAAATTAAATAGAAGAATGGACTTTTTAACAATAATTTATTGCAGAGATGTAGAAAAAGTGAATGGGATAATCAGATTTTTTTTCAGTAGTCATATTAAACTGAAACTACTCATATATACCTGGTATTTTTGGAAATGATAGGATTCTATTTTCATTCACATTTCCAAAGGACTAAATTAGAAGGAATCTTCCATTTCTCAGTGAGACACAGAGGTCTCCGTTGACGCAGAGTATGGATGACCTAATTCTCTGTAGTGCAAGGCAGGAAAATAAACCTTATTTGCAAAAATCCGACTCTTTCTTCCTGTTCCGCAGCGTGGAGGTGGGGACAATTAAATTAGTGGATGAAGCCTCAGGAATGAGTCAGGAAGGCTCCCAACAGCACCCGAGTTTAGTTCATAGCGGAGGTTGAAGTCCGCGGAGACAGTCGTGAAGTCGCTTGCTCTGACCTCCACTTGGTGTTGACATTATTTTTGGGTTCCTCGCGTTAACATTCACACACCACTTCAAGAGGAATCACAATAGTAGTGCAGTTAGGAAGAACATGGTAAGCTTCTACCCTAAAATTTATTCTATGTACTGTAGGTTGAGTGTTGAAGAACTAGTTGTCTTGCACAAGGTTTCAGTAGGGAAACCTTTCAAAACTTTTCATACCTGCTACAGTAATGGCCTTGTGTACGGTTTAGAGTCCTGTGAAATGAAATGGAGTTTTATTTATGGACGCTCTTTATTTGCTGTGGTTCGCAGCTTCCCATGAAAGACCGCTTAATTTTGCTCAGAGGCCTCTTTATCAGGCTAGAGATTGTTTTACGTACTATAAATCTAACGGCTTTACTTCCCTTCCGAAGGAAGCCATGCTACGGTTTTTTATGCTTGAAAAAATCCAATTCCTCCGTAGAATCCCTGTGGCAAACGTAACATTAATAACGTAAATTGTAGTATTCCTTCTTTTTTGCGACAACGTAGAGCGCGATTTTTATTCTTCGGAGGACATAGTGTAAAGATTGCGATTAACTACAATTTAACTATAATTTGCAAATAATTAGTAGCATTTTGTCTTATAGATATTTAATGCCATGGGGACGGGGCGGGGGCCGCAAATCTAAAAATGCCGATGTGTTCCATTCACAAGGCTCTCTACACCTCTGCAACAAATGATTGTAAAAAGCTTATGCTTCTATTTACTTCATGCTAATTGAGAAAAATTAACGAAAATTGCTTGTTTCCTTGTAAGTAGAAGCAAAATAAGGGAGTACCATAGGAGTTGATAAATTCCTGTATGAGAAAAGTATAAGGGTTTTAAAGCTGAAACCAATAACAAATAATATCTCTAAAACAATCAACTCCATGAAAAAAATGAATATGACATAAATTGTATGTTTTATCGTGATCTATATTTTTGTGTAGTTAGTTTTTGTCTATCTCTTACGGTTTAACAGTTATCCAAAATTCAATGAAAATCATCCGGAATAAAGAGGTCTTAAGAGGCTATTCCCAGAGAATTCAAGATATACATTCTATTTGGCATGTAAATATCTTTAAAATATGTTATTTTAATCAGAATCGTTGGAACCATTTTTGAGAAAATAAAACTTTTCGAAATTTTTTCCAAGTAAAGGTTAGTTTGGGATGGGGGGATTTTTTTGAAAATCTTCGTGTCGCATTCTTGGAAGATACCAAACTTAAATACCAAGGTTGCTATTTTACCGACTTGTGAGTTCTCGGGTTCACAGACACACGGACGTTTTTCTGAAATACTTTTTTTTTATACAGGGGATCCTAAAACGTCTATTTCCGGTGAAATTTCGGTATCGAATTTTTGGGTGCATTACAATACCTTCTCAATACACTATGTACATAGTACGTGTAGAGAAAGTAATAATTAAGCTTCTCAAAGTTTCATCCTTAAATATTATGAGATAAAGTAACTATTTGGAGTCTTTTTTTTTTTTTTCTCCAACGGTGAGTAGATAAAATGAATGTGAATTGTATGATTTAAAGTTACCCGACATTTGCATCTCTGGAATATGCGGTAGACTAAACAAATGCATAACCCAGTGGTGTAAATGGTGTGTTATTTATGGACGCTCTTTAACTACTGTGGTTCTCAGAGTCTCATTCTAAATTGGGCGTGAAAGACCGCTTAATTCTGCTCAATTTTGAGGTTCTTTTACGTGCCGTAAATCTACGACACGGGACTAACGGCTTTATTTCCCTTCCGAAAGAAGCCATGCTAAGGGTTTTTACACCCGAAAAAATCCATCGTCCTCCGCCGGGTTTGAAATCGCGACCTTGGGTATATGAAGTGAGCATGGTAACCATTACACCACGGAGGGCGACATCTCATTGGTGACTGCATAGCCAGTTTTGCATCTCTTGGATTATTCTAGGCGGTCTGGGTAGCTCAATTAGGTAAGTCCTGATCTTCCGGTCCCCTGGAGTTTTGTGTAGGGTGTTATTTTGTCATTATAAGGGTGCTTGAAGTTGTATTGCGTGAGCATGTAAACTATGGCTAGTCATTACATAGTCATTGTGATGTTCCATTTAAATGTTCTGCAAGCTTACCGGTAAATCATTAATTTCAATTGTGTCGGCACATTTACAATGCTGGGCCCGAGAAATAGTTGTGGTACCACGTTATTGTTATAGGAATTGTACACTTTTTGTATACATATATACATGTTTGGGTTCAAATCCGACCCAGATCGATAGTTTAAGTATGCTCCTGCGGGAAGAAATGTCGGTACACCAGTGGCGTTGATATGATCTGCCGGTTGACAGCGTCTTTAATACAAAATAACCGTTTTACACTCTCCAAACGTACTATGTACATAGTAGGAGTGTGGTATTCCACCCAAAAATTGATGTCAAGATTTCAACGGAAATAGATAGGTATTTTGAGGTACCACGAGTCCAAAAAAAAACTTTTTTGAAAATGTGTGTGTATGTCTGTGAATAGCATAACTCAAAAACAGAAATGTTCGTTGAATATCAAACATAGCGTTTACGTTTAGGATCTTTCAAGAATGCGACATGAAGATTCTCAAGGAAATCCTTCCACCAAAACAACCCTTTATATGGAAAAATTGTCGAAGTTTTTTATTTTCTCAAAAATGGCTAACGGTTTTATTAAAATACTGTACCTATATTATATGTATTTACATGGCAAACGAAATGTATAACTTAAATTTTCTGGGAAGAGCCTCTAAGATTTCTGAATGACTTTTGTATAACTTGTAAACCGTAAAAGATCGATAAAAACCTGCTACAATATATATAGATCTCGTTAAATCATACAATTTATTTTATATAACGTTTTGTGGAGTTAACCATTTCCGAAATATTACTGTTATTGGTCTCAATTTTAAAATACTTTCTGGAACAGGAATCCCTCATCTGTTTCATATCTCTTTTGCTTTTCCTAGCCATGAAAAGGGAACCGAATTTTACTGTCAATCACATAGCAATAGCTTTTTAAAGATTTGACTATCGTTTTAGTCTAGCGTATTCCCTTATTGCTATCCTACTTACAAGGAAACAAATATTAAGACAATTTCTGCTAATGTTTTATCTCTATTAGCATAATGTAAATAAAGGAACAAACTTTTGTAACAATAGTTTGTTTACAAAACAGATGGAAACAGTAATTTGAAGATATTTATTAGATTTTTATACGATTTTGATTACATGTTTGTTGCGTCTGTTTGGTTGCCTGTTTTTGTTTTATTTGCTATTTTGTAACATTAAGACTTGACCAAATTTAGAGTCAATCTAAATCAATTTGAAGCTTTCAGAAATATTTTAAATCCGTTCAGATTTATATACGTAAGACCGGAAATTATAATGTAATTTCTATGACAGAATTTAGAGAATAGCTATGTGGGATAAGAAGATTATATCCAAAACTTTGCTACCACATTCTTCCATAGTGTAATAAATTCAAAGTCAGAATTTCATAACAGTAACGCGAATTATGAAGGTAGAGTAGGACAGAAAATTTTAATGTCATTTCCGGGATTTGAACCATTGATCTCCTGTCTCCATCCTGTTGTTCTTACCACTGGGTTACCATTGGCTACATGCCGACACGGCATTAAATACTCCAATTGATTTAATTTTTCCACAACAAGCCACAAGTATATCCAATGACGATTCACAATATCGTTAAGTATTTTTTGAAATGATATGTAAGTTAATCATTCTGAACACATATTTGGTAATGTAAGCTAAATTTACAATGTATTTATTAATCGTCAGTAATAAATAAACAAATACTGTAAGTACTTACAGTAAGAGTTTGAGAGGTAATTAATACTTGCAGTACAATTAGGAGCCCCCAGGGGCCTACTACGGTAGGTGCGGGTTTGGCGCACCCGGGGGTTCCCGAGCCACTCACCGCCATTTCATCCTTCCATCGCCACCAACTGAGCCACGTTTTGTGCACGTGTAAGCGTGTGTGTGCGCCTTTGTTTGTGTTTTATGTGAGCGCGAGTGTTTTCGCCTCATCTTCTTCCCCTTCTAGGCTTATTCTTTACATATTTAGTTTTAAGGCTTTAGATTTATTAACTCCTGCCTCACCAACAGGGATCTTTATTCTATCTCCGTGGTTCCTGTCCCACGGTTCCAGCGCGGCTTCCAACATGTGTGCTCTTCGGAGGTCTCAGGCGCTGCTCGTTGGGTTAGAATTACGGACCGGTCGTGTTACCGCTAACGGAAAACCCGGTGTAATCAACCACAAGTCCCCTGAATCCATGTCTGCTTTATTACGCACCATGGCCTAAAGTGGGGAGCCACAGGTGGTTATACCTGTGGTAGGGGCTTAAAGCCGGGTTGTACATGGTGAAGGGCTTACCCGTATGGACCAGCAGTGGTGGCTGGAGGGTAACTCCTTCTGGGGTATTCCTTGAGATCGGTCTGGTAGGGGTCTACCAGGTGACACAGACCGGAAAATATTTTGGTGTGTCTTTTCTCTCTACCCCCGGATGGCAGGCTGACGCAGACGGTTCCGGAAGGGGGTCTTTCCATAATGCTATCTCCGCGCAAAACCTCTTCGTTTGACCGCTTTATAGTTGTGACCTTGGCCTGTGAAAAGAAAACTATGCGAGATATCAGTCCGTTTTACATACAACGCGAGATTGACAGGATATGCGGTAAAGTGACCAATGCCACTCGAACGCGAGACGGTACGCTTTTCATTGAACCGAAGACGGAAGACCAGTCCAAGAAACTCCTGAAGGCCAGTTTGTTGGGTTCCTACCCCATAAAGGTGGCCCCCTACAAGACTTTGAACACCTGTAGAGCCGTCGTAACCCCCCCAGGGGCCTACTACGGTAGGTACGGGTTAGGCGCACCCGGGGTCCCGAGCCACCTTGTCTCCCTCTGTGGGCAACCTCAGAGTGGTGAGGGAGTCAGTAGGTCAAAATGCCCACCCACGTGTAGGCCGTGCGTGGAGACCCGTGTCGGTGAAGAGGAATATCCTGGTTGGTTGAGGGTTGCGTACCTGAGCCTGGGCTTCTGTCTTTCAGTAACTGGGGAGGGTGCGCAGCCTAATACACCGCTTTGGTTTCTGATTTGCCTAAACGGGAGGCTAGGGACTAACCCACCCCTAGTCAATCGGCCAGGACTAGGTATTACACCGAACTCCAGGGTGAGTGGGACGGCGAGCCCGCTATATCCCCTGTGTAGCCCTGTCACCCCAGTGGGGTGACCCCTCGTTGGGCTCCGTGGTGGGTGGGGAGCACTGGGGGATGAATTTACACCATTTTTTTTATGGCACCAAAACCAAAACCCCTTATTTTAAATGCAAACGTTGGAAAGGAAGTAGTCGAGTCATGTGGTCCTCGCTACTTGGTTATTCATAGGACAGAGGAAGGTAAGAAGTTCCTTACGGTGAGCCCTTTTACTATCCAAAAGGGTCTCGATGCCATTGCTGGTCCGGTCAAATCTTGCGTTCGAGCTCGCAACGGTACACTTCTTGTAGAAGCCAACTCCGCCTCGCAAGCTGCAAGGATACTTAAAGCCACCACGTTAGCTAGCTATCCAGTGAAGGTCGAGGTGCACAAGTCGCTGAACTCCTCCCGCGGTGTAGTAACAACCCGCGCGTTGGACGGTTTGTCCATTGAGGAGATCCAAGAAAATCTTGCGACTCAGGGTGTCTCAGCTGTTTATCGGGTACAACGTAAGATCAACGGTGAATTCCTGCCTACTCGTACCCTGTTTCTTACTTTTGATCGGGTTGATCTGCCTCAAAAGATTAGAGCAGGGTACGAAGCCATCGAAGTTAGGCCTTATATACCCAATCCGCTGAGGTGCTTTAAATGCCAACGTTTTGGTCACACTAGTGATTTGTGTACCGGCAAGTCCACCTGCGTCCACTGCGGTGACACCTCCCACGATGGGGCTTGTGCTTCAGCTCCATCGTGTGTGAACTGTAACGGGGAACACCCATCTAGTTCCCGAGACTGCCCCCGTTTTGCAGAGGAACGAGCGATCCAGGAGATACGGGTGAAAGAGAAGGTGTCCTTCTTGGAAGCCCGGAAGCTCCTGCGACTCCGCCAACCCTCTGCCCCGAGGTCCGGTACCTATAGCTCAGTTGCAGCTAAACCGGTACCGCGTCGGGAAATCGCAACACAGACCGGCGATATGAACGGGGCTACAATTGCGGAAAAGGTTATTTTAGCCCAAGCGCTGCCAAAGCCTTCGGCACCTACACCCAAGTTGGTATCAACATCTGCCAAATCCGCCAGCTTACAGAATAGTCCTGCACACTTGTCACCGAAAGCCTCGACCTCCGGAACTAAAGCTATTAAATTCACGACGTCTTCTGCCCCGGAAAAACAGTTTAAGACCAAGTATGTCCGACAAGACTTTTTGAAAGAGAATGTGCAATCTATTACCAAGTCATCTAAAGGTAAGAAAAGTACACGCAACTCCACACGTGTATCCTCCTCTGAAGGGTCATCTGGGGAGGAGGGCGTGAATCGGCGACGGCCGTCTTCGCCGATCAGCACATCCAATCGGTTCGAACTACTTGGACCGAAAACTGCTCTTGAAAAAGGGACCTCCCTTGTGGAGGAGATGGACCAGGAGGATTCTGCCGCCACTGCCAGAGGGACAGTGCGGAAACGGCAGGATCGTGCTCCTGAAAATAGTACTAGCCCAACGCCTAAGAAGAACAAATTGAACCGACCAGCTAATCCCAATCTGCAGAAGCGTCTTTCGATTTGAAACTTATCCCATAATATACTCAATGGCTATCCTCCATTGGAACATACGCGGAATTCGACCACATCGACCAGAGCTTGACTTGTTGCTGCGCCAGCATGAACCCTTGGCTGTATGTTTACAAGAGACGAAGCTCCGTCCACAGGACACCGTTACCATCAGGCAGTACTCCTCCGTACGATGTGATTTATCCCCGGAGGACGGTGTCCCGGCACATGGGGGCACTATGATGCTTATTCGAGATGATATTTTTGCCAACTCCGTACCCATACAATCTGCAATCCAGTCCGTTGCTGTCAGCATTAAGCTACCCTCCGCTTCATTCACCATTTGCAGTATCTATTTGCCTCCATCTGCGGACCTCTCGCACAGCGACTTAGAACACCTCATTTCGCAGTTGCCACCACCCTTTTTATTGGTAGGCGACGTGAATGCCCATCACCCTCTTTGGGGCTCTCCTCGGGCTTGTGCTAGAGGTACGCTACTTAAAGACTTCTTGGATAGTCAGAATCTTGCTCTCTTGAACACCGGAGAGCCCACCTTTCTATCTGACGCATTTCATAGTTTTTCACACATTGACATTGCAATTTGTTCCCCTCAGCTGGCAGTCACCTTATGCTGGAATATCATCTCGGATTTGCATTCTAGTGACCACTTTCCTTGTCGTATTAGTGTCTTGACACCCGTTGTATGTTCCACCCGTTTACCTAGTTGGCGCCTAGACCACGCCAGCTGGGAACTGTACTCCCACTTGGCTGAATTTAGCTACGAAGAGCACGACTCTGTGAACCACTTGGTCGAACATCTTACAGGGACCATTCTTTCTGCTGCTGAGCAATCCATTCCGCGTTCGACTGGCTACAGCCGTCGATTTCCGGTACCTTGGTGGACCGCTGACTGTCGGGATGCTATTCGCGCTCGCAGACGAGCTCTACGGGTTTTCCAGCGTTTTCCTACACTGGATAACCTGATACACTATAAACGGATGCGTGCACATTCTAGGCGGGTTATTAAGGATAGCAAAAAGATGTCATGGAATAAATTCGTGGGTTCCTTTAATCGACATACACCTTCCTCTGTCGTATGGGATAAGTTAAGACGTGTGGCTGGGAAACCGAACCATATGCCCATCGCCGGTCTCAAAACACCTACCGGAGCTGTTGTTGATACATTTGACGTGGCGAATACTTTAGGCAGTGCTTTCGCTGAGGTGTCTAGCTCAGGCAACTATTCCCCTGAGTTTCTTACAGTTAAGAACCAGGTGGAATCTCAAGAATTCTCGTTTCTTTCTGGCAACCTTGAGGATTATAATCGCCTTTTCACCCTGGCAGAGCTAGACAATGCACTCTCCTCTTCACGACACTCAGCACCAGGTCCAGATGGTATCCACGTCCAAATGTTGCAACATCTCTCTCCTGATGGCAAAGATTTCCTACTCGAGGTCTATAATCGTGTCTGGGTTGATGGCATTTTTCCAGACAAGTGGCGGGAGGCCACCATCATACCCATTCTTAAACCTGGAAAGGACCGCCATCTTCCTTCCAGTTACCGTCCTATTTCCCTCACCAGTTGCGTTTGCAAGGTGATGGAACGCATGATCAATGGACGGTTGGTGTGGTGGCTGGAATCCCACAATCTTCTGACGAACATCCAGTGTGGCTTTCGACGACGACGTTCAACTGCTGACCACCTTGTCTCTCTGTCAACTCAGATTATGGACGGGTTTCTTAAGAACAGCCCCACAGTTGGGATATTTTTTGACCTCGAGAAGGCCTACGACACGTGTTGGCGGGCGGGAATATTGCGTTCTCTGCACAACTGGAACATACGTGGACGCCTACCGTTGGTCATTCAGGAGTTTATGCGGGACCGCGTTTTTCGAGTGAGGGTGGGTTCGGTTTTTTCTAACCATTTTATTCAAGAGAACGGAGTGCCGCAGGGCTCGGTACTCAGCGTGACTCTATTTGCTATTGCGATAAATTCCATATCAATATGTGTGCCTCAAGGTGTCTCTTCCTGTTTATTCGTGGACGACTTTGCCATCTTCTGTACTTCTCAGCGTACACCGTTTTTGGAACGCCGTCTCCAGCGGTGTTTGGACAATCTCTATGCATGGAGCTCGAAACACGGTTTTCGTTTCTCCGCTGAGAAGACAGTCTGCGTTAACTTCTGGCGCCGTAAGTGGCATATGCCGCCGTCTCTTCGACTCGGGCCAGATTTACTTCCTTTCGCAGACGAGGCGAGATTCCTTGGTTTGATCTTCGATCGGAAACTTTGTTGGGCACCACAAATAGCACAGCTTAGAGCACGATGTGACCGTTCTCTAAATCTTTTACGGATACTAAGTGGCAAGTCTTGGGGTGCGGATCGGACGACATTGCTCGGTCTTTATCGTGCTGTGATTCGTTCGAAGTTGGACTATGGCAGCATTGTGTATTCTTCAGCTCGACCTTCAGTGCTCAGAAGGTTAGACACAGTCCATAACCAGGGCATCCGTGTGGCCGTTGGAGCTTTTCCAACGAGCCCAGTTGTTAGCCTCTACGCCGAATCGGGAGAACCTCCTCTGCGTTGTCGGCGTGATGTCCTGCTTGCTAATTATGGCTGTGGGCTGAAGTGTATGCCTGGGCATCCAACTTATCACGCGTTTTTCTCCCCTGAGCTGCACGAGCGATACTGCCTCCGCTCTCTGAGCCCCAGGCCAGCAGGTTTTCGTTTCCGTGAGCTTCTACGCCAGCACCATGTTGACATTCCTCGGCTGTTATCCAAGGGAGAGAGTATACACCCCCCTTGGTTACGCGCTACCTCCCATGTCGATCTCGGGATGACGCTCTACGGGAAATCTGTTACGCCTCTTGATAGTATTCGTTGTTGCTTTTTAGAATTTTTATCCAAATACAGTGGCCGTATTTGTATTTACACCGATGGTAGTAAGAGCCCCGACGGTGTTGGATGTGCCTTTGTAACTGGCACCGCAACTTCTACTTACGGTTTGCCTAGTTGCACATCTATATATTCTGCCGAGCTATATGCTATTTATCAAGCCCTTCTGTATATTCGACGTCGAAAATTAGGTGACTGCCTTATTCTTAGTGATTCCCTTAGTGCCCTTCAGAGCATTCGTGAGCTGTACAATTACCATCCTTTGGTGCAGCGCATCCAGGACGTCCTCCACATTTTGCACGCTTCTGGTTTTAATGTGGAGTGCGCATGGATTCCTGGACACGTTGGCTTGCCAGGGAATGACACGGCGGATTTGGCAGCGAAATCGGCAGTCACAGCGCCCAGTGTTACGATTACCCATTCAACAGCAGAAGATTTTAGAGTGGCTGTACGGAGAGCCGTTTTTTCGACTTGGCATGCGGAGTGGTCGGCTCTCCGTGGTAATAAGCTGCGAGAGGTGAAGGACCTCCCTGTCAACTGGGTAACCTCCTCTCGTTTATTCCGCCGGGAGGAGGTAGTACTAGCTCGGCTAAGAATTGGCCACTGTATTTTTACTCACAGTTACCTTTTTAAACGTGAACCTGCTCCTGTCTGTGCGCTCTGTGGGGAGGCACAGACAGTTCGTCATGTGTTGCTGGAGTGTGGTCACCTGGCACACATTCGGTCATCTATGGGCATGCCGGCCTCTCTTGCTGAGGTCCTGGCAGATGACCCAAGAGCAGTGGACAGGGTTTTTAAATTTTTAGCAAAACTTTCTTTTACCTTGACGTTTTAGTGTGATAGCGGTTTTTTAAACTCTTTTGGTTTTAATGTGTTGATTTTAGATGGAGTTTTATATCCAGCTCTGGTTAGAGGGCTGGACGTTTCTGTTACTTCCGTTTCAACTGTGTTAGCTCTTTTATTTGTGTTTACTTTTTTGTTTGGTATTTTCTTACTGGCTATTGCCAAGTTTTAATCATAAGGGCGCTTATGACCTCGGCAGTTGAGCGCCCTTAAACACCATCATCATCATCATCATCATCATCAGCCGTCGTAACTACCTCTTGTTTAGACGGTCTTTCCGAAGCAGATATTGTCACTAATTTATCTGACCAGGGTGTATGCCAAGCTACGTCTGCTCGGCAAACGAGATGGTGAATCAGTAGCGCTGCGGACGGTATTCCTGACTTTTAAGGGACCACAATACCCCAGACCCTGTATTGTGGATATGAACGCGTCTCTGTGCGACCGTATGTGCCGAACCCAATGCGCTGTTTTCGGTGCCAACGGTTCGGTCACACGCAAACTCGGTGCACCCTCGACGCTACCTGTGAACGTTGCGGCCAAGCTGGTCACGGAGAAACTGCTTGTGCTCGAGACCCTTGTTGCGTCCATTGTACAGGGAAGCATCCATCTAGCTCCCGGCAATGTCCACGTTTTCTCGAGGAAAAGGCCATCCAGGAGCTGCGAGTTAAGGAACGCCTGACTTTTCCGGAAGCCAGGCGTCGCTTCCAAAATCTGCAGCCTGCGACCATCTCAGGCTATGCCTCAGCGCTCCGCCGCACTCCTGTTTCCTCAGTGGCACTACAAACCGTGCCTGTAACCGACGTGTTTACTCAAACCGAACAAACGCCGACCACAACAACCTCGCAGTCTTCAACATTCACACCACCCACTGCCACAAATTCTATTTCTCCCGAACCTGCACGTAAGCCGCTAGTGAGACCGACACCATCTGTCGCTGCTCCTCATGAGCGCATTCTCAAGAAACTCAAGGCCACTGATAAACCTTCCAAGTCCCGTTCTCGTTCTACGAGCCGTAGGGGAGCTTCCGCATCCCGATCATCAGCGGATAGCGCCGACGAAGGTGGCTATACTCTTGTGGGTCCAAAGAGTGCAAAGCACAAGAAACGCCCACCTTAACTCCATCTACTTCGTTTCCACCATTCGTTTGCCTCCCAGCTGCAAACTCATATTATGATTATTGAGTAAGCTTTCACGCCTCTAACTGTGCTCCATGGCTCTCCTGACGTGGAATATCCGCGGTGTCCGTACCCATAGGGCCGAATTGCAGCTGTTACTACGGTCCTATAACCCTCTGATTCTGTGTTTGCAGGAGACAAAGCTTCGCCCCCATGATGCATTTGCCCTGCACCAATACCTTCCCATGCGGTTTGACGTTACACCGGAGGAGGGCTCTCCTGCTCATGGGGGTGTTATGATCCTCACGCGCAATGACATCTGCGGTCAGCCAGTCTCGCTTACTACTACCTTGCAAGCTGTTGCTACCCGACTTACCCTTCCCTGGTTTCTGCTTTACCGTATGTAATGTCTACGTTCCGCCTTCATCTATCCTCTGCGCCGCTGACATGCTCCATCTCTTGTCACAGCTCCCAGCACCTTTTCTTCTGCTGGGTGATTTTAATGCCCACCATCCCCTATGGGGTTCTCCTAGGGCCTGCGCGCGGGGGACCGTTCTTGCTCACCTTTTCGATCAAAATAGTCTCTCTGTTCTAAACACCGGTGAACCTACTTTCATTTCCGATTCTTCTGCCACGCTTTCCCACCTGGGCCTTTCTGTTTGTTCAGCACAGCTTGCTCACCGCTTCTAATGGAACGTAGTATCTGACACTCATTCCAGCGATCATTTTCCTTGTGTCCTCACCATGCTTTCACACCACATTTCCTCATCGCGTGCTAGCACTTGGCAGCTGTCTAAGTTGAATTGGGCGCTCTTTTCCTCTCTGGCTGTGTTTGGCGACCATATGCTTGAGCACTTTAACTATTCAAGATAGCAAAAGGTCTTCATGGAATTCGTTTCCGTCTACATTTAATCGCACAACACCTTCATCCGTTGTGTGGGAGAAGCTCCGCCGTGTTGCCGGTAAGCAGACTGGTACCTCCATACCGGGGCTACTCGTGGGCACCGACACCGTAGTTGATCCGGTTGCTGTGTCAGACGTCCTAGGTAGCACATTCGCAAATGTGTCCAGTTCCGCCAATTATCACCCGGCGTTCCGTGCCATTAAGACGCAGGTGGAGTCTCAGGGGTCTCTCTTTCCGGTCCTCTGACACTGAGTGCTATAACACATCTTTTAGCATGCGAGAGCTGGATGCCTCACTAGCATCTTTCCGGCATTCCGCTCCAGGACTCGATGGTATCCACATTGCAATGCTGCAGCACCTCTCTTCTGATGGTAAACTCTATCTCCTGAGCCTATATAACCGTGTTTGGCGTGAGGGTGTTTCCTGCGGCTTGGCGTGAAGCCATGGTTGTTCCCATTTTAAAACCGGGAAAGGATCGTAGACTTCCTTCCAGTTACCGTCTTATCTCCCTCACCAGTACAGTTTGTAAGGTGATTGAGCGCATGATCAATGGGCGGTTACGATGGTGACTCGAGTCTGAGCAACTCCTCTGCAATATCCAGTGCGACTTTCGCCCATACCGCTCCTCGACTGACCACCTAGTCTACCTCTCGACTCATATCCTGAATGGGTTTCTGCTTAAGTGCCAAACTGTGGCCATATTTTTCGATCTCGAGAAAGCATATGACACCTGCTGGAGGGCTGGCTTATTGCGTACGTTGCATAAGTGGGGCTGCCGTAACCGCCTTCCAGTGTTCCTCCACGAGTTTATGGAGAAGCGGGTATTTCATGTACGTGTTGGTTCTATTTGCTCGCGCGTATTTAGTCAGGAGAATGGAGTACCTCAAGGTTCGGTCCTCAGTTGCACCCTCTTCACCATCGCCATCAATCCTATCGCTGATTGTCTTCCTGCTGGAATTTCCTCATCCTTATCTGTTGGTCACTTTGCAATTTGTTGCTTCTCTCGGCGCACATGCCTTTTGGAGCGTCGCCTTCAGGCTCGTCTCGACCGTCTGCATAGTTGGAGCGTTGCGAATGGTTTCCGTTTTTCTGCCGATGATCACGGGTGCATTGTGTGCTCTTCGGCATGTCGTTCAGTTTTACGTCGTTTAAACCCCGTTCACCATCGAGGGATTCGCCTGGCACTGGGTGCGTTTCCGAATAGCCCATTTATTAGTTTGTCTGCTGAGGCTTCTGAACCTCTGCTGTGCTATAGGCGTGAGGTCCTTCTTTGCAGCTATGCTATGCAGCTATGCCGGATCACCCTCTTTCAAGCTATTCTTTGACGAGGCTCTTGACCGTCAATATGCTGTTAGTGCGCTGGCCTTGCTTCCTGCCGGGGTTCGCTTTCGTGAATTGCTTCGCCTGTTGGATGCTCAGCTACCGGCTGTGCTGTCACTGGGGGAATGTTCATCTCCTCCTTGGTTACGCTGCGACACCCCGGTCCACTTACGGTTGGTATCCATGTCTAAATCAGTTACTCCACCCTCGGCCTTCCGCTCCGCTTTTTTAGAGTTGCAGGCCGAGTTTCCCAACCATTGTTTTATTTAAACGGATGGTTCAAAGGATGACCGTGGTGTAGGATGTGCTTTTGTTTTTAATTCGCGGAGTTACGCGTTTACACCTATCGGGGCAGTGTTCAATTTTTACCGCCGAACTTTTCAGTATTTATCAAGCTCTTGGTTTTATCCGGGGACACGATTTTAGGCAGTTTGTTATGTGTAGCGATTCCTTCAGTGCACTACAGGGCTTACGTGAGCTGTATCCATACCATCCTTTGATACAGCGTATTCAGGATCGCCTGCATTCGCTCGCTGATGCTGGCGTCAGCGTGTCGTTTGTTTGGTTTCCTGGTCACGTAGGTGTGAGCGGGAATGAGCAAGCGGACGCAGCTGCCAAGTCTACGATTTTAAATCCCACTGTTTTTAGCTCCACTGTTCCTCCCAATGATGCTCGTGTCCTCCTGCGCCGGGCCATTCTTTCGCGCTGGTTCGCGGAATGGCCCGGGGTGCGTGGGAACAAACTCAGAGAGGTCAAGTCCCTTCCTGCTGTCCCCTGGACTACTTCTTCGCGTGCATCTCGCCGCGATGAAGTGATTTTAGCGCGACTGCGTATTGGACACTGCCGTTTTAGCCATGAGTACCTTTTACGTGGGGAAGCCGCACCGCAATGTGCTTCGTGTAACGAGCCTTTGACGGTGCGTCATGTTTTATTGGAGTGCCACCTTTATACTGTGCTGCGTGCGTCCCTATGTCTGCCTACTGACATCCCCACCCTTCTCGGCGACAATCCTGTATCTTGTGCCGGACTTTTTAATTTTCTCCTCCGCTGCGGGATGTACAGTAGGGTTTAAATTTTTATCTTGGTGTTATCCTTTCCCGGCTTCTTTTTTTTTTTTTTTTTTTTCAGTACCATGTTTTTAATCTGGCTTAGGTAGCCTTTTTATTCTCAAGTTTTAACCCTTGTGTGGTATTTCTGTTTTAGTGGTTTTTATGCCTTTTAACTTTTGGCTCTTTTAACTACTCTAGGGCGCTAAAAACCAATGCAGCTGTGCGCCCTAAAGCCATACTACTACTTCTACTACTACTATTAATACTACTACTACTACTACTACTACTACTACTACTACTACTACTACTACTACTACTGCTGCTGCTGCTTCTGCTTCTTCTGCTCCTCCTCCTACTCCTACTCCTCCTCTTACTCCTACTGCAATTAGGATATACCGAACCCTATGCGTTGTTTCCGCTGCCAGAAGTTTGGTCACACCCAAAGCCGGTGCACTTTCGACGCTACATGTGAACGTTGCGGCCAAGCTGCCCACGGAGAAACTACTTGTGCTCGAGACCCTTGTTGCGTCCATTGTAAAAGGGACCCATCCATCTAGCTCCCGGCAATGTGCACGTTTTCTCGAGGAAAAGGCCATCCAGAGGCTGCGAGTTAAGTATCGCCTGACTTTTCCGGAAGCCAGACGACGCTTCCAACAGCTGCAGCCTTCGACCATCTCAGGCTATGCATCAGCGCTCCGCCGCACTCCTGTTTCCTCAGTGGCACTACAATTCATGCCTGTAGCCGACGCGTGTACTCAGACAGAACAGACGCCGACCACACAACCTCGCAGTCTACAACATCCACAGCACCCACTGCCTCAAGTTCTATTTCTCCAGAACCTGCTCGTAAGCCGCTAGTTAGACCGACACCATCTGTCGCTGCTGCTCACGAGCGCAGTCGTAAGAAACTCAAGGCCACTGATAAACCTTCCAAGTCCCGTTATCGTTCTACGAACCGTAGGGGATCTTCCGCATCCTGAACATCAGCGGATAGCGCCGACGAAGGTGACTATATTCTTGTGGGTCCAAAATGTGCAAAGAACAAGAAACGCCCACCTTAACGGCATCTACTTCGTTTCCGCCAGGCGTTTGCCTCCCAGCTGCAAACTCATAGTTTGATTTATCGATAAACTTTCCCGCCTCTAACTGTGCTCCATGGCTCTCCTGACGTGGAACATCCGCGGTGTGCGTACCCATATGGCCGAACTGCAGCTGTTATTACGGTTCTATAACCCTCTAGTTCTGTGTTTGCAGGAGACAAAGCTTCGCCCCCACGATGCCTTTGCCCTCCAGCAATACTTTCCTGTGCGGTTTGAGTTTACACCGGAGGAGGGCTCTCCTGCTCATGGGGGTGTTATGATCCTAACGCGCAATGACATCTGTGGTCAGCCGGTCTCACTTACCACTACCTTGCAAGCTGTTGCTATCCGACTTACTCTTCCTGGTTTCTGCTTCACTGTATGTAATGTCTACGTTCCGCCTTCATCTTCCCTCTGCGCCGCTGACATGCACCACCTTTTGTCTCTGCTTCCGGCACCTTTTCTTCTGCTGGGTGATTTTAATGCCCACCATCCCCTATGGGGTTCTCCTAGGGCCTGCTTGCGGGGGACTATTCTTGCTGACCTTTTCGTTCAATCTAGTCTCTCTGTTCTGAGCACCGGTGGACCTACTTTCATTTCCGATTCTTCTGCCACGCTCTCCCACCTGGACCTTTCTGTTTGCTCTGCACAGCTTGCTCACCGTTTTCAGTGGAACGTAGTTTCAGACACTCATTCCAGCGATCATTGCCCTTGTGTCATTACTCTGCTATCACATCACATTTCCTCCTCGCGTGCGATTTCTTGGCAGCTGTCTAAGTCGAATTGGGCTCTTTTCTCCGCTCTGGCTGTTTTCAGCGAGCGCCTGTTCGACTCCGTTGACCACATGGTCAACTCTGTCGTAAGCTCCGCTGCCGAGCAGTCCATCCCGCGGTCGTCTTCCTACCCTAGACGCTTACCGGTCCCTTGATGCCGCGATGCTATTCGTGCTCGCAGGAGGGCTCTTCGGGTATTTCGCCATCACCCTACCTTGGAACATTAGTGCAATTTTAAACAAACATGCGCCCGGGCACGGCGCATTATTCAAGATAGCAAACGGGCTTCCTGGCTTCGTTTGTTGAAACATTCAGTCGCACAACACCTTCATCTGTTGTGTGGGAGAAGCTCCGCCCTTGGTAGCACGTTTGCAACTGCGTCTAGTTCCGCCAATTATCACCCAGCGTTTCGTGCCATCAAGGCGGACGTAGAGTCTCTCTTTCCGGTCCTTGGATTCCGAGTGCTATAACTCGGATTTTAGCATGCGGGAGCTGGTTGCCTATTTAGCATCCTCTCGACACTCCGCTCCAGTACCCAATGGTATCCATATCGCCATGCTACAGAACCTCTTTTCTGAGAGTAAGCAATATCTCCTGAACCTGTACAACCTCGTTTGGCGTGAGGGTGTGTTTCCTACAGCTTGGCGCGAAGCCACCATTGTTCCCATCTTAAAACCGGAGAAGGGCCGTAGTCTTCCTCTCAGTTACCGTCCATCTCCCTCACCAGTGCGATTTGTAAGGTGATGGAGCGTATGATCAATGGACGGTTACGATGGCTCGAGTCTGAGAAACTTTTGAGCAACATACAGGTAGGCTTTCGCCGAAACCGCTCCACAGCTGACCACCTTATCTCCCTATCGAATCACATCCTGAATGGTTTTCTTCGGAAGTGTCAAACTGTGGCCATATTGTTTGATCCGGAAAAGCTTATAAATACTTGCTGGAGGGCTGGCTTACTGCGTACCTTGCATATTTGGGGCTGCCAGCGCCGCCTTCCAGTGTTGTTCCGGGAGTTCATGAAGGACCGGGTGTTTCGTGTGCGTGTGGTCTCTCTTTGCTGGCGTGTTTTTAGTCAGTAGTTCAGATTGCCTCAAGGGTCGGTGCTCAGCGTCACTCTTCGCTGATGCCATCAATCCGATTGTCGAATGTGTTCCTGCTGGCATCTCCTCCTTATTTGTGGACGATTTTGCAATTTTTTGCAGTTCTCGGTGCACGTGCCTTTTGGAGCGTCGCCTACAGGCCTGTCTTGACCGACAACATACTTGGAGTGTCACAAATTGCTTCCGTTTTTCTTCCGAGAAGACAGTTTGTGTCAACTTCTGGCGTCGGAAACCATACGAGCCGCCTTCTCTACATCTTGGGACCGAACCGCTGCCCTTTGCCGAAACTGTAAGGTTTCTTGGTTTGGTGCTCGACAGAAAGCTTAGCTGGTCGTCCCATGTCTCTTCTTTGAAGGCTAGATGTGATCGTGCACTTAATATTTTACGTGTTTTATGTGGCACATCCTGGGGAGCAGATCGCACCGTGCTATTACAGCTTTACCGTTCGCTTGTTCGATCTAAACTGGATTACGGGTGCATTGTATACTCTTCAGCTTGTCCTTCGGTTTTACGATGTTTAAACCCAGTCCATCGTGGGATTCGTCTGGCGCTGGGTGCATTTCCGACTAGCCCAGTTATTAGTTTGTCTGCGGAGGCTGCTGAACCTCCGCTGTCTCATAGGCGTGATCTGCTTCTTTGCAGCTATGCTATCCGCCTCTTTGCCTTGCCACATCACCCGTCTTTCAGGTTATTCTTTGACGAGTCTCTTGACCGTCAATATGCTGTCAACGCGGTTGCCTTGGTTCCCGCAGGAGTTCGTTTTCGCCTGCTTCTTCGGCTCTTGGATGTTCGCCTACCGCCTGTGTTTCCACTGGGGGAATGTTCCTTCCCCCCTTGGTTACGTTGCGACACCCAGTTCCATCTTGGGTTGGCATCCATGCCGAAAGCAACGACTCCACCTTAAGTCTTCCACTCCGCATTTTTAGAGCTGCAGGCCAGGTTTCCCAACCATTGTTTTATTTATACGGATGGTTCTAAGGAAGACCGTGGTGTGGGATGTGCTTTCGTTTTTAATTCGCGGAGTTATACATTTCATCTTTTGGGACAATGTTCGATTTTTACCGCCGAACTTTTTAGTATCTATCAGGCTCTTCTTTTTATCCGGGGACAGCATTTAAAACAGTTTGTGCACTTCAGGGCCTGCATGAGCTGTATCCATGCCATCCGTTGTTACAGCGTATACAGGATCGCCTGTAATCGCTCGCTGACGCTGGCGTCAGCGTGTCGTTTGTTTGGGCTCCTGGTCACGTAGGTGTGAGCGGAAACGAACAAGCGGACACAGCTGCTAAGTCTGCAGTTTTATTGCCTAATGTTTTTAGCACCACCGTTCCTCCAGGTGATGTTCGTGTTCACCTGCGCCGGGCCATTCTTTCGCGCTGGTTCGCGGAATGGTCTGGGGTGCGTGACAACAACCTGAGGGCGGTCAAGTCCCTTCCTCTCCCCTGGCCTACCTCCTCGCGTGCATGTCGCCGCGATGAGGTGGTTTTAGCGCGACTGCGTATCGGGCATTGCCGTTTTAGCCACCAGCATATTATACGTGGGGAACCCGCGCCTCAATGTGCTTCGTGTAACGAGCCATTGACGGTGCGTCATCTTTTATTGGAGTGCAACGTTTATACTGTTCTGTGTGCATCCCTGTGTCTTCCTACTGACATCCCCAGCCTTCTGGGCGACAACCCTGTATATTGTGACGGATTTTTTAATTTTCTCCGGCGCTGCGGGATGTACAGTAGGGTTTAATTTTATCTCTGGGTTTTAGTTTTTACCAACTTATGTTTTTAGTGTCTCGTTTTTAATCTGGCTTTGGTAGCCTTTTTATGCTTTCCCTGGTTTTAACCCTTGTCTGGTACTCCTGTTTTAGTGGTTTTTATGCCTTTTAACTTTTAGCTCTTTTAATTACCCTTGGGCGCTAATAACCTATGCAGTTGTGCGCCCTAAAGCCATAATACTACTACTACTACCACTACTACTACTACTACTACTACTACTACTACTACTAGTACTACTATATGTAGATTATCTAGTTGTATAACGATTCTTACTATTTTGAAACGAGAGTTTTTTTACCTCTTGTTGTTTTCATATTGCCTTTATTTACGAAAATTCGTTGTTGGTAAGATTATTGATCCTTCACTTGTTAGATTTTGTAAATGTTGAGAGGTTTCGTATAAGTTGAGCAGCATTCGCGGCTGTATAGCAAATTTATATTATGAACATTGTTGCTTTTTAAGTAATTATTTTAAATACTTTATATTTCAGTACATAAGTGCATTCTAACAAATGAACATTTTGGTGGAAGTGCGTGCAACATAAAAAGCAGCATGAGATTAGAGCATGTGAGAAGTCTAGACACAAGAAAAGAGATCGAATTGGCCTGAATTGATTAATCAAAAAGGAGGAACTTCCTTTGATAGAATACTTGCATACAATTACCATATAAACTAACGAAGAAAATAAACATTCATGGTTATAATGAAACATAAAAGCTTTATAGACCTTTGATGGTTTCAAAGTTGATATATGCAAAGAATAAGTCCTGGGATGCCACACGAAGATTTTGAGAACCCCCCCCCCACCCCAAACTACTCTTTACACGGAACTTTTTTCGAAATTTTTGATTTTCTAAAAAATGGCTCTAACGATTTTGATTAAAATATCGTACATTAAAGATATTTACCTGACAAATAAAATGTAGAGTTTGAATTTTCTGGGAACAGCCTCTGAAGACTAGTTTATTCTGGGTGAATTTTACGGAATTTTGCATAACTGCTAAACCGTAAGAAATAAACAAAAACTTACCACACAAAAATGTAGAATACATTAAAACACACACTTTATGTTGTATACATTTTTTTCGTGGAGTTGGTCGTTTTTTAGGTATTTCTTGTTTTTGGTTTTAGCTATGAAAAACTTAACTTTTCTCACACAGGACTTTGTGAACTCCTGTCCATACAAACAAAGGTACTTCAATCACATGGCAACCAGCTTTTAACTATCACTTTAGCCTATGGTACTCTCTTATTTCGCTTCTACTTACAAGGTAACAAGTAATAAGACTATTTCTGCTAATTTGTTCTCGATTAATATGAAGTAAATAGAATCATAAGCTTGTTAACAATAAGTTGTTGCAGAGATGAAGAGAAAGTCATGTGAATGGAACACATCAGATTTTTTTCTCTAGCCCCGTATGTACAACGTACATAGTGGATAGAGAAGGTATTGTTTTCCACCCAAAAATTCGATGTCGAGATTTCACCAGAAATATTTTTGGGTCCCGTGAGTCCGAAAAAGCATTTCTAGAGAAAGTTCCGTGTGTGTGTGTGTGTGTGTGTGTGTGTGTGTGTGTGTGTGTGTGTGTGTGTGTGTGTGTGTGTGTGACAGCATAGCTCAAAAACGAAAAGACCGTTAAATACCAAACTTGATATTTAGACTTAGTATCTTCCAAGGATGCGCCACGAAGATTTTCAAGAAAATCCCCCCACCACAAACTATCCTTTGCATGGACAAACTTTCGAAAATTTTTATTTTCTCAAAAATGGCTTTAACAATTTTGATTAAATACATTAATGATGTTTGCATGGTAAATAAAATGTATATATTAAATTTCCTGGGAATAGCCTATGGAGTCCTCTTCATTCTGAACGCCTTTTGCATAACTGATAAACCGTAAGAGATAGACAAAATACTATTGCCGAACAAATGCAGATCTCGTTAAAACACAACTTTATCCTATACATTTTTGTTATGTCGCTAACCATTTCCGAGATATTCCTTGTTGAGGGTTTCAACTTTAAAATACTTCAACTTTTCTCAAACAGGAAGTCGTCCATGTTTCTTTTGTTTTACTCTGGCCATGCAAAGAAGCAAATGTCAATAACAATTGCATAGCGACAGCTTTTTTAAAACATTTGACTATCGCTTTAGTCAAGTGTATTCCCTTAGTGCCCTTCTAACCATAATAGGATCATTCGGCTAATGTTTATCTCGAGTGAGTGAGTATACTTCTTTTGTAAGAATTTGTTTGCAGATCAGTTAGAGAACGTCATGTGAATGGAACGCATCAGATGTTTTTCAGACTACATATTCCTCTTCTAATCGATATTTTTAGTTGGGGTTTAAGAAATCAGTTTTAAATACAATCCGACATGGAGTTTAGATCTCTGTGTAATCTCGGTCATAAGATAACTGCTAGTGCACTTCCCAATGCCTTCTATCGATGGAAGTTTCGTATTTTCTATGAAGGCTTAGAAAGACTTACTTTTCTTAGCCTCATTGAACCTTTTTAATAATTACTTGTGCGTGATTCTTTTAATCACATTGTGTCATTAAGATTATTTTGAACATAATTAATGGCTTTTCGCATCTTATTTTATACCTTTTAAAATCCTATCTAATATTAGTCATAACTATTAATACTATTCATCTAATATTTCTAGAATCCAGCATAATTCATCACTGTACCACGCGTTTTCCATAGTATGATGTGTGAAAATTGTCAAAGATGCAGTATATTAAATATTTTCACAGTTATAGAAAGCTGCCAAATGACAGAAGTAGTTTAAAAATTGATGAGACTGATTGAGTTAAAGATATCGCTTATTGAGCACGTGCGTCGTATACAAGTAGATAAATAACCCAACAGTGGCGTGTGATGGGCTTGGTATTCAAATGCTGCAATACTGTCAAGAGAAACATCAGATATTTATGTGGCTTTCTAGAAATATAATTTTTATTTGTGCAAAAGCGTATTTAATTGAAAGAACATGTAATCCTTTTGAAAACACATTGAATTTGCTTTAACTTTGAAATTACTGATGTTTATTTTTCCGCAATTTGTAAGTACATTTCATAAATATGGTAGTTTTAATGTTGAAAGTAACACGTGTTGTTTACAGCTGTTTTCAGATTACTTTACACAGTGGTTTACTAATTTGAAAGTGTAGCACTGTACTACAAATGAGGACAAAATGGCGGTGGTGTTCCAGCATGACTGTGCACCACCTCATTCGGTAAAAGAAATATACGATTTTCTAAATGAAACAGTTGGTAGCAACAGGCGACGTCGAAGTGGACCAAATATATGATTAAAAGTTTTCTTGGTCTCATTTCTCGTGTATTTATAGCGTTTGTTGTTTATTCACGAGGACTAGTGGTATTCACCATCTCAGAGAAACCATTTTGCAATTTTTCCAAAGACACAACAAAGAATATCAAATAATTGAGAAGAATTGTACGGTGTGCATGATGGTGGTCAGACTGAGGTATGTCAATACTCACATCGTTATAGAATGTATTTACAAATTACAGACAAGTAAATAGCATCTGTAAATGTTACATTATTTTTATACTATGCCATTTCAACGGATCATCCTGGAGTGAAGTGGAAAAGAATCTTAAGATGCACTGTTAATGTAAGAACAGTTATGTCTGTTTGAGAACTTAACACAGGAACCATGTTAATATTTTAATATCTCAGTATAGAAACCGAAAATATTCTTTCTGAACTGCTTCCTGCCTTTTTCTCTTTTTGTTTGTGTATTTCACCAACAGGAAATCCGAATTTGAAGATGTAGGCTCGTAGCTGTTGACCTTAGAACCTTCAATGATCTTAGCCATCATTAGCTCGGTTAAGCTGCGAGTGACCTTGACATGCATCTGTAATTGTCACCCGAGTGTGGGTGTAAAAAGATACAAGGAATACCCTGTTGTCGGCATTCGTCCGAGTGAAATTTAGCTATTTCTCGCAATCAGATGTTTCTCGTTTGGGTTTATGCTAATACAATAGAAATTGTGGTATTTATTACGCATATAAGGGAAATTTTGCGAAATTGAAGCTCAGTTTTAAAAGGGGCGGCTCGCCATAGAGTTAAATAGTAACATAATATTAATAATAATAACACAGTGAAACGTTCAAACACTCGTGTTAGCAGATTTATTGCTAACATATTTTCGTGTTTTCTTTCCTTCTTTTTTTTAAATTGTTGACCCCTTTAGCATCTAAGGTCATATTGGGGGCTTTGCTTTAGAAACAACTCGTTGACTTTACGTTGGGTTTTAATCATTTTATTTTCTTCAAACACACACATTCACTCTCGCATACATACTTCCAGACTCTGTGGGGGATAGGGAATCGAACCCGGGATCTCAGAATAAGGAGTCAGCTGACTCCACCACGGAAGCAGTCGGTTTTATCCTGCTCATACGTATTATTCGCAATAATAATAATAATAATAATAATAATAATAATAATAATAATAATAATAATAATAATAATAATAATAATAGAAAGAGCGAAACGTTACGCATTTTCTTGCTATATTTTTCTTTGTGCTTTCATATTTCTATTTACTCTTTATGCATATAAAATATAATAATAGTGCAATAAAATAGTAATGCAGTGAAACTACTACTATCTATTGGCGGATATTGATAGGTGAAATAAATACGTTTTAGCTGCTTGTCAATCTAAATGTTGACTTTATTCTCTTTAAAAACAAGTGGAAAACATGTTAACTTTTTCCGTGTGTTACCACCATGTGTTTTTGTATAGCATCATTTATTCTAGTAAAAGTCTGGGAATTGCCTTTTAATGAGATTGATTCCTTCACCGTTTGCGCTGATATACAAAAGGAGAAACACGAAGCTCACTCTCGCTTCATCGCCACTGGCCGATGTTTACTTAGAATTACCCCGTGGAGTTCTGAAGTTCTTATAACACATAAGTATTGTTTGCTCACGTGAAATACGGGATTTTGGTCCACTTTTAGGCATGCGTTTTACTTCTTGAAGTTTAAATATGACCAATGCTGTATTGCATACTACTTACTTCTGTCTCTTTTACATATTTGCATTTTCTAATTGAAGCATGTTTGCCCGTTTGAACACTGCTACAGATTATATATCACTTATCAAATATAATAATAATTATAAGAAATATAATAACAATAATAATTTATTTTATTTCTTATGTACTATGTATGAAGTTCTTTTCACCTCGGCTTTCCAGGAAATGAACTGGCGGATTTGGTAGCAAATATGGCAGCCACAGAACCCAGTGTTATTATTCTTTGTGTTACAGTCGAAGACTTTAGGCTTTTTGTGCGGAAAGCGGTGCTTTTGAGCTGGCATGAAGAGGGGCCAGCTCTCCGCGGAAACAAACTAACAATAATTGGTTCGACTGCACATTGGCCACTGCAATTTTTCGCACAGTTACTTTTTAAAGAGCGATCTTGTCTTGTCTGTCCGCTCCGTAGAGTGGCATTGTTGGTTTGTCATGTGCTGCTAGAGTGTGCTTTAGCAGCTCTTCGAGCAAATCTCTAGCTGCCGATTTTCCTCCTTAAAAATGACAACCAAATGGTCGATAGGGTTTTTACATTTATCCAAATTTCCCAATAACAATTTAATGTTAGTTGCATTTATCTTGACGTTTTTAATGGAGCGGTAGGTAAGGCATTTGAAATATTTTATCACAAGTGAATTTTACTCTGAAGATTAAGTTTTAGTACCTATTACTTTCTCTATACGTACTATGTACATAGTAATAGAGAAAGTATTGTAATGCACCCAAACATTCGATACCGAGATTTCACCGGAAATTATATGTTTTGTGACCTCCTGATTCAAAAAAAAAAAAAAAAAAAAAAAAAAAAAAAAAAAAGCATTTTTAGAGAAATTTCCGTGTGTGCCTGTGGGCAGCATAGCTAAAAAAGAAAGTCCGTTAAATACCAGACCTCATATTTAAGTTCAGTATCTTCCAAATATGTGACACGAAGATTTTAAACAAAATCCCCTACCCCAACTACCCTTTACATGGAAAAATCTTTGAAAATTTTGATTTTCTCAAACATGGCTCTAACAATTTTGATTAAAATATCGCACATTAAAGAAGTTTGCAACAAATAAAATGTGTATCTTCAATTTTCTTGGAATGGCCTCTGAAGACCTCTTTACTCTGGATGAATTTTGTGGAATTTTGCACAACTGGTAAACCGTAAGCGATAGACAAATACTTCACAAAAATGTAGAACTCGTTAAAACACACAAAATATGTTGTTTTTTTTTTTGCGTGGGGATGGCCGTTTTTGAGATATTCCTTGTTATTAGCTTCAGCTTTAAAATAATTATACTTTTCTCATACGGAAATTTGTCAACTACTCTCCATACAAACAAAGGAACTTCAATCGCATAGCAACCAGCTTTTAAAAAATTTGACTATCGCTTTAACCTATCATATTCCCTTATTTCCCTTCTACTTACAAGAAAGCAAGTATTAAGACCACTTCTGCTAATTTTTTCTGCATTAACATGAAGTAAATGTAAGAATAAACTTTTTTGACAATAATTTGTTATAGAGATGTAAAAAATGTCATGTGAATGTAACACATCATATTTTCTGGACTCACTATGTCTTTTACTGTTTTAACCGATGGTAAATTACATTGTTCCTATAGTAAACAAACATTTTGTGTGACGAAAGTCAAACTGTTAAAGCAACTAAATAAGTTTTAATCTTTTAGAAAAATTTCTGTGTTCCATTCACAAGACTTTCTCTACTTTCTTATTATTAAGAAATACACTTCATGTTAATCGAGATAAACATTAGCAGTTACGGTCTTATTACTTGCTTTCGTGTAAGTAGAAGGGAAATAATGGAATACACTAGGCTGACGCGATAGTCATGTCTTAATTCTCGTATGACAAAAGTATTTTAAAACTGAAACCGAAAACAAGGAATGTTTTGGAAATGGTCAACTCCACGAAAAAAGTGTTATGACATAAATTGTAGGTATGTTTTAACAATCTACACTTTTTATTCGTAAGTCTTTTTCTGTCTCTTAAAATTTACCAGCTATGCAAAAGTCTTCGAGAATGAAGAAACCTTCAAGGCTATTCCCAGGAAATGCAAGGTATGCCTACATTTTATTTGTCTTAAAAGTATCTTTAATATGCGGTATTTCAATCAAAATCGTTAGATATTTTTGGGAAAATCAAACGTTCGATATTTTTTCACGTAAAGTGTAGTTTGAGGTGGGGAGGATTGTCCTCAAAATCTTCGAGTCGCAAGATACTTAACTTGAATACCAAATTTGGTACTTTATCAACTTTACGTTTTTTATTTGTCGTGTTCACAGACACACGGACACATACACGCACACGCACGCATACACACACGAACCTTTTTCTAATTTTCTGGATACAGACGACCCTAAAACGTGTATTTCCGGTGAAATCTCGGTAGCAAATTTTTGGAGTTCAGTACCTTCTCCACCTATGTACCTGCTATATAGTAAGAAGAGAAAGTGAAAAGAAAGTTACAATTTAATTTTTTTGTTGAGGATGTAACATCCTAAAATGTTGCTTGAATTTTGTAAAACTTTCCTTGCAGAATATTAAATATGACGCGACCAATCATTTAAAAAAAAAATATGATCTGTTCCATTCACATGACTTTTTCTGCATCAAATTATTGTTAAAAAGCTTATGTTTCTATTTACTTCATGCTAATCCAGAAACAAATAGCAGAAATGGTCTTATTATTTGCTTCTTTGTAAGCAGAAGCAAAATAAGGGAGTAGCATAAGTTAAAGTGATAGTCAAAAGCTGGTTGCTATTTGACTGTAGTTCCTTTGTTTGTATGGACAGGAGTTGACAAATTCCTGTATGATAAAAGTATGTTTTTCAAAGCTGAAACCAAAACCAAGGAATATCTCAAAAAGAATCAACTCCACGAAAAAGTTTTTTATAATATAAATTATGTGTTTTAATGTGCTCTACATTTTTTATGCTGTTAGCTTTTGTCCATCTCTTACGGTTTAGCAGTTATGCAAAATTCCGTAAAATTCATCCAGAATAAAGTAGTCTACAGAGGCTTTCCCAGTAAATTCAAAACATACATTTTATTTGCCAAGTAAATATCTTAAATATAAGAGAATTTAATCAAAATCGTTAGAACCATTTTTAAGAAAATTAAAATTCTCGACATTTTTTCCAGTGGGTTGGGGTGGGGGGGATTTTCTTGAAAATTTTCGTATCGCATCTTTGAAAGATTTCAAACTTAAATACCAAGTTTGTTTTTTAACGTTCGTTTCGTTTTTGAGCTATGCTGCCCACAGACACACACATACACACAGACAAACACACGGACATTTTTCTAAAAATGCCTTTTGAATTCAGGGGGTCTCAAAACATATATTTCCGGTGAAATCTCGGTATCGAATTTTTGGGTGTAATACAATACCTTCTCTACATAGTACGTATAGAGAAAGCAATACTTAATTTTAGTTTGTTTGCAGTATTCCTTCCTAAGAAAGACTAAAATGGAACTCGCTTCTTTAAATTTGATATAAGGACTGCGTTTTTGCCGCTTTAATAATAGTTTTGGCACATCACGTCCTACATAAGAAACTCGGCCTAAATTCTTTTATAGTAAACGTTATAGCTTAAAATAGTAGTATAGACACACTATTATGCTTTATTGAAATCTCCAAAATATTACAGAAGAAGCTGATACAGGGTAATGAAACCTAGTTTCAACAAACCATTGCTCTGTCCGGACAGTTTAAAAGTCAAAATTGTAAAATATTCTGGAAAATTCGGAACGTGTGGTCATCGATGCGTTCATCCTTAAGACTTCAACCATATATTAGAAGCTGGACGTAATTGTTGCAAATGTTATGTTGGAAAGAAAGATATCTTTATTGATGTCAAATTACTTATTAAAGTTATTGCACAAACACTTGCTGTATGGGTCGTTGGCCATGAAGGAATGTTTCAGATACAAGTTGAAGGTAACAAAATAAATAAAAGAGAAAGACGAAACAGAGATAAATTGGCTTTAACTGAACAAATATGATCTGGCTTCGCGCACTTAAGCCAAGAAAGCGCCTTTGTGTTTCCAGTTTCTCTGGTCAGCCAGTAGATCCCAACATGCCAATCTCTAGCTCTAGCAAACGGAATAAAATTAACTCGGGGTAAAGAGGAATAATAAATACTTCATTTAGGAAGAAACAAAAGATCAGAATTGGCATGGTTTAGGCTGGAAGGTTGGATTGTTGGGATCTACTGGCTGACCAGAGAAAGCGCCTTTGTGTTTTAAACACCCTTGAACTTTGAAGCTGTCTTATAAATTGGAATGCCATGTTTAAAAACTCTTAGAAGATGAAAAACCTAAAATACACATGAAAATGTCTGCACTGCTTTTCTCTGTTCATGAACATAATCACAAATAAAAGTCTGTTTTTCGGCACCTGAACATTCCTCATGGTAGCATTCTTCACAAGTGATACACTGAATCCATTTTCCCCCCTGAAGCTTGTCGGAGAACTTTCTTTTGCAATACATGCACTCTTCATCTTGTGTGGTGATGTCCTTTCATTTTTCTTCATTCTTACTGGAAATATGTCTTGGGACATCTCGCTGCTACTGTGAAAACTTTGAAGGGGGTACCTTCACATTTTGACCTTTCTGAGAATTTTCAAGTGTCCTTTTGTAGGAATATCCCGTTGTAAGTTGAGCTGAACTTTTAGACCGGCCTTAGCTTGATATTTTAATTTTCAGTGATGGAATGGGAGATATTTGTTCAGGAAATATTGTTTCTGCTGAATGGGCACTGAATGAGAACGTACGTTTGCTGGGTTGTGGACTGGATGCACTTTGAGTTCTGGAATGAGGTGGAGTGTCGTCCATGAGTGAAATTTGAGCTGGCATAGTTTCTGATTCATCTTACTGTTCGACTTCTTGAAACTCTGATTCATCAAATATTTTTCTGTTCACAGGGTACAAACCTGTTGCCCGAAAACCGCCAACTGCTATGTACCTGAATATAAGCATTCCCTAAAAGTTCGCAAACTTCATAGTGAGTTAGCAATGATATGTTGGAACCATTCCATGAAAGCTTGAGCATTTATCCAACCAGACTGTTGGCATCCCATCCGGCAGGTATCCGACAATACCGGCATTCATGGCATTCTTCCATTTTCCATTTACTCATTCACATTTCAATACATCTTGCACTTAACATATGGTAAAAGATAGTGCAAAATACGCACTTTCGAATATGACATGACGAAATCACTTTGTTATTATAAAACAGTTGTAATTAAAGCATGTTAACTCGCCTTTAAAAATTCCGCTTTCTGTGAATTCAGTTTTCTCAATGTAGCTTCCTTAAAACACCACAATTCAATATGGCGACCGCCGTTAAATATTTCCTTCAGTTCACTGAAGAAGTTTCGACTGCTTGTGTAAGATGCCAGCACACATCAATACGAAACCTAGGTATACGACATTACCAGCCTATCCGACATTCCCCGACCTTACTCTCTATGTATGTATATATAAATGTTATGAGGAAGGCTATAAGACTGCGTGTTTAAATTGCAGCCTTTAAGGAACTTTATTATTGCATGGTAAACTGGTTTTTGGCAAGGCTGTAATATATTGTTTTTTTTTTTTTTTTTTTTTTTTAAGTTGGTAGTTTGTAATGGGATTGTACCCCTTTGGGAAATAGGAGTGTTATTTATTTCAGGAGAACCAAGAGCTCTACATTACAACAGCCCAGTAGAAACAGGAATAATGCATGATCTAGCATCCAAGATCATTCCGGATCGATATAGAATCAATCAGATGCTCATAGCTTGTATATCCAGGGTTTAAAAGAGTTGATTCTGTTGTTTCGAATCATCCGCCACCTCTCTGCATACAAAAAACTGCGTAACGTTGGAACCAAACAGTCATCTGGCGTGTCTAAGGTACTAAGCCAAGCATAGGTACCCAGTACTGTCCAAATAAGAGCTCTCCACAATGCAGGAGGCGTCCAGGGAAAATTCAGGTGCAAAATATCCGTTGCTGAAGGCTGCCAGGTGTCACCAGTCCACCCTCGACATCGGCTCAAGAGCCATGTCCATATCAATCCTTTACCTGAACATTCCAAGAGTCGCTGTGCGAGCGAATCCGGGGCTTGGCACATTGGACAAGTGGGAATAATTGCCAGATGATGTCTATGTAATTTATCTGCAGTTGGTAGGATTTCATTGACAATCTCATATGCCACCGAGACCCATTCCGTGTTGATTTCTGGTATAGCAAAGCCACGCCAAACCTGCCTCCAGGGCAACTGTGGATACTTAACTTGTATATGTGGAGTAGTAGGTTCCCTCCGTTGAAAAAAAAAAAGGTATAGACTTCCTTAGCCGTCCGTAAACGGCCGTTAGCCACTTCTGCTGGCGGTAGTGTGCTCAAGTCACGTAGGAGATGACGTAACATTTTAGGAATCTTATGGAGTTCTCTCCGCTCCCAAAACAACTGATAATGCCGTTGTACTACCACCTCTACACTATCACCCTGTCCATCCAGTGCTTGCAGAATCATTTTTAAGGAAAGTGCTTTACATTGCATCGCCGCATCCAACAACCCTCAGCCATCCTGGTCTTTGGAAGACGTAACTGCGTACGGGAAATGCGATATAATCTTCCACATGAAGTATCCTATTATTTGCTCAATTCTTTGGCTGTGCCGTTTTGTTGGAGGCAGCACGTGTGCTAAGTACCATATACGACTCAACGCAAAGGCATTACAAAACCACACACGTTGTATCAAGTTCAGCATCCTCGACTTTTGACCGTATAGTACGCCACGTAAAATATGAATGCATGATGTCCAATTATAGTTCCGCAGGTATTAGTCATCTCCACTGAAGTATATCCCAAGAATTTTTGTGCGCTGCACAGTGGGTATTCCTAACACTGTGGTATCCGGAGGATGCGGCCCAATGGGAAGACTTTCATATATCCTCAAATTAAACGTCATTCCCGCACATTGGATGTATTCCTGTAAACAGCTTCGTAGATACGTGACATCCTGCTCGTTGGTAACCATCACCGTAATATCATCGGCATACGCCATAACGGCCAGTGTCTTTCCATAGACCTCCAGACCCGATATCGTAGATTGCAGCAGTCGGAGCAAAGGATCGATATACACAGCAAATAACAACATTGATAGGGTACAACCTTGGCGGACGGATCTGTTGACCGGTATGGCGGCAGTCAGAAACCCATTGCATTGAATCCTAGATACCGCAGTGTCATATAGTGATCGAAGGAGGTGATATAACTTGTAAGGTAGTTGCAATGGCTCCAATCGTGCCCTAAGGCCCTCGTGCACCACATTATCAAATGCTTTCTCAAGGTCCAGGTTTACCAGCATAGCAGAGCGGTTTTCTTGGCGACCGTGAAGAATACAGTCTCGCAAAGCTGCCACGGTATGGTGCATAGCCGCACCTCCGCGCACCATAGCCTGTTGCTCACTAAGCAATAGCACTAGCCATACTTGCAGCCTACGGGCGATTATTTTTGCAAACACCTTATAGTCGCAGTTGAGTAATGTGATGGGCCGATAATCTGCTGACCGGCTGGGCATAGCGGACTTTGGAAGTTGTAGACCCACCCCATCTCCAAATGTAGGCGGCGGGTTTTCATCCCTCCATATTTCCTGAAACACTAGAAGAAGTTCTTTTTTAATAAATCGCCAACAATGTTTATAGAACTCATACGGCAGCCCATCTGGTCCGGGCGCCGTATGAGGTTTGGCTGTCTGAATTGCAGTGAGCAACTCCGTCTCCAGCGTGGGAGTAGGCAACCGTTGTAATCCTCCCTGCACAACTGGCACGCATTTGGACATATACGATGGATTGAATCCGCCATATCCACCGATCTGGCAAAACGCTGGGTGTAATAAGAATGCAATACACGAAGAATCCCTGTCGTGGTCGTAACCTCCTGGCCAGCATCTATCAATTTGGTAACAAACGCTCTGCGACCTTGCCTACATTCCTTCGCCAGGAAGAATAAACTCATTTTTCACCATTAACCATTTCTGCTGTACGTATTCTGGCTAAGGTTCTCTGGAGCTCTTGCGCTTTACGGTGCTGCATATGAACCTTGACCTCCCGGAGCTGACAGTGTACGTCCTTCCCATGTTGTTGGCGCAGGTGTAAATCTTGTAGCACTGCAAGATAAAAATCCAAAGTTTCTTTCCGAGCTAACGCTCTACGCCCGGCTTTAAAACAGGAGCGTATCGTTGGCTTCGCCTTATAGATCCACCATGCTGTCTTATTGGGAGAGCGCTGAAAAGACTTCTGCAAATTGGACCAATATTCTTGGAATTCTATCAGGACCTCGGCATCTGTAAGTAAGGAGCAATTAAGCTTCCACAACCCTGGACCACTACGACGTATCTCTGCACGACCTACAACGGTATGTACCAGTGCATTGTGGTCGCTAAAAGCTGCTGGCACTATCTCTGTGCGATGTATCCGGGATGCCATCTCCAGTAGAGCATACACCCGGTCCAGTCGAGAGGCCCACTGGCCCGTACAAAGGTGTACATCACATCATTACCGTGCTTGAATTCCCAGCTATGCACTAATTGGAACTGGTCCACTAACTGCTGCAATGTAATACAACCATTAAAGGCCCCTCTTTGGTTCTTAGCTGCTATCGTACAGTTAAACTCCCCAACCAATAAGAATGGGGAACTCCGAGGAATATGAGTTAAAAGCTCCTGTCGAAAAAATCCTCTCGTTTTCGCTTGTTGCTTCTCGCGGGGGCATAGATATTCACGAAGGTAACACCATCATACTCCGCGGAGAGAATTCTACCTGAAGAATGATATGCAAAGCCGTGTAGGGACAATCCCAGGCGGTATACAATAGACATTCCAGTACCACCCGAGCCTAAATTAGTCTCATAGTCATATCCATATAAAACGTGCATATTATAAGCATTCACCTCTTGAAGAAAGCAAACATCAACATCATTACTACTCAAAAAATCCCGAAGTAGCTGTTGCTTAACTGGTTGACGCAACCCATTCACGTTAAGTGACGCCCAGATTTGAAGTCCAACTCGCAGGACAAGGAAAGGAGAGAGAGAGAGAGAGAGAGAGAGAGAAGTAAAGTTTTAGGGCGCCCAACCTATACTGTTATTAGCGCCCTATAAAACAAAATAAAACAAAGTTAATCTTCTAGCTAAAATAACACAGTAAAAATAAAAGTATAACTGACTAATATATCCCCCCAAAGTTAAAATAAGGAAGAAATTAATCATAAAATTGATCTTCCAGCTAAAATATTCTGGTCAAATGAATATTTCAATTTACTAATTAGCTCCCCAAGAAGAAAACTTTAAAACCAGTCCGGTAGGTTAAAATTATGGATTAATTAATGATAAAATTATACTTCTAGCTAAAATATTATGGTAAAATGAATACAATCTACTAACACATCCCTCCAAAGTTAAAACTTTAAAAACAGTCCGGTAGGTTAAAATAAAGAGTAAAAGACCATATTGCTAAAGCTGTAGAACGAAAATAAAACTATATATGGCCAATCGGAGGGCACTGTCGTATGAAAGATAAAACCCGTTCTACAGCATGCAGGCTGTCCGCTAGGATGGCATGCATGTCATGGGGCAAACTCAACGACATACGAAGAGGAGCTAAGTAGTTGCACTCGATTAAAAAGTGTTTCACTGTCAAGATCGCGCCGCACCGACAAACTGGAGCTGGCTCTCCTCGCAGTAGATGACAGTGGCTAAAATGACAGTGTCCGATACGTAAGCGACATAAAATGACTTCTTCTCGGCGGGAGGAACGACAAGATGTTTTCCAGGCTTTCGGGAAAAGCTTAATTACCCGCAATTTGTCTCTAATTTGGGACCATTCAGCCTTCCAACGAGCAATAATGGTCACACGAAAAACCGCCTTCAGATCATTCGCGGGCACGGAAGAACAAAAAATCCTGGGAGATAAAATGGCTCTCTTAGCAGCAGAATCAGCTGCCTCATTCCCGAACCACTCCAGTGTGACTAGGCACCCACACGAACGTCACTTTGAGACGTGCTTCTGAAAGGGAGTGAGGGCAGTCCTGGATTCTCTGTACCAAAGGGTGAAAATTGTACAGCGCTCGAAGGCTTTGAAGGGCACTGAAGGAATCGGTACAGATGGCAGAGAGTGTTGTCATATGTCGCCGCACATAAAAAAGAGCTTGAAGCATACTAAAAAGCTCAGCGGTAAAAATCGAACACTGTCGAGAAAGACGAAACTTAAAACTTTAGTTTCCAACCACAAAGGCACATCCAACACCTTGAGCGTTCTTCGACCGGTCAGTATAAATAAAAATGTTGATGGGAAGTTGGTCCTTCAGAGCTAGAAACAAGGCCCGAAGGACGAAACCAGGGATATTTGACTTCGAAATACTGGAGGAACCTAGATGGATAGGGTTTTCCGGATGAAGCCAAGGAGGGAAAGTAGTTTCTCTTTTGGGCAGGACGGCAGGCATTGCCATTGTCCATCTGCTCAAGCAGTCTGCGAAAACGCACCCCTGGCGGCAAGAGGGCGAGGGAGCTTGAAGCATACAAAGCATCCAAGGAATCGTCGAAGAACACTTGGGTGTTGAGGCATGCTGGATAGGCGGCATGTATAGCTGCACAGAAGATACGGCGATAAAAATAGCGGTGGTTCTGCAGCTTCCGCACAAACACTATTAATTGGGCTAGTGCGCAAAGCGCCTGTCGCTAGCCGTATGCCTTGATGATGAACAGTGTTTAAGCGACGAACGGTAGAGGGTCGCGCAGAAGAGTAAATGATGCACCTATAATCCAATTTGGAACGGACCAATGTTCGATACAGGTTTAGAAGTACGGTCCTATCAGCTCCCCAGGATGTGCCACTTAAAAGACATAAAATATCGAGAGAACGAATGCACCTTGCCTTCAAATAAGTTATATGGGCGCACCAACATTACTTTCGATCGAATATTAATCCCAGGAATTTCGCCTCATTTGCAAACGGTAGTATCTCAGTGCCGAGCTGGAGAGTAGGAGAAGGAAATTCCTTCCGGCGCCAGAAATTCACACAAACCGTCTTTCCAGTGGAGAACTTAAAGACATTGGCCAGACTCCAGGAGGTAATGGAGTCAAGACAACGCTGAAGACGGCGCTCAAGGAGACAGGTACGCCGAGCTGTGAGATACACAACAAAATCGTCGACAAAGACCGACGATGAAATCCATGGTGGAAGGCAGGCAACAAGAGGGTTGATTGCTATAAGGAACAGTGTAACACTAAGTACCGAAACCTGAGGTACTCCGTTCTCCTGAGTAAAATAATCGGATAAAAGCGAACCCACGCGCTCACGAAACGCCAGGTCTTTCATGAACTCCCGAATGAATTTTGGGAGGCGACCACGGAAACCCCACCGCTGAACTGGACGAAGAATGCCGGTCCTCCAAAATATGCCGTAAGCTTTCTCCAAATCAAAAAATACAGCTACGGTCTGGCTCTTTCTCATTAAACCGTTCATAACATGAGTCGAAAGAGATACCAGATGATCGATAGTGGAGCGGTGCCGACGAAAACCACACTTAACATTCGATAGCAGGCCCCGAGATTCGAGACACCACGTAAACCGCCCATTTATATTGCGTTCCATAACCTTACAAACGCAACTACTTAGGGAAATTGGGTGGTAGCTGGAAGGTAGTTGACATCCTTTCCAGGTTTCAATGTAGGAACAACGGTGGTTTCGCGCCAAACAGCGGGAAACACACATTCATGCCAGATGCGATTATAGAGCTGGAGGAGAAAGAGCTTACCATCCGGAGACAAATGCTGAAGTAGCGACACATATATGGCATCCGGCCCAGGAGCTGAATGTCTAGAAATAGAGACTGCATCTTCTAGCTCGCGCAAGCTAAAAGAGCGGTTGTAGGCCTCATGGTTCTCGGACCGAAATGACAAATCCTGGGGTTCCAACGCAACCTAGAGGGAAACAAATGCTGGATCATAATTTGCGGAACTGGAAACAGCCTCAAAAGTCCTGCCTAACGTGTTAGCAATAAGGGCCGGCTCCGCCAGCAAGTCGCCCCCAACCATAAAAGCGGGTATTTTACACGGTTTTGCCTTACCGGCTATGCGCCGAATTCTGTCCCACACCACGCATGTGGGAGTTGAGCTATTAAAGCCTTCCACATAAAGATTCCAAGAGGCCTTCTTACTTTCACGGAAAATACGACGCGCCCGAGCCCGTAATTCCTTATACACCATTAAGTTAGCAGCCGTTGGATGACGTTTGAAAATTCTAAGAGCACTTCTCCGCGCACGAATGGCTTTGCCGCATTCCTCGTTCCACCAAGGAACCGAGGTACGCCTGGGATGGGAAGACGTACTATAAATGTAGTGCTCGGCAGCAGTCATAATAACAAAGGTCAAATACTCAACCATGCCATCAACAGTGAGGTAGTCCCTATTGGAGAAATGGGCTAAACGAGAAAAAAATGACCAATCCGCCTTGCTAAACTGGAATTTGAGTATACCAGTAGATGGAGGAGGACGATGAAGAAAGGTAAGAACTGGAAAATGAGCACTGGAGTGTGCATCCGAAACGACATTCCACTCTAAACGGTGTCTATGCTGTGCTGAGCAGATACTTAAATCAAGGTGAGAAAGGGTACCAGTGGAGTCTGAAAGAAATGTAGGCTCACCAGTATTCAAAATAGAGAGGTTCAATTGGTCCAGCAGATCAGCGATTACGACTCCCCTGGCATACGCCCTGGGAGATCCCCAAAGAGGGTGATGAGAATTAAAATCTCCCACCAGGAGGTACGGTGGGGGCAATTGGCAAGCTAAACTCACAAGTCAGCAATGGCAAGGGGAGACGCAGGAGGGACATAAAGACCACAGATGGATAAACTAAAACCTGGAAGAGAAATGTAGACAGCAACAGCTTGTAATTGAGTGGTGAGCGGCACAGGTCGGAAGCACACGTCGTCATTGACACACCGTGCGCAGGAGAGCCCTCGTCAGGTTCCAGATCTAAGCGAACCGGTGTGTACCTATGCAAGGCAAAGGTATCTCGAGGGCGTAGCTTTCTCCTGTAAGCAAACAATGGGAGGATTATAAAATCGTATTAGAAGATCCAGGTCGGATCGATGTGAACGTAGACCTCGTATATTCCACTGAAGGAGAGCCATAACAAGGGCAGTAAGAAAAAGGGTTAGTTTCAAAAGGCGTTCGCCGGTAAGGTATCGAATCATTAGGTGACCGGGAAGGTTTGGCGGAGTTTTCTTTTTCTTTTTTTTTTTTTTCTTTTTCTTTTGTGGGGCTACGACTCAGGCGAGTGTGGCCGCCAACTGGCAATGTTTCTGGCTGGCCATCACTAGTATCGGTGTCCGAACAAGTCGTTCGGGTGCGGTTATAGGAGATCGCGAATGACTTGTAGGGCGAGAATGGGTGACTTATGTGCCGTGCGATCAGCAAGAGGTGCAGAAGAGGGAGATGGCATAGAAGTGGTCTTTGGAAACGAAACGTCGGAGGAGAAAATGGTGTGTACACCTTTAGACACACGGGAACGAGCACTAGGGATGGTCTGAACAATCGCATACTGCTTCTGCACTGGTTGGCGGACAGCACCAGAAACATTCAAAGTAGTAGTCGGGTTAAGCTCCAAATAGCGCTTCCGTGCCACTTGAAAAGCCAAGTGCTCTTTGACCCTCATCTCCTGGATCGTCTTCTCCTCAGGAAACGCGGACACTTCCTAGAATTTTATGTATGCGCCTCTCCACAGTTGACACAGGTGGGACCTTGAGCGCATACTGATCATTCGTGTGCTTCTGGCCCACACTGAGCACGGTAACAGCGCATCGGGTTCGGGATATATGGGCGCACGGGTGCTCTTTCATAACCACACATAATAAAAGCCGGAATTTCAGTCCGCTTAAAAGTCAAAAAGACTTGTCGTCCCGTTTGCCAATTAATCTATACGCACTGATAACGGCTTGGTCAGAAAGGCAATTCACGATGTCGTCGTTTGATAAGCCGTCCAAACTAGCGGTCGTCACTTCACCACGGCTACTATTCAGGGATTTGTGCTTCTCTACCTTAATAGGGTAAGAACCCAAAAGAGAAGCACTCGTCAACTTGGCTGGTTGGTCAGGTGTGGCTATTTCAATTAACAGAGTGCCGTCTCTACATCGTGTGGCATTGGTCACTTTTCCGCAAATCCTGTCCAGTTCTTTTTTAATATAAAAGGGACTGACATCCTTCATATTCTTTGTCTCGCACATAAGTCGCATCACGAAAAAACGGGGTGTTGAGCGTAAGCGCAGAGGAGCCATAATGGTATAGTCCCCCTTCCGGAACCGTCGGCGTCAGCCTGCCATGCGGGATATAAAAGAGAAAAGACATCTAAATCTTCCGGTCTGTGCCGGCTCAGAGCACCCGCTACAGGCCTGACCTCAAGGAGTACATCAGAGGAGTTACCCTCCGACTATCATCACTAACCGGTATGCGATATTTACACCGAAGGCAGGCCCGACTTTATGCCCCTACCACTGGAATAACCGCCAGTGGCCCCCCCACTATAAGCCACGCTGCCTCAACCGAGTCAGGGCGGATTCAGGGGACTTGTGGTCAATTACATCGGGCCCCAGACAGTGGTAACACGTCGAGTCCGGTTACAAAAGCACATCCAACACCGTCGGGGCTCTTACTACCATCGGTGTAAATACAAATACGGCCACTGTATTTGGATAAAAATTCTAAAAAGCAACGACGAATACTATCAAGAGGCGTAACAGATTTCCCGTAGAGCGTCATCCCGAGATCGACATGGGAGGTAGCGCGTAACCAAGGGGGGTGTATACTCTCTCCCTTGGATAACAGCCGAGGAATGTCAACATGGTGCTGGCGTAGAAGCTCACGGAAACGAAAACCTGCTGACCTGGGGCTCAGAGAGCGGAGGCAGTATCGCTCGTGCAGCTCAGGGGAGAAAAACGCGTGATAAGTTGGATGCCCAGGCATACACTTCAGACCACAGCCATAATTAGCAAGCAGGACATCACGCCGACAACGCAGAGGAGGTTCTCCCGATTCGGCGTAGAGGCTAACAACTGGGCTCGTTGGAAAAGCTCCAACGGCCACACGGATGCCCTGGTTATGGACTGTGTCTAACCTTCTGAGCACTGAAGGTCGAGCTGAAGAATACACAATGCTGCCATAGTCCAACTTCGAACGAATCACAGCACGATAAAGACGGAGCAATGCCGTCCGATCCGCACCCCAAGACTTGCCACTTAGTATCCGTAAAAGATTTAGAGAACGGTCACATCGTGCTCTAAGCTGTGCTATTTGTGGTGCCCAACAAAGTTTCCGATCGAAGATCAAACCAAGGAATCTCGCCTCGTCTGCGAAAGGAAGTAAATCTGGCCCGAGTCGAAGAGACGGCGGCATTTGCCACTTACGGCGCCAGAAGTTAACGCAGACTGTCTTCTCAGCGGAGAAACGAAAACCGTGTTTCGAGCTCCATGCATAGAGATTCTCCAAACACCGCTGGAGACGGCGTTCTAAAAACGGTGTACGCTGAGAAGTACAGAAGATGGCAAAGTCGTCCACGAATAAACAGGAAGAGACACCTTGAGGCACACATAGTGATATGGAATTTATCGCAATAGCAAATAGAGTCATGCTGAGTACCGAGCCCTGCGGCACTCCGTTCTCTTGAATAAAATGGTTAGAAAAAACCGAACCCACCCTCACTCGAAAAACGCGGTCCCGCATAAATTCCTGAATGACCAACGGTAGGCGTCCACGTATGTTCCAGGTGTGCAGAGAACGCAATATTCCCGCCCGCCAACACGTGTCGTAGGCCTTCTCGAGGTCAAAAAATATCCCAACTGTGGGGCTGTTCTTAAGAAACCCGTCCATAATCTGAGTTGACAGAGAGACAAGGTGGTCAGCAGTTGAACGTCGTCGTCGAAAGCCACACTGGATGTTCGTCAGAAGATTGTGGGATTCCAGCCACCACACCAACCGTCCATTGATCATGCGTTCCATCACCTTGCACACGCAACTGGTGAGGGAAATAGGACGGTAACTGGAAGGAAGATGGCGGTCCTTTCCAGGTTTAAGAATGGGTATGATGGTGGCCTCCCGCCACTTGTCTGGAAAAATGCCATCAACCCAGACACGATTATAGACCTCGAGTAGGAAATCTTTGCCATCAGGAGAGAGATGTTGCAACATTTGGACGTGGACACCATCTGGACCTGGTGCTGAGTGTCGTGAAGAGGAGAGTGCATTGTCTAGCTCTGCCAGGGTGAAAAGGCGAGTATAATCCTCAAGGTTGCCAGAAAGAAACGAGAATTCTTGAGATTCCACCTGGTTCTTAACTGTAAGAAACTCAGGGGAATAGTTGCCTGAGTTAGACACCTGAGCGAAAGCACTGCCTAAAGTATTCGCCACGTCAAATGTATCAACAACAGCTCCGGTAGGTGTTTTGAGACCGGCGATGGGCATATGGTTCGGTTTCCCAGCCACACGTCTTAACTTATCCCATACGACAGAGGAAGGTGTATGTCGATTAAAGGAACCCAGGAATTTATTCCATGACATCTTATTGCTATCCTTAATAACCCGCCTAGAATGTGCACGCATCCGTTTATAGTGTATCAGGTTATCCAGTGTAGGAAAACGCTGGAAAACCCGTAGAGGTCGTCTGGGAGCGCGAATAGCATCCCGACAGTCAGCGGTCCACCAAGGTACCGGAAATCGACGGCTGTAGCCAGTCGAACGCGGAATGGATTGCTCAGCAGCAGAAAGAATGGTCCCTGTAAGATGTTCGACCAAGTGGTTCACAGAGTCGTGCTCTTCGTAGCTAAATTCAGCCAAGTGGGAGTACAGTTCCCAGCTGGCGTGGTCTAGGCGCCAACTAGGTAAACGGGTGGAACATACAACGGGTGTCAAGACACTAATACGACAAGGAAAGTGGTCACTAGAATGCAAATCCGAGATGATATTCCAGCATAAGGTGACTGCCAGCTGAGGGGAACAAATTGCAATGTCAATTTGTGAAAAACTATGAAATGCGTCAGATAGAAAGGTGGGCTCTCCGGTGTTCAAGAGAGCAAGATTCTGACTATCCAAGAAGTCTTTAAGTAGCGTACCTCTCGCACAAGCCCGAGGAGAGCCCCAAAGAGGGTGATGGGCATTCACATCGCCTACCAATAAAAAGGGTGGTGGCAACTGCGAAATGAGGTGTTCTAAGTCGCTGTGCGAGAGGTTCGCAGATGGAGGCAAATAGATACTGCAAATGGTGAATGAAGCGGAGGGTAGCTTAATGCTGACAGCAACGGACTGGATTGCAGATTGTATGGGTACGGAGTTGGCAAAAATATCATCTCGAATAAGCATCATAGTGCCCCCATGTGCCGGGACACCGTCCTCCGGGGATAAATCACATCGTACGGAGGAGTACTGCCTGATGGTTACGGTGTCCTGTGGACGGAGCTTCGTCTCTTGTAAACATACAGCCAAGGGTTCATGCTGGCGCAGCAACAAGTCAAGCTCTGGTCGATGTGGTCGAATTCCGCGTATGTTCCAATGGAGGATAGCCATTGAGTATATTATGGGATAAGTTTCAAATCGAAAGACGCTTCTGCAGATTGGGATTAGCTGGTCGGTTCAATTTGTTCTTCTTAGGCGTTGGGCTAGTACTATTTTCAGGAGCACGATCCTGCCGTTTCCGCACTGTCCCTCTGGCAGTGGCGGCAGAATCCTCCTGGTCCATCTCCTCCACAAGGGAGGTCCCTTTTTCAAGAGCAGTTTTCGGTCCAAGTAGTTCGAACCGATTGGATGTGCTGATCGGCGAAGACGGCCGTCGCCGATTCACGCCCTCCTCCCCAGATGACCCTTCAGAGGAGGACTTGGTAATAGATTGCACATTCTCTTTCAAAAAGTCTTGTCGTACATACTTGGTCTTAAACTGTTTTTCTGGGGCAGAAGACGTCGTGAATTTAATAGCTTTAGTTCCGGAGGTCGAGGCTTTAGGTGACAAGTGTGCAGGACTATTCTGTAAGCTGGCGGATTTGGCAGATGTTGATACCAACTTGGGTGTAGGTGCCGAAGGCTTTGGCAGCGCTTGGGCTAAAATAACCTTTTCCGCAATTGTAGCCCCGTTCATATCGCCGGTCTGTGTTGCGATTTCCCGACGCGGTACCGGTTTAGCTGCAACTGAGCTATAGGTACCGGACCTCGGGGCAGAGGGTTGGCGGAGTCGCAGGAGCTTCCGGGCTTCCAAGAAGGACACCTTCTCTTTCACCCGTATCTCCTGGATCGCTCGTTCCTCTGCAAAACGGGGGCAGTCTCGGGAACTAGATGGGTGTTCCCCGTTACAGTTCACACACGATGGAGCTGAAGCACAAGCCCGATCGTGGGAGGTGTCACCGCAGTGGACGCAGGTGGACTTGCCGGTACACAACTCACTAGTGTGACCAAAACGTTGGCATTTAAAGCACCTCAGCGGATTGGGTATATAAGGCCTAACTTCGATGGCTTCATACCCTGCTCTAATCTTTTGAGGCAGATCAACCCGATCAAAAGTAAGAAACAGGGTACGAGTAGGCAGGAATTCACCGTTGATCTTACGTTGTACCCGATAAACAGCTGAGACACCCTGAGTCGCAAGATTTTCTTGGATCTCCTCAATGGACAAGCCGTCCAACGCGCGGGTTGTTACTACACCGCGGGAGGAGTTCAGCGACTTGTGCACCTCGACCTTCACTGGATAGCTGGCTAACGTGTTGGCTTTAAGTATCCTTGCAGCTTGCGAGGCGGAGTTGGCTTCGACAAGAAGTGTACCGTTGCGAGCTCGAACGCAAGATTTGACCGGACCAGCAATGGCATCGAGACCCTTTTGGATAGTAAAAGGGCTCACCGTAAGGAACTTCTTACCTTCCTCTGTCCTATGAATAACCAAGTAGCGAGGACCACATGACTCGACTACTTCCTTTCCAACGTCTTTATTAAGGGGTTTTAATTTTGGTGCCATAGAAAAAATGGTATAAATTCATCCCCCAGTGCTCCCCACCCACCACGGAGCCCAACGAGGGGTCACCCCACTGGGGTGACAGGGCTACACAGGGGATATAGCGGGCTCGCCGTCCCACTCATCATGGAGTTCGGTGTAATACCTAGTCCTGGCCGATTGACTAGGGGTGGGTTAGTCCCTAGCCTCCCGTTTAGGCAAATCAGAAACCAAAGCGGTGTAGTAGGCTGCGCACCCTCCCCAGTTACTGAAAGACAGAAGCCCAGGCTCAGGTACGCAACCCTCAACCAACCAGGATATTCCTTTTCACCGACACGGGTCTCCACGCACGGCCTACACGTGGGTGGGCATTTTGACCTACTGACTCCCTCACCACTCTGAGGTTGCCCACAGAGGGAGTCAAGGTGGCTGGGGACCCCGGGTGCGCCTAACCCGTACCTACCATAGTAGGCCCCTGGGGGGACTAGACGGATGACTGCCTTCACAGTTTACAGAGCACGGTGCGCGCGTACAGACGGTGTCAACGTGTGCCACTAGACCACAACGATCGCAGGTTGCGGGTCGGGCACAGGCGGCCTGGGTATGCCCGCAGCGCTGGCACTTGAAGCAACGCATAGGGTTCGGCACATGCGGGCGGACGGCAGCACGTTCGTAACCACAGTATATGAACTCCGGAACACTAGTACCCTTGAACGTGAGAAAGATCGTACGCAATGCGTACTCCTTGCCCTCACGTTTACCATATAGACGGTACGCCTGACAAACTCGTTGTTCTGTAAGATGGGTGTTAATATCTTCATTGGAGAGGTCGTCTAAGCTAGAGGTGGTCACAACTGCTCTACAGGTTTTCCTGGACTTGTGGGGGTAAACTTTGATGCTGTACGATCCCAACAGAGTAGCACGAAGTGGCTTGTCCGATTGGTCTTTATTGTGGACCTCTACCAGTAGCGTACCGTCTCGCAGCCTTGTCGCGTTTTTAACCTTGCCGCAGATCCTGTCAAGTTCCCTTTGCACGTAAAATGGACTTATGTCTGAAAATGTCCCCGTCTCATTCAACATAGCCATAACAATAAACTGGTCAAAATAAGAAGGTGGTGCGCGGTTTCACATATTGAAAGGACCCCCTTCCGGAACCGTCGGCGTCAGCCTGCCATCCGGGGGTTAAAGAAGAAAAGACACCAAATCTCCACGGTCTGTACCCTCACGGGAACCATCCCGTGACCGATACCCAAGGCCTACGTCACAAGGGTTACTCTCCAAACACCACTGCTGGTCCATATGCGTATACCGTTCACCATGCACGCTCCGGTTTTAAGCCCCTACCACAGGAATAACCGCCTGTGTCCCCCCGCTCTAGGCCGTGCAGCGACAGAACATATGCACGGATTCAGGGGACTTGTGGTTGATTACGCCGGGGCAACGTCAGCGGTAACACGTCCGGCCCGTGAAACTATCCCAACGACGTAACGCGGTCGTCGGGACACCAGCACAGGCCGGTGTTACTAACATGCTACGTGAATGTACTTGACGGTATGGACGGGCTCCGCACCTAAGGCTTCACATAGGGGCAGTGGGAAGGTGCACCCAACCTTCAAGCCTGGGACCTCCGTAGAGCACACAAATTGGGAGCCGCGCTGGAACCGTGGGACAGGAACCACGGGGATAGTGAAAGATCCCTGCAGGTGAGACAGGAGTTAATAAACCTAATGCCTTACAAACTACTAAGTTCCATAAGTCTAGAAGAGGAGGAGGGTATAAATGTAAACAAACGAAAGAAACACATATAGTGCACAAGACGTGGCAACAGTGAATGGCGATGGGTAGGGTGAAGTGGCGGTGAGCGGCTCGGGAACCCCCGGGTGCGCCAAACCCGTACCTACCGTAGTAGGCCCCTGGGGGGTGGAGCTACGTGGGTGTACATGACATCGGAACGGCTCCGCACCTAGGGTCGCACAAAAGGGTTAGTGAGGAGGGTGCACTCAGCCTTCACATTTGAGACCTCCGGAGAGCACACAAGTTGAAAGCTGCGCCAAAACCGTGGGACAGGAACCACGGAGATAGGAAAGATCCCTGTCGGTGAGACAGGAGTTCATAAAGCTAAAGACCTAAAACTTAAGAAGTGTATAAACCTAGAAGAGGAAGAGGCTATTATAATCTGGAATGAAAAGATGTAATATGAATTAGTTACTAACGTGGCTGAGACGATGGGAATGAGCGAATGAGAATGAGAGCGAGTGGCCTGGGCACCCCGGGAACGCCAAACCCGTACCCACAGAAAGTGAGGCCCTGGGGAGTAATAATCCTGAGGTCTTAAAACTAATAATCGTCATTATGCTAGAAGAGGAAAAGGGTGATAAAGCAAACAAACGAAAGAAACAACCAGAAAAAATACGTGGCAACAGTGGGTGGCGATGGGCAGGGTGAGGTGGCGGTGAGTGGTTCGGGAACCCCCGGGTACGCCAAACCCGAACCTACCGAAGTAGGCTCCTGGGGGTGGCAAGGAAAGGTACACAGAATTTCAGGACCACTGCCGTGATACCAAACAGGAATCAAGACACGTGCCAGTTCAATCCGGGGAGTACAGGCATTAATTGTCCGCACCCTCGTGAGGATCGTCCTTAGTATGCTTGTAGCAACGCCGTAGATCCTCATCGGCGTCATTGGCATCTTCAACTGGCCTCTTACCGGAATCACTGGCCTTTACTACGCGATCGTCACGAAGATCGTGAAGAATTCGTTGCACACCCCCGCCACCAGCTGGCGAAGACGATAACAAACAGGCATCAATAGGGCGGTCTAGCGGTTGAAACTGGAGGCGAGGGTCGCGAGCAGACACAGAAACTCTGGTCTGCGCACCCAAGTTGCGGGTCATGTCTTCAGACACCTGAGGTACGTCGGTATCATTCGCCCTGCGGTCAGTATCCTGTTGTCCCGTACATGCTGGGCATCATCAACAATCTCAGGCATCACCCTGCTGTCCCCCTCTATAGGTAACTCCTCTCCCTCATCTAACTGTCGTAATGTCATTACCTCCACTTGGATCTCCATTGATGACCCGGGCGTGTGTATAACATCCTGCTATTCATCCGCCAGTAAAGTAGCCGGAGTACCCACTGCCTCGCTATGTTGCAGAGACAAACGAGTAACTGTAAAGAGACAATCCGCTTTTAAATGCGTCGTCTCACGGCACAAATGACACGCTTGCTGCTGACCTGTATAGGCGATAGAAATCACATAAGTATCAATAACCAAGGTAGTCGGTATATTGCACTTAATCCCCATTTTCACGGTACACACGCCATTGTTAGCCGGAGGCAGATAATGAGGGTGCCATTTCTCACGTCGTATATCTTATGCCTTACCGTATTTAGACAATTCTTGTGACAAAACTGCGCTAGGCACCTCCGGTGGGAGGTTAAAAACCCGCACATTAACAATTTGCTGGTTTACCGGCATGATTTTCACTTTGGAGACTTCCCCAGATTTATACGTAAAGTTTTTTCATCGGTGTAATGTGCTATAAGTTAATCATATAATAACGTGAAAACTAATTTGACATAAATATCACGTTCACGACTATTGAGCTGAATCGTATCCACTTGATCCGGTTTTAAAGCCAGAAAGTTTACCAACCATTGATGTATTTCTAATGCAGACGGTCTAGTTGCTGCGATGTCAAACTGAATTTTAAGAGTATTTACCCGCTTATATATGGCCATTTTAATTCTTTACCGCCTTCTCGGAAGAAGAATGAAGGTGCCCAATTAAGTACAACGCCTGCTCGCTTTCACAACCGGCAGAGACGCCGTAACAAACAAACAACTCACCGCAGAGAAGACCGATTCCACTCGCTCTACGCAGACAACCTCACGGTACGTCGTCCAGCGAGCGACTCGATGTTGGTGGGAAAAGAGACGGAAAGTTTATGAAGAGTACGGAACAGGGAAGAACGTTGGGACTTGTGACGGGAACAACGGAAAAGGATTTGAATCAGGTCGGCGCTTTCCCCCAGTTCAGTAGGATAAGCTGGAGTGTTAATGAAGATGTTGAGGGTAGCATCCATGGCCAAGTCGATCCGGATCTAAGTGGTGATGTCGGCGTGCTGTGGTGTAGCCCAAGAACCATATCTTTGTAACTTACTCCTGGAGGATGGCGTAATGTTTTCTTTTTGATGTTTTGGAAAGTTTCCAGGAATCATTCCAGCCACGGTGGGCATTGGTGTTTAGAGTTGGTTAGAAGTCTGTGTATGGAATTTCGATGTCCTGGAATACACCCTGATGATGATCTGTTTAGCCAAGTGATCGACGACCTCTTTATAATGTAGTATATCTGCAGAAAATATGAGAAAGTGAACCTGCTGCCCCTGCTTTATAGTTTAACCATTAGGGCAATCAATGATCCAATTGTTCATTAACACACCAAGTTATACGCAAGACAAAATGGAAATGTAGAATTTTGGAATTTAATATCCTGCTGGTATGTTGTCACGGTAACTCAGCTGGTTAGAGTAACCGTACAGATACCGGAAGATCTGTGGTTCAAATCCCAGTTATGGCATTGACATAATTCTCAAATAAACTTGTAGTTCATGGACATTCGTCCTTTCAGGATAAGGGAGATCCGAAATATCATTACCTAACCGAGATTAGAACTTGGAACCTATGGAATGTGAGGCAGACACACTACCCCCACGCTCGGAGGGGGGCATGAAGTCTTTCGTATGTTCTGTTAAAATCACATTTTGAATGGTTGAAAACATTAAAATACAACATTTAATAATAATAATAAAACCAGAACATTTTCAACATGTGATAAGTTCATTTTCAAACCTCTTGGACATTTCGTAAACATTGTTTACATATCACTTTAAATGAGATTAAAATTACAATCCTTTTTATTTTAATTACTTTGAATAGATGTCGTTCCAAATACGGGGATTAATGACATTTAATAATAGAAAGCAATGTAGAGGGAATGAAGACAAAGGAACAGCTGCTCTCTTGCGGGGAGTTATTGTTTACACTATTTCCACTGATTGTGTACACCTCATATAGCCCTGTGTTAACGAAACCATACCTTCTAATGTCCACTGCACCTGCCCCTTGAGATTCCAAATCACAATATGAAAGACTTTGTTAACGTGACTTGCACAGATAGAGATACAAGTTCCAGTGGCGGTCGCTGAGGCATGCTGCTGATGGTGCCAAGAATATTATAATAAAACTCTTCAAATATCCGTTTATTCTTGCAGTTTTGCTATCGTGTAATTTTGTGAATATTGCGTTGAATTAATAAAATTAAAATGTGGAAAACGGAAAATGCAACAGTGCTTTTGCATTTAAATTGTGGACAAAATATCAGAGCAAGTCTATGCTTAGTAATTCCTCGAGAATGCTTGTGTACGATTCAAAGAAACAGGAATAAATATGGAACGACTAATGCTGGCAATTTAGCGACTACTGCCGATAATTCTTAGATGTGCAATAGAAATTAACAGAAACAACTCAGGAAATCACACTATATACCTGCATATGCGTGCGCTCGCGCTTCTGTTTTTAAAAATAGCTAATATTTAAAACTAAAAACAAATATTGAAATAATACGTTATAATTTTAAAACCTAATGGCATTCTTACATTCAAAATATGTATATTTGTTTATAAGGATATATTGGTGTACATTTCTGCACTGGATTTAATTAAACTTCAAAATGCGTTGGCATTAACTTGAGCAAGATGGTAACCCTATATTTACGGGAGGATTTAGCCGCAAACAGTGCATTCCTCCGTTGCTATCTGCAAGGTACTGTGCTTTACTGCGCTCTGGAGGGTGGAACAGAAACTGTGCGCCAGATCAACCTTGGCACAACCATAAGCAGTCACTATAAATGAACACTCTAACCTTAAACACAGTGGCTTAAGAGCTCAAATGATGCCCATCTGGAACTGGCGCAAGCTTCAGAAAGCTACCGCCTACTGACAGATCACACTGCGCTTAACGTGCCATTCAAATCAGAGAGTTAGAACACGAGTGTAGAAATAATAATCAACAATCACAACACGTAGGCAGTTATTTTTTATTTAATGGGGTGCCACGGTACACCAAGAGCTGATTCTGACAAATCCCTCCACGTAACAACCACCTTTAAGATGTCCGTAGAATCGTTATTAGGAAAATATCGTTGTTTGTTAAATGGACCGCTTACTATATTTTGTAGGGTAACACTAACTTACTACTCCCTCCCAGAGTCATCCCTTTAATTGAGGGGTTCATAACAATAACAGCCGTTGTCACATTTTATGAATTTTTCAGGAGAGCGAATAAACTGTCTGGTACCGTTAGTTTTCATTTAAAGGATTTAATTTTTTGTCACGAAATATTAAGGATACAACATAATTGTTGAGATCTTCTGTATTTATATCACAGAGCAACTGCATCAAAATAAATCATAAAGTTCGGTATGGCATGGTTGTTTTTTATGGAAAGCTTTTAAGACTGGGAAATGAAAAAGGTGGACTTTTATTGACAAAGTAATAATGCTACAGCTGTACTATTGGCATTGATGTGTTTCAGTCTTTGTGTTGCATAAAAAATTACGTCTTTATATGGCAAATGTTTTTCATTTTCATGACTCTCTTTCACTAAGAATATCACAGTAAACATGTTAGTCATTCACTATTCAAAATAGACACTGGAGTTAAGATGTCAGAAAAGTCTTCTTCCCCACTGCTATTATCAGACTAAAGCAGCTCATTCTCTGCTTCCTGCTCGTCTTCTCTACAGCGAAGATTATTATGAAACGTCTGGCTCTCTGGTTTCAAATAAGGAAAAAGGTTCCTTAAATCTTTCATTTTTTCTGAAAGGATGCGAATATCTGTAAAGTGGTTCGAAGGTCACCTAAGTGGGTATCTTTGTTTTATTGCGAGCCACAGCTGTTCTCCATGGACCTGAGTAAGTATCACGGACAAAAAGTAATGGGCTGGATGCCTGTATCTTGTACATTCGAACTTTCTTTAGTTTGATGAGAGCGCAGGAAACTTTTTTGAAGTATGGTTGAACTACCTGTTTAACATAAAAAAGCATACCAGTCTGTTCAACTCTGATAAGGTTGAAAGGTGAGAGCTCCGACAGGTTCTTATGATTTCATCCCATTCCTCTGGTGTCTCAACTTTGCTTTTCCTTTCTTTTTTTCAATCAAGGAGAAATCTTTATCATTAGGCAGATAAGATTGTTCACGAATGGGAAAAATGCAGGTTATCTTTTTGAACATCTTGAGTGAGTGTACCAATAAATACAGAAAATGCAACATCACAACGTTCTTATTCTGCCCTGCGCAACCATCGAATATGAGAATAAGTTCATTTTGTAAGTCTTGCTTGTTACGTAAATAATGTAATAACAATGAAGTTACTTCATTTTGTCCTTTTTTTGCCTATACCTTCGTGATAGATATGCATTGTTGCGTTATTGTTTCCAAGACCAAGCACACCAAATATATAGTACCATAGTTGTTGAGAGTAAAATATAGTATTGGTTGCAAAATGAGGAAGTGGCAAACTTTGTATGTAATCAAAGCTGATTACAGAAGCTGAATCCTCTCTTGCAAGCATTTTATATTTCCTCTTCATCTCACAAAATGCTTCTGCCCTTCGCAAGTGCAGCTCTCTCTCTCTGTAGAAAGCCTATTCTTTTCACTTTCATTGAAAACAGCTGCTAACTTTTGTTGATAAATATCACAAAATGAGCAAGTGTGTGATCGAAGACACCCAAAGGATATGTTGAAAGTGTTACAGATTTTCCAGTAAAATTTATATGGAATGTTAATTTGGAATTCAGCTAGAAACATTTTGTGCTTCTTTGATGCTGGAAGGTATCTCTTGTGAGGGTTATGTCGAATACAATAATGTGACTGCCTAGGATGGAACATCTGTATATGATGTTCAACTAAATGTGTTAAACGTTTAGGTACTGCACTTGGTCTGTTCTCATGCCTACCTGCTTTTCTTTAGATGAACTTTGATTGTTCAGAAGTGAACTTTGAACAGAACGCAATCGGCCTCTTGAATACTAAGAATGCATTACGACACACTGCGATTTCAATAGGTGCTGCATCTCCCTCCTTCGCACGAAGTTTATAGTAAAACGATGCATTGTGCATATATGTTTAGCTAGTTCTGAAGAATCATCACAGTTAGTAGTAGGTTTGCGTGATCTTCTTTGCTTGACAAGTTCCATATGTATTAGGCCTGCAAGATGAGAGTCTCCAGTATCTTTGCTTGACAGGTTGTAAAAGCCGATAAACATCGTATTTCGTTGTTCTTCGTTTGCTGCCTTAAAACATCTGTATCGCTTGCTTCTGAAATCAAGGCTAGGACCGCTATAAATAATAATGATATAAACAGAACGATAATTACAACAAAAGCTGCGTGTAAAAATAATAACGACTGGAAAAGAAACTATCCTCATAGAAATACAAACTTCGAATTCAGTAAGTCTACTAACCTGCAGTCGTCACCACATATTTAGCTTCAACCTTCTTTACAACATGATTTATGTGTTTCAGTCCCATAATCTTCAATTTCTTTACCACATTTTCTTTCCTGTCTTTCCTTTTTCTCTTCTTTGACCACTCAGAACTACAAGTATCACTGTTTGAATTATAATTCGAAGCCATTTTCTCGTCAGTGTACCATAGTAAAGGTTTCAAGCCATTTTCTCGTCAGTGTACCATAGTAAAGGTTTCAGGATAACACAACAATAATAATACTACAAGGTCGTGTTGGAGCCCGCGAATAACAATCCTGCCAACAGGAACACAAAAATATCCCTAGTCACTTGCCAAAGATTATTCTTGTGAGAAACAGCCATGACAAGTGTTGTTTTTGTAGAACCGATATGGACATGTTATGAACCCCTCATTTACCAGATGTCATGTGTAGTTTTCGTTTACTGCTCATCTGAATGACCTCTAGTACAAGTTAGTTGTTGACCGAGTTTTAAGGACATGATGACTGAAAGTTTGAAATCCCACACTAATAATGCTAGCCTTTTGAAATTTATAGCACAGGTTTTGTATAATACAAATAAGTGACAGTCCAGATTTCATCCATTTTGCTTCAAGAGTTTAAAAGATATGGTTAAACTTGTTTGTTTTTATCACGCCACTAAACATTCCCTTGCGACAATAAATTAGAAAGAAATTGTCTAATATTTTAATCCTAGTCTCACAATATATTTACCGTTTGAAATTACCCTAGGTTTTTCTGAGTCTTCTTTGGTTTAGGCTCCAAAAGGTATGAATGTGTTGTTTTTTGTTTTTGGTCATAACAAATATAATTTTTCTGTTTGAATATTGAAAACATATGCTTAAATACATCTGACAGTAAAACATGTGGCAAGTCTTATTCATTGTACCTCTGGGAACATTTATAGCGAATTTTATTTGTGTAACCAAAGAACTGTTCCATAAGGAGCATTTTACAGGAGGGAACATGCTGAAAATATCAATAGCCAGAAAATAAGGAAAGATTTGATGCATAACCCACATTACAATACGTCAGTTTAGTAGGTTGAAACCTCAGCTTTCCTTTTCCTCTCCTCTGCTGTTGCCTTTTCTGTCATTTTCTTCTTGCATTGCTGCTTCTTTTTTTTTTTTTTTTTTTTTTTTTTTTTTTTTTTTTTTTTTTTTTTTTTTTTAATATACAACTTCGTTTTTTACTTTGCACGATGGAATTGAGATCTCGTTGCACTGAAGTTTTCTTGACGAATCCAATAAAGTTTCACCTCTAATGCTTTGTATTAAGGCATTTAAAATGACACTTGGTGGCCAGTTATACTTTTTGTGTCCAGGAATATTAAGTTATTGTATGGAGTTAAAATAGCAACTCTTTGTGGTTTTTCATCAGTCTAATCACACAATGCACATGTGAATTGTACAAGAATACTGCAGTAATTAACCACTTTTAATTTATTTTTGTACAGAGCGTGCGTCCAAGCTGTCGGCTGTGTGCCGCGGCGCTTCTGGTGCTAGGACTAGCACTGGCCAGTGCTACGTCAACTGGCATAGGAAGCGGCAATATGGGTAATTCTGAAATGGTTCATTACCCACCTTGCGTCTTCAACCCTCTGTGCAGCTGCTCCAAATCGGTGCCGGATCTAGGACTGGTGTTCTGCGTCGATGTGCCTCTTCCCCGCATCCCTCCGCCCATCAACAGCTCCAAGGTGTTCTTGCTGCACCTCGAGAACAACGGACTTCGAGCAATCGAGCCTTATTTCCTTCAAGGCACAGGTAAATACATCTCTAGCTGTAATACAGTATCTAATTCTATATTGAAATCGATATAATTGTGTAGTTTAGAAACAGTTCAGGAAAGTTAGACTTTCTTCAGGATAACTAATAAAGAAGCATCAGCTTATACGCATTAAAATTTGCTAGAGTTTGCAATAAGGCTAAATGGCAGCTGTTGTAAGGGCAAAAGTTGCGGACTTCTCTTATCTTGACACAAGACACCGATTCACACACCTGCAAGATACAGGAATTCAAGTACGGAATTACGGGGTAATCCAGGAAGTGAAAGACGATTTGGCATAACTAAATAATAAGAAAGATATCGTCAGAAAATTGTATTTACAAAGTTACAATACCGTACTCTGTTTCTCAACATAATCTGTATTTTCTCAAGACATTTATTGTCACTTGTACCAATTATTCAATGCCGATGTTATACTTTTCTACCGGCAAAGAACTTAGCGGGTTTTTTAATGCACAAAATATTCGGTCGATCGAATATTATAGGCAGATAGTGCAACAATATAGTGATAATGTAATGAACGAGTTTTCAGTTAGAAAATGGCGCATAATTTAGAGTTATCAAGGAAGAACCAAGTGCACGACAAAGACCAAAGTAAATGTAAATGGCGTGTTATTTATGGACGCTCTTTAACTACTGTGGTCCTCAGCGTCCCGTTCTATACTGGGCATGAAAGACCGCTAACCTTTGCTCAGGGGCCTCTCAATCAGGCTTGAGGTGCCGTAAATCTACGACACGGGACCAACGGCTTTACTTCTCTTCCGAAGGAAGCCATGCTAAGGATTTTTACGCCCAAAAAAATCCATCGTCCTCCGCCGGGTTTGAACCCGCCACCTTGGGTATATGAGGTTAGCATGGTAACCATTACACCACAGAGTGGAAGTTCATAAGTCCTTATGGAGGATTTGTAAGTAAATGTTGCTAAAAGAGTTCAGAAAAACCGGTATTTCACTTTGGACACCATACATGACTTTTTAGGTGAGAAATGTTCCCAACCTCAAAGTGGCAGTACAACTTAGCTCAGATCTTTAGTGGCAAAAGAGTATAATATCTACATTGAAAAACCGGTACCACGTGACAATAAATGCCTGGGGTCGTATTTGTGCCGAAAAATTTAAAGAGGTCTTGTTCTATTGAGGCCATAAATAACTAAATGGTTAACTGGTGGTTCGGGCTCCAGAGGAAGCCATTTTATGTTGCATCTATTTTGATCTTGAACATTATTTCAGTCGTTACTTCTATTCTGAACATTATTTTCAGCTTGATTGCTGTTGTGAGAACTTGACATATCGTTCAGATTCGTTGTTGCTGGTCGTTCAGATTGATTATAGGGTTCATTGGAATTCTCAAAGCTAAAACGAATAGCCATTTTATGCCATGCTATCTACTGTCATAATGTGCCAGTCTTTGTGATAAGTGGTACAAATGATATTTTGAAACAAATACCAAATTAGCCAAATAACCTAACAACCTTTAGATGTGCTCTACATTTCCATATGTGCTAAGGACAGCTTGCTTACAGACGTGACTGCACACATAAAACGTGAATTAGAATGGAAAGGAAATTGTAAAATATAACTAAAACCTTATTGGGAATGTCACTTTAGATAAAAAAAAAAAAAAAAAAGATACACCCTTTACTGCTTTGTGATCATCGGCAAAAATCTCCTCGAGGGCAACAGCAAAGTTGAACGAAGGGTTGCTAGAGCAACGCACTTTGTAGATAACCTTTAATATCATGTTGTGTTGCGGCATGATCATGCCAAACTCTGGTTTTTCAGTAAAAGATTGACTAGTTTTATGCGATATTCGCTTATTTTGCAGAAAAATGAGTATAAGTATACTATATTTAAGTAATATATATTTTGAATGTTTACTGCTGTTAGCTGTACAAATCGCCTATACCGCGTTATTTTTCCACCAGGTTTATACAGACTGGAGATCAGTAGAAACCCTCTTCCTGGAGTTCCCGATGAAGCGTTCTTGGGACTGGAGCGTTCACTTTGGGAGCTGGAACTTCAGTATAACGATTTGACCGAAATCCCTAGCCGAGCTATGAGGCATCTCCAAAAGCTGAAACTACTTGATCTTAGAGGTAAGATGGTAATCAATAATTAAAGAAAAATTCGTTTTTGAAAATACGAACGTTTCCCTGCTACCCCTAACATTACCTACAGCTACTGATCATATCATTCAACCTGTCCTTTTGTGTTCTGAAAATAACCGTTACACTGGGATATAAGACATCTCTATGTCAGTCCTCAGTCCCCCCAGGGGCCTACTACGGTAGGTACGGGTTTGGCGCGCCCGGGGGTTCTCGAGCCGCTCACCGCCACTTCACCCTGCCCATCTCCATCTATTTAGCCACGTTTTTTATACTACTTTTGCTGTATTTGTTTTTTATCACGTTATCACCCTCTTTCCCCCAGGGGCCTATTTCGATAAGTATGGGTTTGGTGCACCTAGGTCCCGAGCCACAGCCACATCTTCGCCTCCCACCCCCCTTTGTTTACTCTATGCTCTTTTTTAACACTTTCGTATCTTCTTTTCCTCCTCTTAGTTTGGTCTTTATTGCTGTTCCCTCCTGTCACATTTGCACTTCTCAGCTCTTTGCTCCGCTCCTCCGACGGATGTCCTGTCAGTGTACGGAAGACGACAGCAGCACCTGTGTTGCTCTACATCATTCACTGAGGTATCTTCTTCATGTACTGTTATAGTCCGATCTTTTCATGAAGCTTAAACTACCTTCCTCTTCTAGGTTTATTATACACTTATATTAGGCTAGCTATCTAGGATTATTAACACCTGCATCACCAACAGGAATCTTTCCTATCTCCGTGGTCCTTTCCCAAGCTTTCTGCGTGGACTCCGACTTGTGTACTCTTAGGAGGACTCTTGAATGAAGGTTGAGTGAACCCTTCTTTGTAAGTCCAGGTGCGGAGCCCATACCATAAGTCAAGCACACCCACGTAGTCCATATTTAGTCCCGCTTCTCCTCAGATGTCTCCTTGACTGCATTTCAGGGGGGACAGATTTGGAGCTGCGACGTGTTACCGCTGACTGGAAGTGCAATGTAATCAACCACAAGTCTCCTGAAACCCCCTGACCCTGTACGGCCAGGGGACGTATAGCGGAGGGCCACAGGCGGTTATGCCTGAGGTAGGGGCCTAAAGTTGCACTTGCCGATGGTGCAAGACTTACACTGGGAATCCGTAGTGATGGTTGAAGGGTAACTTTTCTGAAGTATTCTTAGGGCTCAGGCGTAGCGGAGGTCCCTGCGCCGGCACAGACCGGGAGGTTATGGTGTCTTTCTTTTTTCACCCCTCTGATGGCAGGCTGACGCCGACAGTTCCGGACGGGGGTCCTTTCATCATGGCTACTCCGCGCACTTCTTTGTCGTCAAAGAGTGGGGCTCTCTCTGGCGCAGCTCCTCAGCCCCAAATTGACGACCTTTCAATGAAGGCGGCCTCTTCCCTACGTCCCGCTTCCAATAAGAAGCGCTGCCTCGACAGTTTTGACCTTGCTACAGTTTTTGGCACCTAAAAAACCACGGTTTCTTGTAATGGGTTGTTCAGAGGAGGGCAAATCCATGCATAATGTTAGTGCATGTCGATTAGCCCGCTCTCTTGATTCATGGTTGGTCCCCTCCGTACGGTAACCCGACAACGTAACGGCACGCTACTTCTCGAGGCGAAGACCGATAAGCAGATCGACTTGCTGATGTCCCTCAAATCCATAGCTGGTATTTCTGTGGCCGTTACTACCCACCCTACCTTGAACTTGTGCAAAGGTGTGGTCACCCACGAGGTTTTTGCCAACGAGACCGATGAGGACCTGAAATTCTTGGAACCGGAGGGTGTTGTTGATATTTACCGCGTAAAACGCAAGCTGGAGGGACAGTTGGTCCCCACCTCCACCCTCATTTTGACACCCTCGTTCTTGCCTGAGCGCATTTCAATTGGCTTTTTTAACCTCCCATACGCCCGTATATCCCCAACCCCATGCGGTGCTTCAAATGTCAGAAGTTTGGTCACACCACCCAGCATTGTCGCTCTGACTCAGCTATTTGCATGTTATGTGGTGAGGAGGCTCATGACTCTATTGCCTGCAGTGCTCCACTCCACTGTGTTAACTCTGACGGTGACCATTCTTCAAATTCTAAGGACTGTCCTAAGTGGCAAATCGAAAAGAAGATACAGGCTCTTCGGGTTACCGAAAAGTTGTCGTTCTCCAAGGCCCGTCAACAGTATAAACTTCGACATCCTGTTGAGCTTACATGCCGTTACGCTACAGTTACCGCCAATCTGACTCCAGCTTCTGAATTGCGAGCCCGGCATCCATCCATTGAACCTCGTATCGGTCAGCCTACTAGGCCTCAAACCCGCTCCTTACACTGTCAGACAGGTGACCACCTGACCTCATCCTCTTCGACACTTCTTCGTCGAAACTAAAGGTTATACCCAGTAAGTATAAGCAGGTTGTGGCAAGTTTCAGTTCCACTGTCCCTGTACATCTGCCGTCTACCAGTACCTCTCGTCCTCAGGGACGCTGTGGTCGGAAGACATCGCTTTCTCCCCTGCTTCCAGCGCTAAAATCAGCAAAGTTGTCCAGCGGACATCCTCTAACAGTGATTCCGAATCTTCGTCAATGGACGTGACTGGGGGCTCCGGTTTTCAGCACACGAAACACCACTCCCGTCCGAAACTCAAACGTTGACCATGAATTTTCTGTCCTGGAATCTTAATGGCTACCGCTCCCGTATTGAAGAGTTGCAACTTCTTATCTTCCGATACGCTCCCATTCTTCTCTATCTCCAGGAAACGCGCCTATCAGAACAACAGCCACCGTGTTTGCGTGAATACACAACCTATCGCAGTTACCTTAATGATGGGCTCCATGCCCACGGTGGCGTTGCTATATTGGTGAAAAATTCAAACTTCTCTAGGCAAGTGACTCTTACTACTACCCTTCAGTCTGTTTGTGTTGAAGTCTTCTTTCCCACCCTAACTCTCACAATATGCAACACGTATCTGCCGCCTGGTATACCCATCTCTGACACTGACCTTGGTAACATGTTGGCTGCTCTCCCTACTCCTTGTGTGGTAGTTGGGGATTTTAACGCCCACAACTTTATTTGGGGTTCTCACCGCACTTGTGTTAGGGGGACATTGATTGAGCGGCTCTTAGACATGCACAACTTTGTTCTACTAAATACAGGAGATTCCACACATCTCTGTCTTTCCTCTGGATCCTTCTCAGCTATTGATTTAGCGTTCTGCAGCCCTTCTGTTGCGCCATCCTTTGAATGGAGCGACCTTCAGGAACCTTATGTCAGTGATCACTTTCCCATACTTCATTTTCTAGCAATACCTCAGGCTTCTCTCTCTCTCTCTCTCTCTCTCTCTCTCTCTCTCTCTCTCTCTTCTCCAAAGTGGCGTTTTTCGAACGCTGCTTGTCTGTGTTTCAACAGTCCTTCCGTCTTTCTGACGGGTGTTTTTCCAACGTGGACGATGTGGCCACTCATTTTACTGAGGCTGTCCTCTCAGCCGCCTGCTCTTCCATTCCACAGTCCTCTGGAGGTAGCAAACGACTATCCGTACCATGGACTACAAGTGCGAAAGCCGTTTGTGCCCGAAAAACTGACCTTCAGCACCTTAAGCGTCATCCTACGATGGAATATTTAATTACTCAAGTCTCAAGCACGAAAAACCATTCGGGAGAGTAAAACCACCTCTTGGAATGTTTACATTTCCTCTATTTCGTCTAACACCCCTTCCTCGGAAGTTTGGCGTAAGGTTCGCAAACTCAAAGGCCGTTCCTGTCTTTCTGTCAGTGGGTTGCTGCACAAGAGCTCCATGGTATCAGTACCAGCAACTGTTGCCGAAATTCTTGCCTCTCACTGTGAGACAGTCTCGAGTTCTGGAAATTATACCCCGGAATTTCTGGCTCATAAACCATTGGAGGAACGGCATTCGCTGGACTTTTCCTCTCGTACCACTGAGGATTACAATGCGGCCTTTACTTTGCCAGAGCTTCAGGCAGCACTTAGTTCCACCAGAGCTTCTGCTCCTGGACGTGATGGCATTCACTATGTCATGCTGCAACATCTGCCACCGTGTACTCTGGTTTTCCTTGTACGGCTCTACAATAAAATTTGGACTGACCATACTCTTCCTACTTCATGGCGTAAGGCGTTTATAATCCCTATTCCCAAGGAAGGGAAGGATCGCTCTCTACCTTCCAATTATCGCCCAATTTCCCTGACGAGCAGCTTATGTAAGCTGCTGGAGCGCATGGTAAATCGCCGCTTATTATGGGTCCTAGAACAACGGAAACTATTGTCCGCTCTTCAGTGTGGGTTTCGACCAGACCGCTCGACGTCGGACCATCTCGTTTCCTTGGCCAATGCAATTTCCCGGGCCTTTGCGATGCGGCAGCACCTAGTGGATATTTTCTTTGATATCGACAAGGCTTTTGACACAACTTGGAGGCATGGAATCCTGCGCACGTTACGTTCTTGGGGTTTCCGGGGCGCACTTCCCTTCTTTCTCTTGTATTTTGGACACCGTTCGCCTAATAGTCCGCGCCTGCCTATATGTTGATGACTTCGCTATTTACTGCCCATTCGCTAGCATTCCAGTCATCGAACGCCAGTTACAGCTAGTTTTGACCAGACTTTCTGCTTGGAGTGCTCACAGCGGCTTTCGGTTTTTCACATCGAAGACTGTGTGTGTTCACTTCTGTAGTAAGCGCACCTTACACGATGATCCATCTCTGTCTCTTGAGGGTAACTTGTTGCCATTTGTCCCCACTACCAAATTTCTTGGTCTTTTCTTCGACCGGTCGCTTACCTGGAAGCCTCACGTCTCTCACCTGCGGAAACGTTGCAATTCACCGCTGAATCTGCTTCGGGTGTTGAGTGGGACCCAGTGGGGAGCTAGTAGAGTGTCTTCTCCGCCTGCATCGCTCTCTTGTTCGCACCATTTTAGATTATGGGAGTGTCGCTTATGGTTCTGCCGCTCGTACAACGCTCAAGCCTTTGGACTCTGTTCACCATACAGGTATTCGCCTGTGTACAGGAGCTTATCGCACTAGCCGAATAGAGGCGTTGCTTGCTGAGGCCGGTGAACCTTCACTATCTCTACGCCGCGAAATTTTATTGGCCAAATATGCTACAAAGCTTAGTGCGTTGGTTGACCATCCTACATATGGTGTGCTTAAACCTCTCTGTGCCTCTTCTTTTGCGGTTCGTCCTTCCCTCCCTCGCCCGATAGGTATACGTTTTCGCTCCCTGTTGGACAGCCTCAGTGTGACCCTGCCAAAGACGCTACTCTTGGTACGCAGCCCATCCGTACCCTGGAAACGCCTCCACCCGGTCATAAACTTTGACCTCTCCGCCTTCAATAAACATGGTACCCCTCCATTGATCTACCGGCTCTCTTTTGAACAGCTTAAATCCTCTTACCCACAGTTTCAGTTTATATACACGGACGGTTCCTCTAATTGCACCACAGTGGGCTGTTCGTTTCATACAGAACTACAAGCTACTCGTTTAACAGTATTTTTACGGCCGAATCTGACAGCTATTCACCAGGCTCTGCGGTATATACAGTCTTCTGTTGACACTCGATATGTCATCTGCACAGATAGCCTCAGTGTTCTACAATCTATCTCTGTTTTGTACTCTACACATCCCCTTGTACGAGTGCAGTTACTAATCCACTCGCTGTTTCAACAACGCTAAGTAATTGTACTGTGTTGGGTACCAGGTCACGTAGGCATATCAGGAAATGAAGCAACAGATAGAGCCGCAAAACAGGCTTTAGCGAAAACTAATATTGATATATCTCAGGTGCCACCTCAGGATTTGCAGCATTATCTTCAGCGTCAGCTATACTCGCGATAGCAATCGAATTGGGCAACAACATCTTATAAACTAGCGAAATCAAGCACACTATAAGTCCTTGGAAAACGTCCTGCCGTAAGAACCGTCGCGAGGAAGTTCTCTGCCGCCTCCGGATTGGTCACACTCACTTGACGCACAGACATCTCCTCCAAGGTAAGGATCAACCGCTGTGTTCATTTTGTACGCTCCCCATCACCGTGAAACATCTTCTCCTCGACTGCCACAATTTCACTGGAAGTCGTACCAAATACCGGTTGTCCCCCAGTCTCAAAATAATTTTATCCGACGCCGATGACGTCATTGCACGTCTAATTTTATTCTTACGCGAAAGCGGACTTTACAGTTTTATCTGATTTCACGTTGCCTCGTCTTTTACTTTCCTGCTAGTTTAGCTGCCCCTGACTGCTGGTCGCCTCCTTAGGAGGTGCATGTAGTTTTTATCTGTTTTTACTGAAATACTATTCATGGGCGCTAATAACCCCAGCAGTTGATGCGCCCTAAAACTGCTACTCTACTACTACTACTACACCCCTAGTCAATCGGCCAGGACTAGGCATTACACCGAACTCCAGGGTGAGTGGGACGGCGAGCCCGCTATATCCCCTGTGTAGCCCTGTCACCCCAGTGGGGTGACCCCTCGTTGGGCTCCGTGGTGGGTGGGGAGCACTGGGGGATGAATTTATACCATTTTTTCTATGGCACCAAAACTAAAACCCCTTAATGCAAATAAAGACGTTGGAAAGGAAGTAGTCGAGTCATGTGGTCCTCGCTACTTGGTTATTCATATGACAGAGGAAAGTAAGAATTTCCTTACGGTGAGCCATTTTACTATCCAAAAGGGTCTCGATGCCATTGCTGGTCCGGTTAAATCCTGCGTTCGAGCTCGCAATGGTACACTTCTTGTCGAAGCCAACTCCGCCTCGCAAGCTGCAAGGAGACTTAAAGCCACCATGTTAGCCAGCTATCCAGTGAAGGTCGAGGTGCACAAGTCGCTGAACTCCTCCCGCGGTGTAGTAACAACCCGCGCGTTGGACGGTTTGTCCATTGAGGAGATCCAAGAAAATCTTGCGACTCAGGGTGTCTCATCTGTTTATCGGGTACAACGTAAGATCAACGGTGAATTCCTGCCTACTCGTACCCTGTTTCTTACTTTTGATCGGGTTGATCTGCCTCAAAAGATTAGGGCAGGGTATGAAGCCATCGAAGTTAGGCCTTATATACCCAATCCGCTGAGGTGCTTTAAATGCCAACGTTTTGGTCACACTAGTGAGTTGTGTACCGGCAAGTCCACCTGCGTCCACTGCGGTGACATCTCCCACGATGGGGCTTGTGCTTCAGCTCCATCGTGTGTGAACTGTAACGGGGAACACCCATCTAGTTCCCGAGACTGCCCCCGTTTTGCAGAGGAACGAGCGATCCAGGAGATACGGGTGAAAGAGAAGGTGTCCTTCTTGGAAGCCCGGAAGCTCCTGCGATTCCGCCAACCCTCTGCCCCGAGGTCCGGTACCTATTGCTCAGTTGCAGCTAAACCGGTACCGCGTCGGGAAATCGCAACACAGACCGGCGATATGAACGGGGCTACAATTACGGAAAAGGTTATTTTAGCCCAAGCGCTGCCAAAGCCTTCGGCACCTACACCCAAGTTGGTATCAACATCTGCCAAATCCGCCAGCTTACAGAATAGTCCTGCACACTTGTCACCGAAAGCCTCGACCTCGGGAACTAAAGCTGGTAAATTCACGACGTCTTCTGCCCCGGAAAAATCGTTTTAAAACCAAGTATGTACGACAAGACTTCTTGAAAGAGAATGTGCATGGTATTTTCTTAGTCTATTGCCAAGTGTTAATCATAAGGGCGCTAATGACCTCGGCAGTTGAGCGCCCTTAAACACCATTATCATCATCTACTACTACTACTACTACTACTACTACTACTACTACTACTACTACTACTACTACTACTACTACTACTACTACTACTACAGTCCTCAGTGATTAACAATATCACTTACAGACTATCTCCAAAGCGTTCTGGCAGTGGCAGTATAATACATTTGTAGTGATTATTTTTACATTGTCCCATAGTTTGTCTTTATCCACAATGAAGATCCATTACCATGTAGGTTACATTCTCAATGTAGTTCTCACAAAAGTTATTCATATCTCGAAATTCCATTTAATACAAACATTCTTTAGTAACAGAATTTTGAGGCTCTGAATTGGGCAAGAGTAGCAAACAGATTGTTGGTGTCCAGTCTGTTTCGCGAAGCGGATTTTTTGCTCTATAGCCTACATGCAGCCACGTTAAAAATAGTTGTTTTTTTAACGACGCCGTCAATGGTCAGGGTCGGAATTTCATTCCGCAGGAGTTGTTTATCATGCCAGTAAATCTACTGACATGGGGCTATCGTTTGGTCTTCAATGAGTCTCATTGTGTTCGGTAGGACTTATACTCACTACCGCTGGGTGCGATGTCTTCCTTGGTCGATATCTCTCTATTTCTCTTAGGTGTGGCCCCAAGTCAGCGTCCGCCAGTTGCTTCCTCTACAGACCTGCAAGCACAGCACAAATCACACGACGGCAGCGGTACGCTCTTTCTCCTCAACCTGGGTGCAGTGGACGCACAATGGACAAGTCATCTGGCCATGGCATCCGCAAAGGAATGGCTCCTTCCATTCGTTTGTTATGATGCGAAGTTGTACTTTTGACTGTTTGGCCTTTCAGGTTTTTGAAACTCAAGATCCATGCTAGGACTGAGTGGTCAATCATCAGGTGGAATGGCTGGCCGTTCAGGTTCTTGTGGAAGTATTCCTGCGCTTTTATTACTAGAAGCTCTCGCCGGGTAACGCAGTGGTTCTTTTCTGCCTTGGAAAGCGCCTTACTGCAGTAGGAAATTACACTATCCTAGCTATCCTGGACTAGGGATAAAATGCCTCCAATGGGTGTCGCTGGCTAGCGTACACAACAAAGTCGCCACCTAAAACTGGGGCACTGTAGGTTGTTGTCTTAAGCGGCTGGAGCGCGTTCTCTGTGTCCTCTGGCCACATGTAAGGTAGGTTCTTCAGACGAGTGAGGGGCTTCGCGATGTTGAAGAAATCTCTCACGATCGAAATTTCCGCATCAATGGCCAGCCAGATAGTGAGATTATGTGGCCCAAGAGTTCACTTCATTGCAGAGGAGTTGGTATTTGTTGGTTAGCTACTGCAGCTTCCAAAATATCTTGGTTCTTGAAGTGATCTTTGAAGTTGCTGCCAAAACATGTCATCCATCTGTAGCAGGTAGACCTCATCACTGATTCCATGAAGCGCTGGAATGTAGCGGCGCGTTCCAGAGCCGTAAATTGCTAAAGCCTTTGGTCTGCCGAAAATGTGGTCTCCTCTTATCTCTAGAATCTAGGGCCACTTGCCAATGTTTTGATTTCAAATCCAAAATCGAGAACCACTGAATACCAGAAATGGTGTGCAAGGTGTCGTCTATTCGGGGAAAAGCAGTAATTTCAGGTGTCGGCTTTCAGCTTCCTGAAGTCCACGCAGAAGCATAGTTCGCCGTTTTTCTTCAACACTATAGGCGAACACCAAGGGTTGTCAGACTCTCTATTGATAACCCAAGATCTAATATCTTCCAGGATGTCCCGTACCTCTGCTTGCTTCGCCAAAGGAACAGTTTTGGTTTGATAGATCGGGCGTCTCCGGTGTCACTGTAGAGTACTCGATCGGTATAAGATAGTGGGCCGCGCCGTGGCCGAGTGGTTAGACCACTCGCCTCTCACCAAGGTGGCCTGGGTTTGATCCCAGGCGACCGTATGTAGAATTTGTGGTAGACAAAGCGATGTAGGGGCGATTTTTTTTTTTTTTTTTTTTCCAGATTCTCCTGTTTCGGCCGCCATCGCATTTCACCGATGCTCTATCTTCATTCCACGTACATCAATATTATCGCCTGCGGGCGTTAAACTCTATAAAAAGTGGGACCGTAGTCGCCGTTCCTTTATAGTCGCGCCACTAATTAGAAGACGAAGTATTTTGCTGATTTTCAATCCATCGAGGCCCATTCCCCTTTCGACGTGCGTTGCCTTATCCTCAAAAACTATTATATTGTGATAATATACTTTACTCTTGCGAATATTAGTGTGCACCTTAATTTTCTCAACTGCAACTTACCATAAGGATGCTCTTATTTTGTTGTTTCCCTTATTCAATTTATTCGATAATAACAGTTAAAATTGAACTTTTAAAAATTTCAAGGTCATTAAAATTAAATTGTTATAGAACAACGGTCTCTAGATGGTTAAAATGGCCACCTACATAACATCTCTTAGTCACGCTATATATATATATATATATGTGTGTGTGTGTGTGTGTGTGTGTGTAATCTAAGTATTTTACATAAAAATATCATCAAAGTATATTAGATAAACGTATATTGCACCCAAAATGAAATATTTTTGAATATCTGTTAAAAGACTGCTACTCGAATATGTAAGAGAAATGCACAATAATCCATTTAAAACAATTGATTGGGGTTACCACTGGAAAAATAAAGCATTATATAAAAATTTAAACTTCAATGTTTGTTTCTAACTTCCGGTTATCTCGCATGCCAGGTTTCAAGTAAATCAAATCTGTGTCACATGTGATGCGGAGCTTTAAATTAACCATATATAATATATAGTCGTATAATAGAATATAAGATTTATATATAAATAATATCAGTTGTTTCAGTTATCCAATAAAAGGGGGGAGGGAATAAAAGTTTTCGATGGATGTCTATCCCCCTCTGTGTCGACTTTTTAAAGTGGGAATAAAAGTAGCTACATCTTTGATTATTCATCTTTCATCATCAAAGATGGAGTTTGTAATAGTGTGTGTGTTATTTGCCCTTCCTTTGACAACAAGTTATGTAACCTTTCAGGTAACCAGATCTGGGAAGTTATGCCTGAAAGCTGGCGTGGTCTGGAGAACTCTCTACAGACGCTTATCTTGGCGGATAACTCCCTGTCTTCGCTACCTCAAGATGCCTTTTCTTCACTCCCACTCTTGGAAACGCTGGATCTGAGTGGCAATAATCTCCAAGAGATTGAATCAGACGTATTCCGAGCTGGACCTCCAAGACTGGTGCGTCTTAACCTGGCTGATAACCTCCTGAGCAGCGTTCCATATAGACAACTCAGCTCCCTTCGTTTATTGCGGCATCTGGACTTGGCTTACAACCGTATCATGCGACTGCATAGTGCGTCTCACTCTGAGCCAGAATCTCCAGGATCTGTGATGTCTTTGGACACCCTTCGACTCGACTACAACCACATTCAACATCTTCCTCCTGGCGCATTTCAACATTTTGATATCTTAAACAAGACTTATTTGGACGGAAATCCTCTTGTGGTTATCCAGGTTCGTATGGATGAATAATATTCATTCCAAACAAAATGGTTTTGAGCAGTTAATGTTTATGAGAGCTTTAGGAATACTGTATGGAAATCTGACCCATAAAATCAACTTTTCTCTTCCTCTAAATTCCTGGAAACTCTGTGTAAATAAGTGAGAGCTCTATAACGTATTCGATCAAATTAACGAAACTTTTCTGTGTTACAGGCTGATGCATTCCGGGATGCACGAATCAGGGAGCTGTCAATTCGGGGTTGTGGTCTGACAGAGCTATCTCAAGGAGCCTTTGGAGGGTTGGAAGCTAGTCTGACTTCGCTAGATTTAAGTGCCAACAACCTTACTGATCTACCACATCATCTGTTACATGAATTTGACTTCCTTCGAACGCTGAATGTCCGTGACAACCGCATTCCATCCATCGCACCGGGAGATACACTTAATGGCTTTCAGTACTCCCTCTACCGACTTGACATCAGTGGTCGACAAATGGGAATCACCTCTTTGCCGGACTTGCGCAGGTGAATAATTTTGGCAGCTCTAGCATTCTGTGACAATGTAAATTGATCCTGATATTAAATCTTGTAGCTCTTTTGCATGCATATATTACAACGGATTTTCCTAAAACAGTTTGCTATTCTTATTTATTGAAATTGTGATTAGTTTGCATATTATTATGGATAGTATTGTTATAATTATAGTACTAATTGACAATTTTAAAGATAGCTTATCATTACTCGGAGCAAAACACCCCTATCATCACCTCTGTTTCTAACACAACACCATTATCAAAGCCAACATTACCACAGTTACTGATACAAAGCCATCTGTTGGATGTTTTAGGATGCGCAATCTGAGGTCCTTATCTCTAAGCCGAATGCCACAGACTCATATTCAGTCAGAAGATTTCTTGGAATTCGGCGTTGATCTAGAAGAACTTCGCTTATTTAATGGTGGTCTTAAGGTGATAAAGAACCACGCCTTCCGTCATGTGCGTGGTCTCAAGATATTGGATTTGTCCGAAAATGAAATTACTCAGTTGGAATCGGATGCTTTCTCCGAGGTTAGTGACTTCGATTTCAAAGGCATGATAAAATATATATAAAGTTTAAATCTTAGCGCAACTTAGTGACTTGTGTGCGTGCGTGTGTGTGTGAGAGAGAGAGAGAGAGAGAGAGAGAGAGAGAGAGTATATTACATTGTAAACTGCGTTAAGTTTCACAGAAGCATTCATCTGAAAATACAGTTACATTGCTTCATGCTACTTAATATTTTGAACCAAGAGGTTTTTTTTTTTTTTTTTTTTTTTTTTTTCCTGGTTTCTCCCCTACAAGAAAGTCTCCAGCTTTAAATAGTCATTTGTTTGCAAATAAATAAATCGCTCCCGTTTTGTGAGTGTGTGTATGTGTGTGTTTGTGTTGTTTTTTCATTGCGTTTTAAATGGCTCTTTTGTTTGTAGATTGGACATTCTCTGCTCCACCTGAAGATCGCTCATGGCATGTCTGGTTCTGTATCGAATATTCCCTCAGATGCCCTTCGTCCTCTTGTCAACTTACAGCATCTAGACATGAGCAATAACAGAATAAGAAGTATGCCTGAGACATCATTCCACTTCCTTAAACGGCTGAAGGTGCTGGAATTGCAGGACAATCAGATTGATAATGTGCCCAAAGGCACCTTCCAGGTGAGTCATCAACAGAGTGGTTTTATAGCTATAATATTTGTCATTTTAACCTTTAGTTGACGAAATGTTAAAATATGGTAATCAGCGTTTTGATTGTTGAGAAACAGTAGCTATCAACTTAAGATTTAAGAATTGGTAGAGTCACATTGAAAAAGTCCATGCCATAGCCAAATTTGAAACACGATCCCCTGGTTTCCAACCGGTTGCTCTACCACTGAACTACCATGGCATATGCCGACATGACATTACATTGTCCAAGTGACTCGCATTTTTCCCCATAAACCAAAAGGAGATCTCGTTAAAGATGACACACCCCAATGGCGACTTAAACGTCGTTAGTACTTTTTCATTCTGACTCTAACCTAGCCAACGTCTGTTCTATACAGAAATTGTGTAAAGAAACAATTAACCTCCTGTGGAAAAACATGTCTGCCTAACATTCAAGAGGTCATGAGTTCAAATCTCGCTTAGGGTGAGTTACCCAGATAAGGTTCTTTTTGGGGGTTTCCCTCATCCTGAGAAGACGAATTTCGAGTAACTTTAAGCTCCATTGACCCTGAAATCATTTGAGCATCATTTCAGTGATTTCGTTCATCGTCCGATGTGACCAACCAGATTAAATGCCGTTAAGCTACAAATAAATGAATAAAATAGTTATTTATAATACAAGTGGTAAAACTTGTGTTTTATATTGTGAGTAGGAAGCTTGATATTATGTAAATTAATTTTAACTCGTGTGTCATACACTATTTTTAGACGGTTCTCAATATTTAAAGACATAATTATAAATAAATTGTTTTACCTATTTCACGGAGTTCATGCTTAATGGTCTGTGATATTCAGTTGTTGCCTTGCTTAGCACCAGTGATAACATTACTTACTCGTACAGACGAAAACATTCTAAACAACGGAGTAGTAGTTATAATTTTACTCTCTGCTGGTTGCATAATTTCGTCTGGTTTAGCAGATTCCATGTTCATGACATTCAAATCATCCGCCATTTTATGGATCGATACGAGCTTCCAGAGCCTACTTGAGTGAGGCCGTGGACGCATAAACCAAAGTTGGCTACATTATAGAGCTATAATCATTTTATCAATCTTCATAAAATTACAATTAAATTTTCGATAACAATCCATATTATAAATAAATTTATTGTAATCCATTATTCAACTTATAAAATTATAACAAAATTAATTAATTAATATTTCAAGTCAAGGTGCAGTTGTATATAACACTGAGCGGCAGAATTTTCTACTTTTTTAACACTCCTGACATTTAGGAAAAAAACCTACTTTTAGCATCAACTGTCGAAAAAAAATTAGTTATCCATTAGTTAATTTGGAGGGAGAAGAACAGTTTAAGAAATATTTACGAAAAGACGAACCTAGAAAGGGAAACTCAGAAAAATTGCTTGAGGAAATGTTGTAATGGTGCTGATGGTAATATTAATGATAATAATATAACTCTGCATTATTTACAGTGACAATGTGTGTTGCAGGGTGGAATCCATGCAAATCTGGAAGAAATTCACCTTTCCTTCAACGGCATCGATTCTATTATTACCCATACGTTCGTGGACCTGCCTTCTCTTGAGAGACTCATGCTTGACGACAACCGCATTTCCCGTGTCGAGCGACGCGCGTTCATGAACATGGGCCGTCTTAAGCGACTAGATCTGCGTGGAAACAAACTGCGCCAAGTGTCCGATGAGGCCTTCCAGGCTTTGCCAGAACTTGAACTGCTTGACCTTGCCTACAATGAACTGGAGGATTTGGACTTTGCCATGTTGGATCAGGTAATACAATATAAAACTTTTGTTAACATTTGCAAATAGATGTCCGAACTGACACATTATTTACAGTTTAATACATTTTTAGAAAAAAAAAATTGATGTGTTCCATTCACGTGACTTTCTCTAGCTGTTACACAAACAACTATCGTTATAACAGATTATTCTTCTATCTACGACGTGCTAATCAAGGTAAACATTACCTGAAATTACCTTATTATTGTTTTCTTTTAAGTAGAAGGCTAAATTGTTTTAAAAGCTGGTCCTAAGTTAAACAACTGAAGTTCGGCTCACTTTGCATGGCCTGCGGTAAAACAAGAGAGATGAAACGAAACGTCACTTCTTGTTTGAGAAAAATTAAGGTATTTTAAGATTGAAACCAATAACAAGGAATATATCAGAAACAGCCAACTGTACATAAAAATGTATAGGATATAAATTATGTGTTTTAACGAAATCGATATGTTTTGTGTAGTAAGTTTTTGTCTATCTCTTATGGTTTAACCGTCATGCAAAATTCTGCAAAACTGATCCAAATAAAGAGATCTTCAGAGGCTATTCCAAGAAAATTCAAAATATACGGTTTATTTGTGATGTAAATATCTTTAATATACGGTATTTTAATAAAATTGTTAGGACCATTTCTGAGAAAAACAAAAATTTCCAAACATTTTCCATGTAAAGAGTACTTTGGGGTGCGTGGGGGGGGGGGGATTCTTGAAAATCCTCATATTGCATCCGGCAGGCAAGATGTTTCAAGGGTAAATGGCTACCGATATGATCATGCAGTTAAAGGAGGGGTTTAAATGCAACAATTGAAAAGCAAAATAAAAAAATCTAAAATCAGAAGCTATAAATTGGACAAATTATTATTGGGCAGTGAATAGAGTTTGTGTATAAAACGGTTAACGCTGTTTGTGAGGATGACAGTTGTACTGAACTCCTCCATCCTTTCAAGGGATGACTTTCGTGATGACTGCCAGCTGGAGGGAGATTGACCTTCTTGAAAATCACAACCATGCTTGGAGAAATATTTGGATGAAATGGTTTGCCATTTGGGTCGCTGTTGTAAACTATTGTAGACGCTGGAGCACTGCTTCCAGAGTCCGTGCTGCAATTATTGAATGAAGTATCATTTGTTTCATCATTCCGTAATGTCTCCTATGTATTTTCATGGAAACTATAACTGATATAGAAAGCAGAATATCACAGTTAAACAAAGCAATATTTCAGCTGCTTGCTGTTATTGTTCCAGTCACCACCATTCGTCATGCACTTTTGCTCAAAGATGAACAAGAGCCTTCATGCCACTCTTTAAAAATCTGAACCAACGGAGGCTAGCCACTGACGTACAACTTGGAAACTCGTCGGGAGGAGGTGATATTGGCTCGTTTAAGAACCGGTCACTATATTTTTACTCATAGTCATCTTTTTCCGCGTGCACCGGTACCTATCTGTCCGCTTTGTGGAGCAACATTGTCGGTCCGGCATGTGCTACTAGAATGATCCGCTCTAGCAGCCCTTCGTTCATCGCTATACCTGTCGGCCTCCCTCGCGGAGATGCTTGCCGACAACCCCAAAGCAGTAGATACGGGTTTTACTTTTTTATCAAAACTGACGTTCCGATTACGCATTTAATTTTAGTTTTCTGCCCCTGTAGCTTTTGGAACGTTAGTAATGGGTTTGGCTGTTTTATATCTTTTAATGCTTTTAACATGAGACTTTGTTTTAGCTTTCATCTTAGTATTTTATGTTCCTTTTCACACACGTTATTTTTTCATTGGTTTTTTAATTCACCTGTTTGTAATTTTATCGCATTTTTACATGTCTTTTAACCCCTGGTGTTTGCTGTGTATTGTTTTATTCGGGCGCTTATGACCTTAGCAGTTAAGCGCCCTTAAACACCATTCATACATTCATTCATTTAGGCCCATGCAGAATGAAAGTCCGAAGGTGCTAATTCAGACCTATGTAGTAGATGTAGTAGGACAGCCCAGTCGAATTTGATAACATTGAGCTCCATGGTCGCAAAAATGGCATGGGACTTGGAATTTTCGTGCTGCAGGTGGAAGTTCTTTTCTGGCCTAATCCGGAAATTCGAGATAGTCGTCTTGTAGCGTTCGCAATTGGCATGTTCTCCAGGTTCCAAAATATCCAAATATCTGGCTATCACAGAAGACCGTGCACATCACTTTGCCTGCAGAAGGATCTTAGCTGCATGGCTGGGAGCATCAGGGGTTAACGTCAGGAAATCGCCAGGAGTACAGTAAGTAAACATGATCATAAATGAGCTGGGTCATCCAATGCTTCATTTTGGCATAACAGGAGATACATTTCGTCATCAACGAGTTTAGCGTTCCCAGCAGTTCTTCGCAGATGGACTTTCCAACTGCTTCCCATAGGTCACGACAGTGATGAGCTTATCTATGAAATGCCATATTTATCCCTTCTGAGCAGTATCATCCTTGATTTCGGTTAGCCTCCGTTTATTTCAGCATCTCCTCTAGCTGTTTTAATCGATGTTTGCTCCAACTAAGTTGGTACCATTAGTCTCTTTGCTTTCCTTTATCCTTCTTGTAATGACAAATGTGTAACGAAACCATTTCTAGAAAGGGCTAACTCCATTTATATGAAGTAAATATAAAAATAAACTTTAGTAATAATAGTGTGAGGAAGCTATATAAAATAAATACTAGTTAGTAGAGAAAGTCACATGAATTAACACATGTAATTGTTTATAATATAATCAAGCACCTGAATAATCTCGAATTTCACCTTGGATGTCTCATGTTTTTGTTGCATCTGTCAACATTAAGGAATGTATTTTGTTTTCAGGTGGGCACCCTCTCATCCTTCCGACTGAACGTGAGCCACAACAGACTGCAGGTCCTGGAACCCAATGTCACTGCCTTAACTGGAAGAGGAATGTACCTTGGAGGTGGTGACGATCTCATGCTGGGTAACTTCCACTCCAATGTGAAAGTGCTGGACCTCTCTCACAATAACATCTCGCGAATCGGTCGTGGTTATCTGCGCCCTGTAGAGCGTTCTCTGACACATCTTCACCTCTCCCACAACTGGCTGCGCAACGTAACCCGCGATGTCTTCGGTAATATGCCTCATCTGCAGTGGCTGGATCTCTCTGCCAATCAGCTGGCAGAGATTGATTTCGATGCTTTCCGGAATACTCGGCGCTTACAGGTGAGTAAACAATGCTAACAAATTAAATAAACAATCAGGTGGTTGGGAGATACTATCCGTTACTGAACGGCATTAAGTAATGCAGGGATGTAGTTCAAGACTGACTGTCTGAAAAACTGCCTTCATTAGCTTATTTGTGATAAATTTGATAATTACATTTCTGGATTGCCTATATATAGAGAGAAGAGAGAGAGGTTAACTTACTCGGCAGATCTTTGAAAAATTTATTTACTTGACTTTTTATCCCAATAAATAGAATTGTTCCATATTATGTTCGCTATACATTCAGTTTTAAATACGAGAGAAACTGATAGGAATGAGAAGGAAGAAATTGGTTCATATGCCAAAGTCACCGCTCCTTCGTTAAGAAACTGTAAATTTCCCCCTTTGTTTAAAACTTGTGGATGTTCAATATGGAGGTGCAGGAAATAAAATTGTTTCTAGCAAAGTTGGATTAGAACATTTGAATTGAACAGTAGGTGTAACTATGTTGTATATCTATATCAAACTATGAATAAAAGCCTAGATATCTAAATAAAAATCTGCTGGATGATGTCACAAATCCATGCACAAAATAATGGATTAAATTTAAACATTGACCTAATAGTTTAACCTTCAGTATCCTATGTGAGGAATATGTACGTTTTCTATTTCTTTTTTTTTTTTTTTCCTTTTTTTTTTATGGTTTATGGTCTGTAACTGGAGGTTATGTCGGACAATGAATGAAATGGTTGAAATGATGTTCAAATGGGTGGAAACCATTGAGCTTGAACTTATCCCAGCTTCGTCTTTTCAGCACAAAGGAAATCTCCGGAAGAAATCATATCATAAAGCTCACTTGAAATTCTAACTCAGGACCTTTTGAGTATAAAGACATGCTCCCGCACATGGTGGAGCATTTGTTGTCTGAGATATAAATGTTTCAAGCTCTAATTAAATAAATTATGAGAACAATGAGATATCATTGCCAGTCTGAAAAAACATTTGCTATTAAAAGTTGAATACGTACAAACTTCATGTTTTATTGTTTGGATTTATTGGTTTATTTTGACATTGTTCCTTTGTATTCTCAGGAGAGTAACTTAGTAAAGTGAGTTGTTCATTTTCAAAAATATCTTTTATAGACAAATAAAATATTGTTGGTGCTTACATGTACTTTTCTAAATTTATGCAGAAATATGTTGTATTCTTAGTCCGTAGGAAAAATACGTTGGTGTGTTTTACTGTCTGAAAAACTACGATAAAATATACCCCATCAAGTGCATGTTTTTTTGAAAACAAATGGTTCAGTTAAAATTTGCTCTAATACAGTATCTCTAATTTAAATTGCCTATAAAAATATTTATTTTGTTTCTTGATTATGCAAACTGAAATAAGGACAGTTAATAGTACAAATGGGGCCTTTCAGTTATACCTTTCAAGAATCTGTGTCTCATTTCATGTGTTAGGCTATGAGCATATCCGTTACGACTTTCTTAAATATTTCTGATATAGTCTCTTGCTCTAAAAGTGACCCGTTTGGCTGTAAAGACGGTGTTATAAAAAAAAAATTATCAAGCATCGTATTTGAGATTTTAAGCAAATTATATAGACAACAGATAAATGCGACATGCGCTGTGGTGCAAATTCTTGCTCTGAAAAACAATATAGGTATCCCTTGAAAACCTGTACATATTCGTGCTCAGTTTCAGTTGTGGAAATAAATTTCTTCTGTAGAAGCTAAACATTGAAACTTGATTTGGTAATTTGCAATAGCACTGATGTGGAATCGGACCCTCAACTCGATTACATAGTCAGACAATATAATATTGCTCGAAACAACTCAATGTAATCTCAAAACTAAATTGGTGGCTAAGCACATAGTTTCTTTTGAGCCAAACGGATCATAATGTAAAATGAGTATATATAATTATAATTCAAATAAGCATCTAGGGTTCAGGCAACGAGAATAAAAAAATAACCTAGTAGTGGAGTCAGGCAGCAAAATTCGACGTAAAAGTCCTCTTTAATTACAGCGGAGAGTTTGAAACAAAGGTCTTTTATATTCTATGGTGCTTGGACCCTAGTTAAATGACACGTATGAGGTATGTTGTTGCGCTGAAGCATATACTTTGGATTAAATAACAATATATTAAAATTACTAAAGTCTGAAACTGGCATTAAAATTAAAAAAAATAATCCATCACACAGATACACAAATAAAAATATATTAACTGCTGTATATCTATTTAATGTGGAACTGCACAATAAATAGGTATATGCAGTTATCGGAACTTATGAGGAAAATTCTAGGGTACCATATGGGAAATCGCAGTTATAAGCTTTCATAAGATGAAGTATACAATAGTAACGAAGTAAAGATAATATGAAAGCAAAAATTATTGGGTGTTTTTCTATCTCTTTAAACGTTCAGTGATTCTAAGCATTAGGACACAGCTGATAAAAGTTTGTCATTAAGCGAATTGAAGCAAGAATGTTGGTTGACTTTTAATTTTGAATTCTTGATTGTTAACATATTGGACATAGCTAATTCCTTCAACATTTAAACTTCCGATAGTGAAACAGTCGAAAATACTCTCTGTGCAAGACTTAGTAAGAAGCTTTAATTGCTCTGAGACCACTTAGAACATGCGATCCTTCTTCGAGGATCCTTACCGAATATGTGATTTGTATAAAACCACAAAGCAGCAACTAAAAACCGTTTAGCCAGAATTACAGCAATATGGATGGTCACTATGTAATAGAGAGTCAACTCCAGTAAACAGACTCAGGCTCTCTGCAAACCCTGGAGATTCTCTATATTCTTCTAATATAATAGAAGAAGCCAAACGGAGAAGCCTCCAATAACCAGAGCACAGCACAGCCGTAGAGTTTCAATCGTGACCCCTGGATTGAAGGCTAGATCCGAAGGCCTCTAAGGACAGATTGCCCAATGAAACCAACATGTCACTAATCCGGCCGCGACTAGCACTGCTTGTCCACCCACAAACTGAAGATCCCAGAAACAGGCGAGATACTCCTAGGAAAGAATGGGGCCCAGCAGTCCCACAGTACCAGAAGTACATATTAAAAGTTCTGCCATTCCCGACGCAACACAAAAGCCACCGCCTTCTGGTCCTGCAACTCTGCTAACAGTTGAGGTGAAACAGATTAAAAGAAAATAATTGCCAGAAAATTCACGGTAGAAGGGGAATCACCCTACCATTTGGCTACCGACCCTGAGAAACCACCAACAAAGACAATCAGGACCGGCCCGACCCGAATCGAACTCGGGACCTCCTGAATACAAGCCTCACATGTCTCCGCAGAGCCATCTCGCTCGGTCCATACTAATATATCATTTCAAATTCTTTATTAGCTGAACAATGAAATGTTCTATTCAAAACTAGGTTAACCAGTTAATAACATAACATATTCAGAAGTCCTGTATTAACAGTTACAACAAAGTGTTCACTGATTTCATATTCTAAATTTGTGCTCCATGTAATTCAGTTATAATGAAGTTATTGTAGCACTACAGCGCACTATTCAGTGCCACAAACGCTTGGTTTTTGAAGATAGCCTTCGTTCCAGTTTTCCTTTCTGTTGTTCTGTGACATTTAACTTCAACTCAGAGGAAGTAAGAGTAATATAAAATCAGACAAAACAATCTGCCAATACTGTGAAGATGTGTGGTGGCTTATTGACCGAAAATTATGTTTATATGTGTAGAGGTAGTTACCATCAGCTAGATATGTTTTCAGAAGCTCAGCGCAACGTTGTGGCAGTATGTGTCAGTGTCCTTACAGCTGGCTTCTACCCGATACAATGGCGTCCCTGCAGGTGCTGCTTCTGGCGCGGAATTGGCTCACGGATATCCCCAGCGAGATCTTCCGGGCCGTCAGTGGACTGCGCGTTGTCGACCTGGCCCACAACCGGCTGCGATCATTACCAGACTCCCTCTTCACCGAGGAGGGTATGGAGCGTCTCGATGTTTCCCACAACCTTCTGGGTCGCCCACCAACCACCAGTCTAGCAGCAGCAGCTGCCTCCACTCTCTGCGAACTTGATCTTTCCTGGAACCACATTGCTGCACTTACTCCAGAATTCTTCTCCAGATTCAAGGTATGCCTTACTTTAGCCACGTTTTAGTTTTTTAGATTATGTCAATTCCAAAACAATCCATATAAGTGCTTGTTATATATATTTATTTATAAAACCTAGTGGTCATCCAAACACTATTTTACAACATGCCGACTATTACATGTATAACAGCCGGCGGAGGCCGCACCCTGGCTGAGTGGTTAGACCACTCGCATCTCACCTAGACGTCTAGGGTTCGATCTCAAGCAACCACATGTGAGATTTATGGTGGAAAAAGCGGCGCAGGGGTGGCTTTTCTCCGGATTCCCCCGCCATTGCATTCCACCGGTGCTCCATCTACATTTAACACTACCAAAAAAAAAAAAAAAAAGCCGGCGTCGCCTGTGCTTCTGCACCACTGTCTAAGCATCTATTTTTATACGTCATATTTTTCGAATTAAAGGGATTAAGTTCATTGCAATTACTGCATGCTTTTAATTTCTCTACTAGTATTTATTTCTTCCAACATATAAGGATTTGTACAATCTAAATATTTCTTTCATTCTATCCTGCAAGTAAAACATCACAAGGTGCTTAATTTGGAACTGAAAATAATAGCACAAGCTTCATCGCTGTCTTCTTAGTGCGGTGGTAGCAAGGTTGCTTGCCAGGCAGGAGACCTGGGTTCAATTCCCGGTACCAGCATGGGGAATTTTCTCCCGCTGGGAGACCTCATCCGGGGTGCACTCAGCCCCAAGGGGCCAATTGAGGAGCTTCTTGATTGAGAAGACCGCATCAACCAGCCGGGAGGGTCTCGAGGTGCTGATCATATCTCACCCTCCATCACTGTACCCCATTCATGACGCCTTCGGGCCAAGATAGGGGATGCAGCGGCAGGGCAAGGTCCCTTGTGGACTGTCATGCCATGGAGTTACAACTGAAATCAACAGGGCATAAAGTTTTGCTCATCAAAGAAATAAAGAGTGTTCACAATAATAATCTGATTTGGACCAAATGTTTATAAACAAGAAGACATCAAAAATCAACTTTTAATAATTATATATCATTATATATGTAGTGTATCACAAGACTTGTGCTAATTTGGCAATTATTTTGTTCGCAAATGTTCAAGATATTTGCCGATTTTAGTATTCATTTTTCTATTAAAACATTTTAACTTCTGCTTTTATTTCTGTTTTCCTTTCTTCTGAAATAAAACCAGAGATTCAAATATTTACCTGATTATGTGATCTGTGGATCTAAATGGAATGAAAGAATGAATGGATAGGGCTTAAGAGCGCAGAACGATTAATGGTTATAGGTGCCCGTCAATCACTGAAAAAATAAGTAATAAAAGCAATACTAAAAACGCTCAGCACACTGACAAAAATCAAGAGAATAAGAGAAATCGCACATTTAAACAAATCAGTTAAAGACTGTCAAGGGTAGAGTAGCGGAAAATTGAAAACTATTCTAGTGTAAAATGGATCTAAAATAGTCAAAAGCGCAGTTAAACGCTGGCTAAGGTATTGCTAAGTTTAGGAAAGGATAAAACGCATCTGAATAGATCCAAGTCATCTGTGATATGGAGGTAAATTGGGCACTTCATTAAAACATGGCCGACCATACCGGACAATGAATGCAATGCTCAAATAAGTCCAGGTACATAAAGCTTACAGTTACCCGACATTTGTCTTTCAGAGTAAGTGTAAATACCGAATAAACTTTATACAGGTAATTCACCCTAACTGAGATTTCATCTCAAGACCTCTTGAATGTGAGGCACACACGCTACCATTACACTACAGAGATGAACTTTAGGTGTACCTTGGTGATGAACAGTTCCAAGAGTCGTAAAATAGAGGGTCATGCAAATGAATATACCATACATTCATAGTCAAGCTTGGAGAGTACTAGGGATTGCATGAGCCATTGCCCAGGATCTACCATTCAAAACAGTTAAATTGATTTAGAGATTACACATATTACCTTCAAATAGACTCAACACAGCTTTTCATTGAGCACCAACCCTAGAAACTTAGACTCGTTCGCAAAGGGTAGCAGTTCCACGCAGAACTGGAGTTAGGGTAAAGGAAGCTTCTTTCAGCGCCAGAAATTGGCATAGACAGTTTTCTTAGTGGAAAAATAGGTTTAAGACTTCAGCTAAAGAGTGAGTTAAGATACTACTGGAATGGATGTTCCAGAAGGCATGAGTGACAAGAGGTAAAGTACACCGCGAAATCGTCAATGAAAAACGACAAGAAAATTCCTGGAATAACAATAAAAAATAGGATTAATCGCTATGTCAAACAATGTGAACCTAATACTGAACGCTGAGGAATCCTTTCTTATGATTATAAGGTTGAGAGAACTCCGAATTCACTTGCTAAGACAGTCTTTAGAAAACATTTTTTTTCACAGAAAAAAAATTAGAATTATTAATCAGGCTTTGAATATAACAGCACAATTGAAGTTCATAATTTCAGTAGAAATATTTATGAAAATGGCCCTTTGATTTGTGGAATGTGAAATCAAAATTAAATAAACTTTTCTGCTGTCTTCTTTATTGTTTTCTCATGAAAAAACGAGTGTGAAATGATGGTGGTTATAGTGAGTTGACCAATATTTACAAGTCCAGTAAATAGCATAAAGACTTGGTTTATCACATTATGAGAAAAGGAACATATATTTATTTTGGAAGGGAACTAGAATAAAATTTCTCCCTGTAGATAATTTCTCATTAAAGTATACCTAAATATACTGGGTTTTCATTTTTAATCATTCCTTCAATGGTCACACATGACCTGTCCAACATTCCTTTAGTGTCAACTAGTTGAAGAAAAGACACCACTACATAGAGAGCATCTAGGTCAAATTTTGCAAGGCAATTTAGTAAACTATTGAGGGCTGCACTTTGCATTAATAAAGCTTACCATAGAGCACGTAACAATTCTGATGGTTTATTCAAAAACTTTCGAATAGTGAAATTGAGAAGTGAAAGACATGTACCTACATATTAGTGCAGTAGTTTGTCCATCAGTAAGGATTTAAAAAGGTTTAGTCTGGAGAGATTTCAATGAATATGATTTAACTTAACAGATTTAGTTTCCTTAGGTAAAACAGAAGCATGCATGAAAAAATATAAAAAAGTGCAGCAATGTGTAGGAGGGAGTGTATTAAATTAAGCATTTGATCTTGGAGGTAAGGAATAAACCTATTTTTCATTAGGCGTATCAAAGGTACAAAATTACAAAATAAATATTAGAAATGTTTGTTTTTCTTTAGCATCATAATACAAATCTACTACTTTTGAAAACTGAACAATACTTTAAATTAATGTCATGTATGGAGTTTTATGTGTGCACCATTGAGCTCCAAACATCTTGTTCGTTTAATCATGCATTCATATGTAGCATAAAGCATAGATGGGGTAACAGCACCCAGTAAATTTGGTAAGAATGAATTGCTGCAGCTGATCCATACTCTTGGAATACCTAACACAAACCCAATGTTTAAGATATTCCCAGAAAAAATATCTAGGGGTCCAAAAACAGGTAATTGTGGTGGCCATAGTGGATTCTTAATGACTCAGAAAAATAAAAAGAACTATGATGTTAGGCACAAAAAATCAACATAAATATCTTAGTATTTAATTAGTATTCTTACCGGCGATGGAATTGTCCCTCAAAATAATAAACCATGCTTCTAGTAGTATGAGCAGGAGCATCACCTATTGGAACCACCCATTCTTGTTTCAGCATTGTTCAGTTGCTGAATGAGTTGGCCAACATTTAATTCAGGTATCGACTAGCATTCAGTTTACCTTTAGCATTCAGTTTACCTTGAAAAACTACAAGGCCAATATATTTTTGCCATGAAGGAGCAGCTCAAACTCCAAATTTTTTGGGCTATATAACGTTTTTACTAACCTTACTTCACTCTGCCATTTTGATGTTGACTACAATTGATTATAGTTTCTAGGGAGCACCTCAAAGTAAAAAATACTCAAGCAAGCCCACCAGACACCTATCGCTGATTCAGCCCTGATGCTGATAGAAATACCACAACAATACATCATTGGTTGGGCAATGCAGATGTGCATTTCTAGGCAATAAAGACTCACTTCAAAGAGAGATATATAGATTGGAATGAGAAGGTACACTTGAAAATGAACCCGGTGTACATAAATATATAACATTTTTATGTATTAATTAGCTTTTTAATTTGACTCACAAGTTTTGGTGCTAATCATCCAGTTTGTGTGCAATATTTTCATATATTTTAAATCAATTACATCCCCTAACCAACAAGGAGTTGCCACCGATTCTGGTGCAGCAAACCGATAAAGAAATAATGACTTGGTTGTTTTTTAAATTCAAAGAAAAATTAAAAGACACACCATGACAGCAAGAAAATTTGGCTCCTGAAGAAATTTTTAAAGAATTTAAATTTTGGTCTTAATCTGTTTCTGTTTACAATTTAATAAGCTATATAAACAAAAGTTTAGAAGCTTTATTATAAATTATCATAACATCAAAAATAAAACAAACTGAGGAACAGCACTACAAATATTTAAAACTTATGAAAGGTTTCAGTTGTCTTTGAAACAAATTTTATGGAGAGGTTAGAATGTGAAAGGGTTTTTAAATGCATTCTAATTATTTATAAAGCCAAATCACACTTACTGTAATATATATTGCTTAGTATTATGATTATTCTTAACTCTCTATTATTATTTTTATAATTGGTATTTGTACATTATTTCAATTTTTATTCTATTGAAGTTATTATAAAACTTTATCAGGGAGATATTCCATATAATAATACTGTCAAGAGCATCATTAAATTGATTATCCAATGTCAATGTACTAACATGTGAACTAATACTAATACTTGTACTACTCAACATTAGGATTTTCAAATAGTCGTAAGTTTCCTTTTAATGGGATATATGTATATTTCTTTAATCACTGATAAGACTTTGCATATCACAGTCACTGCAAATGCTGGATCTGTCTTACAACCGCCTGGTACGCGTGGATGATGCTACATTCGCTTCATTGGGCCGTCTTTCTCACCTGGACTTGAGTCATAACCCTGAGCTGGTGTTGGAATCCAGAGGCCGCAGCTTCCAGGGACTTGAGGATACCCTGCTAGAACTCTATATGCACAATACCTCCTTGAGCTCCGTGCCTGAGTTGCCACTTCCTCAGCTCCGCACCCTCAGACTTTCCCACAACCACATCCAGGATGTGCCTCCAGACACTGCTTCTAACCTCACTTCACTCCGTCACTTTGATGTTGCCTACAATCGATTGCAGGTAAGGTTTTTCAATAAGGTAGCTGCAAGTTTGGTAATTTCTTCTAATCACTTACTGTTATTGATTCATTCAATACTTCCATAACTGATTCCTTTTCTGAGCCTTGTAATAAACATTCTTCTAAAGATATCCTAACCTTCAAAATTGATACATAAAATTCAGTGCAGCATTTATGATTCCTTACTGATTGCCTGCTTTTTTAAATTCATTATTTATTTATTTATTCCTTTCTCAACCATTGCTCAGTTGGCTTTCTAGTTTCTCCCCCATTTTATACCCCTCTCATATTATATTAGAACTTTGAAGTGTCCCTCTGTGAAGTTTTTTATTGCTCTTATTGCTTTTATTTTATTTATATATTTTATATCTTGTGTAGTAGATGTAATGATTTGCAAACTTTGATTCAGCTTTTTCTTTGAAGATGCAAGGTTTCTCTCATTTAGATCCTTAGTTTTATATTCCATTTCAGCCAACTCTATTGACTTTCAATTCCCAGTTTGTAGATACTTCTCAAGTTTCATTCAGAGTTAATGTAATACAATATGCAGATATGAACCACCTGTCTTTGGATATTTGTACCATAAATTAGGATCATAGGTGACAACATGCCACTTACGCTGTTTCAAAGCATAGTTGTTACAAATCTGAAAACAATCATAAAATTCAATATTTTCACTTGAATAATTCTTTTCTACACAATGTATATTTATGAACACACATTAGGAAAAACTAATTCAGATTAAAATAGTATAATACTTCATAATTATGTAGAAAGTAAATTATAAGATAATATTTGTTTTGCACTTGTCACTTTTAGAGTATGTTCTGCTAATTAAATCATTATAGAAATAAAACATTTATGATAGACAATTTTATTTAGTAAAATATAATTTTCAAAACTTCTAAGCCCTACTTCCAGAAGAAGAAGAAAACAGTATACTGCACTCAGATGTGTGTATTAATATTTAATGAACATTATGTATGTACATATCCACATCCACTATATAGATTCAAATATTTAATAAATTTAACATACCTAACTTCTACACAGCAAACAACAGAACATATTATGCATTTACTTCAGAATGTGTGATAATTATTATTTTACTCATATCAAAATTCTAATGCAGTGTACAGCTGAATCATTCAGATTTTAGACATGACGAAATGCATGGCTTTAAATAGTTGAATAAGCTGTTATGTGTGCTTGTGTGTTTAATCAGGCCCAATGTTAAATGTAAATAGATATGTAAAGAAAGTTTGCTGAAAGTCTACAGTTTGTGAAGGTCTGAAATTTAAATATTACAGAAATGTTTCTGGGAGAGAATTTTAGTAGTGGTTTCATGTTGATGGCTGAAAATGGTGAGGCAAATTCAAAGTTCAGTAATTCTAATTAGTGCTGTAACATTCATTTTATTCGATTATAATTCTTGTCACCTGAGAGGAAGAAGAAATATTAACTATCACAAAATTACTCATATACACAATATGCTGCTCATTGTGGTAATTCAGCTTGTGCAGTGAGAGAATATTTATAAATACTGATTCATTTGCAGGTCCATTCAAAGAGCTCAACAGTTCATTCTGATCTGCCTTATTTTTGATATTTCCATCTAGTGATATTTTATACAGAAATATAACTTTCAAACCCTATATAAGAAAATAAAGAAAAAAATAAGGGGTTCCATATAATAACTGAGTCTGTGCTGGCTTCTTCATGTCATTGAGCAATTAATGAGGATGCATGTCATTTAGCAACTTTGAAACTTGAAGCTGAGTGTGTTTTAAATTAAAATTTAACTGTAACGGAAGTTCTGTGGTGAAAACCAAATCTTTCTATTATAATGTTTTATTTTAATCCTCGTGACATGTCTTATTGGCAGAAAATGTGATGTGACTGCATAACATGGCTGTGCCATGGCCTTGTGATTAAACCATTCGCCTCTCACAAAGGCAGCCCAGGTTTGATCCCAGGCAAGCACATATGGGATGTGTAGTGGAAAAGCAGTTCAGGAGTGGGCTTTTCTAGGTTCTTAGGCTTCCTCCACCATCACATTCTATTGGTGCACCATCTTCATTCCATGTATCATCAGTAACATTGCATGTGGTGCTATATTAAGTAAAAACGGGCATTAAACACTATGTAAAAAAAAAAAAAAAAAATGACTGCACAACCACCTTGATATAAATCAGTATGCTTCGCATTAGACTTATTCCATCTTTTCAGCTCTGCCATTTGCTTTTTTACTGATTTTGACTGCAGGCTTTAGTTGAGTAGAATTTTCGTACCTCTGTGGCAATGTATTAAAAGCTTATTAAAAGGTTAGAAAATTGCTGTAGATGTTAGTATTTCAGATTGCTTTCAAACCTGAGAGCTGTGTATTCCATCAACATTTTACTGGTTATAAAACCACCTCAGTCTACCTAATTACATAACTAAGCCATTAGTATCCACCAAAGAAAGATCCAAGGCAGATATTATCTGTCCATCCTTACTTCACCAGCAATGTAAACAAATCCGACAGAATGTATTCTTCCGTGAATTCACTTGCTCACACTACATGGTGCTAATCTGGCTCTTCTGCTGTAAAATTGTAAAACCGCATACCTACATTGGCAGGGAAAGAAATAGCACCCTACTTTCACTGTTCACAGATGATGGTTAACTCTGTAAAAATGTGTAATAAATAAAACACAATAAAACAGGTAGGCGAGTAATTATATATTCAGTACAAAATGTAAAACTCTGCCATAAAATTATAAAATGCAACATGTTCTGAAATTTTGCTCCAACAGTTTTTTGCAAATTTTAGCATTTACATATGCACAACCTACACTGCACATTTCTTTAATATAATGCCATAATGCAGTGACTTACCAGAAGAGCTAATCTGAAGATGGAACTGGTCCCACTCCTTCAAGTTCAAGTCATTTGTAGCAGTTGCAATCAAACTGTCTGAATCATTACAGAGATTGATAATCAGTGGGTCAACAACAATGTCCACCATTCCCTCCAAATTTTGCCCCATTTGCTGTTCCCGAATAATGTGACACACATTCAATGCAATTTTTGACTGTCACTTGTAAAGCTGCTTCCACAAGATGTCGCACCTCGGCTAATTTAAAAGTTTTGCACACATTATGCTGCTTTCAGAAACACCAGAAAATTCTACTGTTAAGCTAAGAACATTGTTTAATGAAAAAGTAAGATACCTTTCACAAAACTTATTATATATACACTAGGAATTTCTTTCCTTATGCTTCACTACACTGGTTTCCGCCATTATTTGCTGATTAGAATCAACCTTTAGAAATGAACTGCATGATCATAAATTTGGTATTTCATTCATACTGTGTTATTTAGACAACATTGCATAGTGTAATACAATATTTCTGTACTCGTTCGGCAATTTAAAAGGAAGTATTTTGTGAAGAAGAAAAGCCATAAAACATTCAGCAACCAATAGTAGCCATTTCAACCTGTTGCTTTTGTTAAATTACCGGTGAAGTAAGGCTGGATGAAGAATAGTATCCTTGACAGTTTGTATAAATAAAAAAGGTGAAGCTGAGGGATTCATCAAATATATTGTTGTACATACTCAGGCCCTGGATAAACCAGTAAATGTATGTGCTTATACCGGCAATTGTTTCCAGAATGTACCTCCTGCTGCTCGACAAATGCATTACTTGCGATATCTGGAACTGAGTGCCAATCCCATAAAAACACTAAGCACTGCCAGCTTTCAGGGCACCATGGAGCGTCTGCAAAGTCTGGACATCCGCTATCTTCCCCTTAACTACTTTGAAGTAAGTAAATTATATTTTGTTATTTGGATAATGCATACAGAATTTAATAATATGGTCTGTCCAGAAAATCCTAGTAGACTTACAAGCAAAGGGTTTCAAATGACACAGTATTCCAATTCAAGTTTACTGTGTTGGTTGGAATAGCTACAAAATGTATGCATTTATGGACAATAAAATTTATAACTGGTATGAATCATAAGCAGCAGTACTATGCTGGTCAACATATAGAATCAGTATACATGTAAGACAGGAATCTCCCAGAGATGATGATGCTATTCCATGCTTTTTACATCCCATAAGAATTTTCAGAGCTGCATTAAGAATATTAAGTGGAATAGACAACAGTACATCCCGTAGACCATACTTTAGGAAACATAACATTTTACCATTAGCATGTACATTTATAGAGAAGTTGTAAAACATATTAAGAAAAATCAAGGCAAATTATGCACAAATACAGATATCCATCCTCATAACACAAGAATAAAAAATGACCTTAATGTTCAGATATGCAGAACATACATTCTAAAAATAATCTCACAAATTTAGGAATTAAATTATATAATAAACTACCAGCAAACATAAAAAAATAGTAAATATGAAACAATTTAATAAAGAAATCAAATCCTTTCTACTACAGCATACCTTTTATTCAGTAAGTGAATATATGACAATTCAATTGTAAATAATATACATTATAAACCTTGTATAAGTATTGTGCAAATTGTATATAATTATTGTTCTGTTGACGAAGCCCAATTCATGTAACATGATCTAAATGGTGAATGAAAATTATTATTATTATTATTATTATTATTATTATTATTACTACTATTATAAACATCTTCAGCATAACGTTTGTAAAGTGGTATTGTAGAAGTGTGCATATTTTCTCAGTCAGATAAACCTAGCAAACTCAAAAAACATAAGTTTAATGCTGGCCCTGAAAAAATATAGCATTTACATAATGGGATTGGAAATTTTAATATTATTAATTATTATTATATTTTACATTTTGTAGATTGAATATAATTTCTTTTTATTTTTATTTTGAAGGTAGTTTGGTTTCTACTTTATTTTTAATTTATGGATGAGGTTTAATGATAGTCCTGAAAAAATATAGCATTCACACCATGGGACTGGAACACAATAGTTGCTCCCTCATACATGTTTGCAGCTTTAGGCACGTTTCTCTCCCAGATGTATGATACTTTGTAGTAATAATAATTTTTACTTTCTCTACAATACTATGTACATAGTGTATGGAGAAGGTATTGTATTGCACCCAAAAATTCGATACCGAGATTTCACCAGAAATATATGTTTTGAGACCCCCTCAATCCAAAAAAAAAAGTGTTTTTAGAAAAATGTCCTTGTGTGTGTCTGTCCATCGTTCTTGTCAGTGTGTGTGTGTGTGTCTGTGGGCAGCATAGCTCAAAAATGATAAGTCCGTTAAATATCAAACTTAGTATTTAAGTTTAGTATCTTCCAAGGATGAGACACAAGGATTTTCAAGAAAATCCCCCCCCCAACTATTCATTACATGGAAACATTTTCGGAAATTTTGATTTTCTCTAAAATGGCTCTAATGATTTTGATTCAAATATTGTATACTAAAGATATTTATATGAAAAATAAAATGTATATAATGAATTTTCTGGGAATAACCTCTGAAGACATCTTTATTCTGGATAAATTTTGCGGAATTTTGCATAACTGGAAAACCTTCAGAGATAGACAAAATCTTTTTAATAGAAAACGTAGATATTGTTAAAACACATAATTTATGTTATATGCATTTTTTTTCTCCCCTAAAGTTGATCATTTTTGAGATATTCCTTGTTATTGGTTTCAGCCTTAAATACTCTTTACAAAGAAAGGAACTTCAAGTACATAGCAACCAGCTTTAGCCAATGGTACTCCCTTATTTCTCTTCTACTTAAATGGAATCAAGTAATAAGACCATTTCTGCTATGTTTTATCGATTAGCATGAATTAAATAGAAGAATAAGTATTAATATAAAAATAATAGTTGCAACAAATCTTCATTTATCTTTTGGAATAGTTTTGCAATAAATTTATTGTATTATCAACATAAATTTCCTTTTGGTCTCAGTTTTGGTCTGGTTTTTGATGTTGTTTATTTAAACAACAAAAATAAAATAAATAAACAACATCAAAAACCAGACCAAAACTGAGACCAAAAGGAAATTTATGTTGATAATGCAATAAATTTATTGCAAAACTGGTCCAAGGCAAGGATTCCAAAAGATAAGTGAAGATTTGTTGCAACTATGATTTTTATATTAATATTTGTGTTATTACTTCACTGTTACTAACCTCTTTTTACATTTAGAAGAACAAGTGTTTTTTAACAATAATTTGTAGCAGAGATGTACAGAAAGTCATGTGAATGGAACACATCAGATTTTTTTTTTTTTATATTTGTAATTGTGTAGTACAAAGAAATAAAACAAACATCTGTGTATGTTAATTTGTTATTTTTAATGTATACATTAAAGGAAATCAAAATGGGTTTGAGCAAAGTTAAATTCAATTTGAGGCAAAGTTGACCATCTGCATAGCACTAAAAGGTTACAGACACTGATGAAGATATGCATTGAACATGCAGCAAAACTATTAATAATATTTTATTGATTCATAATGTTGAAAAATAACTTAACAAAATAATGGTGTAAATTTGATAGCACAAAGCAGGGGAGAATGAGTGAGAAGTGAATTTCTAAAAACAGTGTGCATCTAGATAAAATTTTGCTTAGTGCAGTAGTACCTTAGTGCTCTAAGCAAATTACTTTCTTATAGCTTTTGTTTCATTGATGTTCGATCCTGTGATTGTAAATGCAAGTATCCTCTGATACTTTATATAACTTTTTTAAGATTGGTTTGTGCTGGCTGTTGCATTTTAATTAACAAAGTAGTTGAATATTTGATGTTGCCACTAAATATGAAATTTTTATGCCATCTTTTTAAATTATTTTTTATTTTCATTAATTTTTAGTTTTTCTTTTTCGTTTTTTCCTGTATATTCTTTGATGAAGATATAAGCATGAGATCAAGTATGGATTTCCAAAGAAAATATTTCTAGTAGTTCAAAAGATGTGTTTAAAATTTTAAGCATATTAGCATTTTGAAGTTGGAAGATCAAAAGTATATGTACACCAGTGTAATGATAGTTTGATAGAAATGCAATGATAGTTAAATACAGCCTTAATAGAAATATAAATCTTGCTTTTAAAAACTGCAACTATCCTATTGTGCAAAATGTTATACATTGCCCTCTACATAAGGCAGTTTCTAAGTGCAAAACTTAATTTTAGACAGCTACTTTAATTCATACCACTCTTTGGTCTAAGCCCCATGGCTAATATTAAAAAGAGTGGATTTCTTTTGAACAAAGGGATAGATATGTTTTGCCTTGAAATCTAGGACTGTTTTATTAGATAGAGATCCAACTATAAATAATAAATATCTATGATACAAAATTAATTGATAAAATTCTTGGGACCAGTTTTGAGAATCTAATTCCACTCAAGTGCAGAAAAATATAACTAAGTGATAACATTTTCTCTTAGACTTAGAAGCTAATAGAAATGAAATAATAAAATAATAAATAATGTGTGTATGCACAGAAATTAACAATGAAGTTATTCTCCTTATAGCTTTCCAGTATTTAACAACTTCAAAGCTTGGCATGATTCTAGATGTTCCATATTCATTATATCATAGTAAGCAGTTTGGTAAGGTTGAAAAGCCAATCCTATAGAGATAGTTATTCAGATAATCATATCAGTTATAAGACAAGAGTTTGCAACAGCTGATTTTCTTGATAATTTGGAATTAAATTAGGATTTTGTACAATTTGTAGCTACTTTAATTTTCTTTTTTTTTTTTTTTTTTTTTTTTTTAACAATGCGTTTGATTGATTCATAAGGAAATTTTATAATAGCGTTTTGTTTAATTTGGATTCCTCTCATTGCCAAAAAAAATCAGCTTTTTCATTACCATCACTCTACAATGAGATGGAATCCATTGTAATACAAGTTTTTTTCCCAGTTTATCAATTTGTTTCCATTTTAGGGAGTCTTACTATTGCCTGTATAGCAGGTTGTGAGTCTGAAAGAATAACTATATTTTTGCATTGATGCAGCCAGGGAAATCAATTTTGAGGTGCTTTATAAACAGCTTCTATTTCTCCATCAAAATTTGTGGTATTTTTTCCAACATTCTATAAAAGGAAAGGAACTGGCATATATCACCCATTGGTATCAGAGAAGGAACCATCTGTGTATATGTGTCCATTTGTGAGTTGGGTAATTTAGACTTAAGGTTTCTAGTGTAAGGGCTTTAGCTATAACGGGACTAACATTTTTTGGTTGAGTTCATATTTTAGATCATATGAGGTATGTCCAGAAAGTAAGCTCCGTTTGGTAATAAAATTAAATTGTGTACAGATACAGAATAATTATTTATTGCACAAAATTCTACAACTCTTAAACTACTTTTCCACGTAGCTGCCGAAATTTTGCGGGCATTTGTCATAGCATGGCACCTTGTATACCTTCTTCATAGAAGTTTGCCGCCTGTGTCTTCAAAAAGTTGGTACCCAACGTGAGCAAAGTTTACGAAATTTCAGTTTTTCGGTAACAATTTCATGAATTAGTGATCGTGAGCTTTGGGGAAATTCCATAGCGAGAGCACTAATTGTAAACTTGCAGTTTTCCTGGATCTTGTCATTAATCACGTGAACCAGTTCTTCTTTAACCAAAGATGGACGCCCACTTCGTTCTTCATCATGCACTTCACTACGTCCTTCATTGAACCGTCGGACCCATCTTCTCACCATTGAATCACTCATCGCATTTTGTCCGTAAACTTCGCAAATTTGTCGATACATTTCAATTGGTTTCACTTTCCTATCATTCAGAAAACAAATCACAGATCTGATTTCACAAGCGGCGGGATTTTCAATCAACACCGACATTGTAAATAAACACAAACAAAGCGTATGTGGCTGACAGCGATCTCAAAATGGTGCACGTTTCTTCTCCTTGATACAGAGCGTCTACCGCGCACGTGCGGAACTGCAATCACAGTGCTGCAGCGGGGATAAATTGAAACGGAACTTACTTTCTGGACGTACCTCGTTTTACTGCACATTACTAGCAGTAATAAATAAACAACTGAACTAATTCTTTGTTATGTTTGCAGCCAAGTGCTCTTAGTAAGCTAACTTCTTTGAAGACATTATATTTGAGCACTTATCATGGGGTTAAGGACTTCAACATTCCTCAGGTTGTGCAACAGAGTCCAGCTCTTAGGAACCTCTATGTTCAGGTATGTATGACAAACACTTTGATGAACTTTGAGACAAATTCTCATCATATATTATTACAGGATTATCCCACTTAGCATAAAGATAGCAGTTGTTTTTTTGTGCTTTCACGAATACAGCATGCTATTTATTGATGTTTGCTTCAACTACATGGCTCATTCAATAATTAATGGCAACATTTTTTGTTAACAATAATAAAACATTTTTGGAGTAGTTACATTATTGCAGTGCTTAGAAGTAATCTCATCCAGCATGAAGAACTCGCCTCCACACATCAGGGAATGATGGATGCCATCCACAGCGTCTTGTTGTCCTAATATTCAAACAGACCACTCTCTGCTGCTATAATTGCCTGTCTGGTTCTAAAGCAAACTCCTCTAAATGGTAATTTAATTTTCTTAAAAAGGTCAAAATCACATGGGTTCATATCTCCAGAATTTTTCAGTTCCATCTGTGAAGTAAATTAATGATAGGGGCAGAGCGTGTGAGAGCGACCACCGTCATGTAACACAATAGGATGAGAATTCAGGACATTTGGACGTTTATGACACACAGAAGGTTGTAAATAGTGTTCCAGAATGTAACTGTAATATACATCATTCACACAATTTCTTTGAAGAACTGAATGAGTGATAAGAACACCATCAAAATCAAAAGCAACAATGAACATAACTTTAAGTGATTGTGCTCTGCCAGCTCCACGTTTTTGATGAACATCTTTCCTTCCTCTACAAAAAGTATTCACCCACCTAGCCACGGTACGATATAGTAAAGTTTCTCTACCACAAGCTTCCAATAATTCTGAATGGTATTGTTGAGCATTGATACCTCTTGTAACCTGAATTTTAATGAAGTATCTTTGTTCATATTTAGAGCAATAAAGATAATGGTCTACAATTATAAACTTACTAAAAATATCTTATAAATGAAATATTGCCTTCAAACTCATAGCTAACAAACATTAGGTGCTCTTCTGTTTCAATGTTATCAGCTTACATCATTTACTGCTGATGACATCAAATGCAGGCAGTGTTGCCACTAATTTTTTAATGACTCATGTATTACATCAAGGCAAATGAAAATGGATACAATGGATTGAATTTTGATAAAATTGAGTCATCTTTCATACACTTTTAACTCCACTTCCAAGTTATGGGTACCTCTTCCCTATCTTCAGTTCCTTGGTCGACTGATGCTGCAACAATTGGCTGTGTCCTGCTCTGTGTTGTTACTGCCCTCTACCCTATTTGTCAGGAGGATGAATTCATCCATGGTGGAAAATTCAAAATGCATAAGAAACCATGTTTCTTGGGATGAAGATGTTTTCCAAAATTTGCAGATCGAAAGGTTTCTTTGTATACTTTATCAATTCTATTTCTTCCTTTATACCACAATTCTCAGACCAAAAGATGCCACAGTAAACTTGTCTATGTATTTGAATCTAATGTTCCCCAAATGTTCTTTCATCCTAGTTTCCAAATTTCTCTTTGTCTTCCCAGTATCAGTCTTATTGCAGTCTTGGTAGCTCATTTTATATATCCCTGATTACCGAGTTTTTGGTTCGTCTACAGAAGCAGCTAAGATAATGGTGTATAAGACTGGACCACATCATAATGTACAATGAATACTAATTGCTTCATGATCTGAACTTTACCAATTGCCTTCCATTTCTCCCACATCACACTATCGTTACCACCTTTATACATTATTGTAATTGTGCATAACTTTATTTAGTGCAGCGCCATGTTTCGTTTTTGCTTCCCTAACTACAATTTGGATTTCTAAATGGTAGAAAATGGCCAATAAGGCTTTAACCAGATTTGCAGGCCTCTGCAATTATTACTTTGGTTAATGAAACAGCTATTTTACCAAAATGCAAGTTTAGCATCTTTAACCTGAGTTAAGTTTATATACTTTCTGATCTGAAGAAAAATTTTCAATTCACACAATAATAAGTTTGATGGAAAGCTAAAACTTGTGTAAAAGATACCGTGGTTAAAATTTTACAATCTGAAAAATTTGTGCTTATGAGTTAATCAAATTCAATTTTTGTTAGTGAAGAATTAATGCATACTTTTCAACGTGTACAGTGTGCTATTTATGTAAAAAAGTGAGACATCTAAGGATATAAATTTATATAAACTAGTTCCCTGCATCAGAATAATGTCACTGAAAAGTATGAAACATTAGTCAAACTGAATCTTTTCTCACATGCTTCGATCTTCAATTCTCCAAAAGGTTAGCACTATGCTCTGGTCCTAGATTTTTGAGGGGGAAGATAATTAGCACACCCTTGAAGTGCCAGAAAATACAATGCCATGAACTTCCTGGACAATTTCATATACTTTGTCTTCTTTGTTGGGTTAGTTTAGTGCATGCGCTTTTTATTTCTTGTTTAGTTTCAGGTGTGAAGTAGTAAACTTATGTTTCATAATGTGTTATCAGGTCACACAGAAAGCCCTTGGGATCTTGGGATCTTTCTGAAAATTGGCCAAAATTTATTCAGAGATACTCAATTTGCTGTTGATCCAGAGTTAGAAGACAGATAATATTTTCATTTTCACTTCTTCTCTCCAAGTGTCCCCCCCAGGGGCCTACTACGGTAGGTACGGGTTAGGCGCACTCGGGGTCCCGAGCCACCTTGACTCCCTCTGTGGGCAACCTCAGAGTGGTGAGGGAGTCAGTAGGTCAAAATGCCCACCCACGTGTAGGCCGTGCGTGGAGACCCGTGTCGGTGAAAAGGAATATCCTGGTTGGTTGAGAGTTGCGTACCTGAGCCTGGGCTTCTGTCTTTCAGTAACTGGGGAGGGTGCGCAGCCTAATACACCGCTTTGGTTTCTGATTTGCCTAAACGGGAGGCTAGGGACTAACCCACCCCTAGTCAATCGGCCAGGACTAGGTATTACACCGAACTCCAGGGTGAGTGGGACGGCGAGCCCGCTATATCCCCTGTGTAGCCCTGTCACCCCAGTGGGGTGACCCCTCGTTGGGCTCCGTGGTGGGTGGGGAGCACTGGGGGATGAATTTATACCATTTTTTCTATGGCACCAAAATTAAAACCCCTTAATAAAGACGTTGGAAAGGAAGTAGTCGAGTCATGTGGTCCTCGCTACTTGGTTATTCATAGGACAGAGGAAGGTAAGAAGTTCCTTACGGTGAGCCCTTTTACTATCCAAAAGGGTCTCGATGCCATTGCTGGTCCTGTTAAATCCTGCGTTCGAGCTCGCAATGGTACACTTCTTGTCGAAGCCAACTCCGCCTCGCAAGCTGCAAGGATTCTTAAAGCCACCATGTTAGCCAGCTATCCAGTGAAGGTCGAGGTGCACAAGTCGCTGAACTCCTCCCGCGGTGTAGTAACAACCCGCGCGTTGGACGGTTTGTCTATTGAGGAGATCCAAGAAAATCTAGCGACTCAGGGTGTCTCAGCTGTTTATCGGGTACAACGTAAGATCAACGGTGAATTCCTGCCTACTCGTACCCTGTTTCTTACTTTTGATCGGGTTGATCTGCCTCAAAAGATTAGAGCAGGGTATGAAGCCATCGAAGTTAGGCCTTATATACCCAATCCGCTGAGGTGTTTTAAATGCCAACGTTTTGGTCACACTAGTGAGTTGTGTACCGGCAAGTCCACCTGCGTCCACTGCGGTGACATCTCCCACGATGGGGCTTGTGCTTCAGCTCCATCGTGTGTGAACTGTAACGGGGAACACCCATCTAGTTCCCGAGACTGCCCCCGTTTTGCAGAGGAACGAGCGATCCAGGAGATACGGGTGAAAGAGAAGGTGTCCTTCTTGGAAGCCCGGAAGCTCCTGCGACTCCGCCAACCCTCTGCCCCGAGGTCCGGTACCTATAGCTCAGTTGCAGCTAAACCGGTACCGCGTCGGGAAATCGCAACACAGACCGGCGATATGAACGGGGCTACAATTGCGGAAAAGGTTATTTTAGCCCAAGCGCTGCCAAAGCCTTCGGCACCTACACCCAAGTTGGTATCAACATCTGCCAAATCCGCCAGCTTACAGAATAGTCCTGCACAGTTGTCACCGAAAGCCTCGACCTCCGGAACTAAAGCTATTAAATTCACGACGTCTTCTGCCCCAGAAAAACAGTTTAAGACCAAGTATGTACGACAAGATTTTTTGAAAGAAAATGTGCAATCTGTTACCAAGTCATCTAAAGGTAAGAAAAGTTCACGCAACTCCACACGTGTATCCTCCTCTGAAGGGTCATCTGGGGAGGAGGGCGTGAATCGGCGACGGCCGTCTTCGCCGATCAGCACATCCAATCGGTTCGAACTACTTGGACCGAAAACTGCTCTTGAAAAAGGGACCTCCCTTGTGGAGGAGATGGACCAGGAGGATTCTGCCGCCACTGCCAGAGGGACAGTGCGGAAACGGCAGGATCGTGCTCCTGAAAATAGTACTAGCCCAACGCCTAAGAAGAACAAATTGAACCGACCAGCTAATCCCAATCTGCAGAAGCGTCTTTCGATTTGAAACTTATCCCATAATATACTTAATGGCTATCCTCCATTGGAACATACGCGGAATTCGACCACATCGACCAGAGCTTGACTTGTTGCTGCGCCAGCATGAACCCTTGGCTGTATGTTTACAAGAGACGAAGCTCCGTCCACAGGACACCGTTACCATCAGGCAGTACTCCTCCGTACGATGTGATTTATCCCCGGAGGACGGTGTCCCGGCACATGGGGGCACTATGATGCTTATTCGAGATGATATTTTTGCCAACTCCGTACCCATACAATCTGCAATCCAGTCCGTTGCTGTCAGCATTAAGCTACCCTCCGCTTCATTCACCATTTGCAGTATCTATTTGCCTCCATCTGCGGACCTCTCGCACAGCGACTTGGAACACCTCATTTCGCAGTTGTCACCACCCTTTTTATTGGTAGGCGACGTGAATGCCCATCACCCTCTTTGGGGCTCTCCTCGGGCTTGTGCGAGAGGTACGCTACTTAAAGACTTCTTGGATAGTCAGAATCTTGCTCTCTTGAACACCGGAGAGCCCACCTTTCTATCTGACGCATTTCATAGTTTTTCACACATTGACATTGCAATTTGTTCCCCTCAGCTGGCAGTCACCTTATGCTGGAATATCATCTCGGATTTGCATTCTAGTGACCACTTTCCTTGTCGTATTAGTGTCTTGACACCCGTTGTAGGTTCCACCCGTTTACCTAGTTGGCGCCTAGACCACGCCAGCTGGGAACTGTACTCCCACTTGGCTGAATCTAGCTACGAAGAGCACGACTCTGTGAACCACTTGGTCGAACATCTTACAGGGACCATTCTTTCTGCTGCTGAGCAATCCATTCCGCGTTCGACTGGCTACAGCCGTCGATTTCCGGTACCTTGGTGGACCGCTGACTGTCGGGATGCTATTCGCGCTCGCAGACGAGCTCTACGGGTTTTCCAGCGTTTTCCTACACTGGATAACCTGATACACTATAAACGGATGCGTGCACATTCTAGGCGGGTTATTAAGGATAGCAAAAAGATGTCATGGAATAAATTCGTGGGTTCCTTTAATCGACATACACCTTCCTCTGTCGTATGGGATAAGTTAAGACGTGTGGCTGGGAAACCGAACCATATGCCCATCGCCGGTCTCAAAACACCTACCGGAGCTGTTGTTGATACATTTGACGTGGCGAATACTTTAGGCAGTGCTTTCGCTCAGGTGTCTAGCTCAGGCAACTATTCCCCTGAGTTTCTTACAGTTAAGAACCAGGTGGAATCTCAAGAATTCTCGTTTCTTTCTGGCAACCTTGAGGATTATAATCGCCTTTTCACCCTGGCAGAGCTAGACAATGCACTCTCCTCTTCACGACACTCAGCACCAGGTCCAGATGGTATCCACGTCCAAATGTTGCAACATCTCTCTCCTGATGGCAAAGATTTCCTACTCGAGGTCTATAATCGTGTCTGGGTTGATGGCATTTTTCCAGACAAGTGGCGGGAGGCCACCATCATACCCATTCTTAAACCTGGAAAGGACCGCCATCTTCCTTCCAGTTACCGTCCTATTTCCCTCACCAGTTGCGTGTGCAAGGTGATGGAATGCATGATCAATGGACGGTTGGTGTGGTGGCTGGAATCCCACAATCTTCTGACGAACATCCAGTGTGGCTTTCGACGACGACGTTCAACTGCTGACCACCTTGTCTCTCTGTCAACTCAGATTATGGACGGGTTTCTTAAGAACAGCCCCACAGTTGGGATATTTTTTGACCTCGAGAAGGCCTACGACACGTGTTGGCGGGCGGGAATATTGCGTTCGCTGCACAACTGGAACATACGTGGACGCCTACCGTTGGTCATTCAGGAGTTTATGCGGGATCGCGTTTTTCGAGTGAGGGTGGGTTCGGTTTTTTCTAACCATTTTATTCAAGAGAACGGAGTGCCGCAGGGCTCGGTACTCAGCGTGACTCTATTTGCTATTGCGATAAATTCCATATCACTATGTGTGCCTCAAGGTGTCTCTTCCTGTTTATTCGTGGACGACTTTGCCATCTTCTGTACTTCTCAGCGTACACCGTTTTTGGAACGCCGTCTCCAGCGGTGTTTGGACAATCTCTATGCATGGAGCTCGAAACACGGTTTTCGTTTCTCCGCTGAGAAGACAGTCTGCGTTAACTTCTGGCGCCGTAAGTGGCAAATGCCGCCGTCTCTTCGACTCGGGCCAGATTTACTTCCTTTCGCAGACGAGGCGAGATTCCTTGGTTTGATCTTCGATCGGAAACTTTGTTGGGCACCACAAATAGCACAGCTTAGAGCACGATGTGACCGTTCTCTAAATCTTTTACGGATACTAAGTGGCAAGTCTTGGGGTGCGGATCGGACGGCATTGCTCCGTCTTTATCGTGCTGTGATTCGTTCGAAGTTGGACTATGGCAGCATTGTGTATTCTTCAGCTCGACCTTCAGTGCTCAGAAGGTTAGACACAGTCCATAACCAGGGCATCCGTGTGGCCGTTGGAGCTTTTCCAACGAGCCCAGTTGTTAGCCTCTACGCCGAATCGGGAGAACCTCCTCTGCGTTGTCGGCGTGATGTCCTGCTTGCTAATTATGGCTGTGGGCTGAAGTGTATGCCTGGGCATCCAACTTTTCACGCGTTTTTCTCCCCTGAGCTGCACGAGCGATACTGCCTCCGCTCTCTGAGCCCCAGGCCAGCAGGTTTTCGTTTCCGTGAGCTTCTACGCCAGCACCATGTTGACATTCCTCGGCTGTTATCCAAGGGAGAGAGTATACACCCCCCTTGGTTACGCGCTACCTCCCATGTCGATCTCGGGATGACGCTCTACGGGAAATCTGTTACGCCTCTTGATAGTATTCGTCGTTGCTTTTTAGAATTTTTATCCAAATACAGTGGCCGTATTTGTATTTACACCGATGGTAGTAAGAGCCCCGACGGTGTTGGATGTGCCTTTGTAACTGGCACCGCAACTTCTACTTACGGTTTGCCTAGTTGCACATCTATATATTCTGCCGAGCTATATGCTATTTATCAAGCCCTTCTGTATATTCGACGTCGAAAATTAGGTGACTGCCTTATTCTTAGTGATTCCCTTAGTGCCCTTCAGAGCATTCGTGAGCTGTACAATTACCATCCTTTGGTGCAGCGCATCCAGGACGTTCTCCACATTTTGCACGCTTCTGGTTTTAATGTGGAGTGCGCATGGATTCCTGGACACGTTGGCTTGCCAGGGAATGACACGGCGGATTTGGCAGCGAAATCGGCAGTCACAGCGCCCAGTGTTACGATTACCCATTCAACAGCAGAAGATTTTAGAGCGGCAGTACGGAGAGCCGTTTTTTCGACTTGGCATGCGGAGTGGTCGGCTCTCCGTGGTAATAAGCTGCGAGAGGTGAAGGACCTCCCTATCAACTGGGTAACCTCCTCTCGTTTATTCCGCCGGGAGGAGGTAGTACTAGCTCGGCTAAGAATTGGCCACTGTATTTTTACGCACAGTTACCTTTTTAAACGTGAACCTGCTCCTGTCTGTGCGCTCTGTGGGGAGGCACAGACAGTTCGTGATGTGTTGCTGGAGTGTGGTCACCTGGCACACATTCGGTCATCTATGGGCATGCCGGCCTCTCTTGCTGAGGTCCTGGCAGATGACCTAAGAGCAGTGGACAGGGTTTTTAAATTTTTAGCAAAACTTTCTTTTACCTTGACGTTTTAGTGTGATAGCAGTTTTTTTTTTTTTTTTTTTTTTTTTTTTTTTTTTTTTTTTTTTTTTTTTTTTTCCCTCCTTCTTCTTCTTCTTTTTTTTTAAACTCTTTTAATTTTAATGTGTTGATTTTAGATGGAGTTTTATATCCAGCTCTAGTTAGAGGGCTGGACAGTTCTGTTACTTCCATTTCAACTGTGTTAGCTCTTTTACTTGTGTTTACTTTTTTGTTTGGTATTTTCTTACTGCGTATTGCCAAGTTTTAATCGTAAGGGCGCTTATGACCTCGGCAGTTGAGCGCCCTTAAACACCATTATCATCATCATCTCCAAATGTGAAACACATGTTTTTGTTTAATTCCTACAGCTTCAGCAACTTTTGACACCTTTATTAGGCATTTCTACAGAATTGTGTCATGTACTTTACTGATAATTAGTTTGGTGATTTGCTGCATGCATCAGGTTTCATGACCACATTTAAACACCTTGGACTCTAAAGTAAAATGGTGCACAGGCCTCTAGAGTGTTTATTAGAACAGTGTTTATTGTCAGGGAGATATATGCTGTGGTCGTCTCCTTAGCGCGGTGGTAGCGCAGCTGCTTACCAAGCGGGAGACCTGGGTTCGATCCCCAGTACCGGCGTCGGGATTTTTCCCCCGCTGGGAGACCTGGCCCGGGGTGCACTCAGCCTCAGAAGGTCCCTGGGGGGCCAATTGAGGAGCTACTTGATGGAGAAGTAGCGGCTCCAGGTCATGAGGACCGCATTAACCGGCCGGGAGGGACACGAGGCGCAGACCACGTCTCACCCTCCAATACTGCACCCCATCCATGACGTCTGTAGTGGACCGAGATGGGGGACGCAGCGGCCGGGCGGTAGGCCAAGGTTCCCCGTGAGCTGTCGTGCCATGGAGTAAAAAAAAAAAAAAGATGCTGTTTATATATGCTCACATGTAAACATGTTATTCAAATAAAATAGCATTCAAATTAACAGATAAAAACTACATCAAGAGTACCTACAGCATTTACCTTATCATAATATGACATATTACTACAACATGTTATATAGTGTCAGCCTATATAGTGTCAAAATATTGTTTAAAATGAAATAGAAGTGTGTCAAATTCGCTAATAAAGTAATTAAATTATGTAGCATTAAAATTAACTAGAGTATTCAAAGAAATGTTTTCCTTGGCAAACGATGCATTGATATTACAATAAGCCCATTCGATATTATATTCATAAAGCAAAATAACTTTTCAAAAACTCACATTAGAAATGCTAGAAGCTCCTTTCCCCTGAGAACTGCAGACTGCGACAATTTTACAGAAGATTAAACTACCCCAGTCAATTCCTGTTCACTGTGTACTGAAAATTTCTTTATTTCTGAAAAGCGATGTCTGCTTCCCATTTAGCATTTTTTTTTTTTTCTTTTTAATACTAAACTATGCATCTCCCATGAGGTAAAACAAGTTGACAGTATTTTTCGTAGTTCTGTTAGTTTGTCTCCTCTTTGCTTAGTCTGTCTTTTTATTTTTTAAGAGAAACAGCATATCTTCGACCAATGGGACTATTTAAAGTTTAATTTCGAATGCTATATTATATAGGGTCGCATTGTTTTCTTAGATTTGTAATCTCTGTTTCATGTTGAGTTTTAACTATTTCCAGTTCTTCTCTATGACTGACCTGTTCTATGGGTGCACATACTGCTTCATTGCAGGTAGTCATGTAATGTCACTTTTCTTGGATGATAAATTTCCTAAGTGGAAAAATCTCTTTTAATTTATTTCCCTTTTTTCAATTCTCTGTTCTCATTCACCTTTATGAACTGAGGTTTCTTCCATATGCCAATTGGGTATGCATTGCAAAGGGACAGAATCTGATTTCATCTTTTTCCTTATTGGTAATCCTAAAGGTTCACTTTTTAGATCCTTTCTGTAATCTTTAGGCAAAAAATGAACACTACAGACTCCTTTGCATTTGCACCATATTGTCCATTCTTTTTGCTTTCCCTCATCCCTAGGAAACGAGTGAAATGTCACTTGCTTATTGTTCCTACCTGTATTTTTGGTAGCTGATATGGCATAATTGCTATGACTACTCATACTAATTAAACCAAGAAAACTGCTTAGAAATAAATATGCAAATTATTACTCACTGACTTATTGAAGAAAGCAACCCAAGAACAGCAAAAATAGCCACAATGTATATTAAAATACCTTAATAATACTGGTGCTAAGTAGATGACAAGGTAACAGTGTCTGTGCGGTGAAGTCATGGACAACAGGGAAACAGATGGCACCACGAATCAAAATGCTGTGAATGGCCTACCTAATTAACTCTACCTACCTTGGTTAATTGGTATTGTATTCATATTCTTTCTTATGATTATATAACCATACAATGGTAAATATTTTCCATATTTCCTATATGCTCATGCCTGCACTGTAACAAACAGATGATTCTTGAAAAATATTCATGATGTTGCGCAGTTTTTAATCAAAGATGGCTAGTTAATAAAGAAAACAAACAAAAAAGAAAGCTTGAAAGTGGTGCTGCAATCTATGAGTCATCTGAAAACTTCTCAGAATGACCCATTCTGAGAAGTTTTCACATGACCCTTTTTTTTTCTTTCTTTTTTTTTTTTTTTTTTATTAAATATTCATCTGCATGCCCCATTACATTGATAACATTACATGCATTGAGACATTAGTGCATGCTATCAACACACTAGTTTTTACATTTGTTTGTCATTATAATAGTTATAATTATTACAATAAATAATAATAATATGTAATAATATACACTTAAATTTTGTTTTATAATAAACTCATTGCAGTCAAATGTCATTAAAATAATTTATATTACTACATTTGACTGTTTAAATTATTTTTAGAGTTACTGTGTGCTCAGAATTAGTACATATTAATTATACAATTTATTTATACATCTATTTGGTTTATATATCCAAGGATTTAATATATTTATAAAAACTTCGTAAATGCCAGAATATTAGTTATTGATTACTGACAGGCCTGGTATCTCCATTCTGAATAATTTCTTTGATTAATATTGCTGTCTGATGTTCTATGTTTATGCAGTCATATATTAGATGGTTAACTGTCTGTTGGGCTCTGTTGCATTCGCACTTTGAGCCATCTATTATGTGAAATCGATGTAAATAGGATTTAGTTTTCCTGTGGCCTGACAAAATGGCTGTAATTTCTGGTATTGTTGGGAGATTAATTTTCAGTCTTTCTTCAATTAGGGTAAAAAAGAATTTAGTTATTGCTCCTTATGTGGTACTATTCCATCTAGTCTGCCATTCCTTGATGCCTGCCCTTTTAATTTCCGATTTGATGGTGAATTTTGGAATTTTATTGTATGGGCTTCTTTAGCTAATCTGTCAGCTAATTCATTACGTATGATGCCAACATGGGCCTTCACTCGACTGAATGTAGCACCAGTAATGTCATTGTAGCACCATATCAGCATTATGAATATTATTTACTAATGTATTGCATTTCTTGTTTTCTTTTAATAGAGATAGTGTAATTCTACTGTTGGTGTATATGGCTGGAATTCTTTCTTCTTTCGATAGTTCTTCCAATGTTTGAAGTTCTTCTAGGGCTTTTCAGATAGCTACCTGCTCAGCTTGGTTGTTAGTACATTTTGAATACAATCTATGTTTTAATTGATGAATGAGAGATCTGCGTTGAAATATTGCTGCTGCTGCTGCTGCTGCTCCCACTTTTTCTTCTAGTTTTCTTCTGTCTGTAAAGATTTCTGTTGGGTATGTTAAATTTTTCTAAGTTTCTTGAATAGTTATATTTTCTGCAGAGTGATTCCAGTTTTTTGGATCTATGGGCAAATCATAATTTGTTTCTTCATGTATTGATCTATATAGTTCTGCTTTGCCATATACCGTAAAATCAATAGGTTGAATGTCTGCTATAATGCAAGAAGATCAAATGATATTGTTCTATATGCCTTAGTCATTTTAATATTTAATATCCATTGTACTCGAAATTTTTTAACATTTTTGGTACGTCGTAATGCTTCATGCCATATTGGTGCTTCATAAGTTAAGAGAGGTTCCATTGCTCCTTTATAAATGGTATATAGTGCTTTCTTTCCGTGACCCCAGTTTAGTTTCGCTGATTTAGAGAGTATGTGTGTTAAGGCTATTGCTTTATCGTGTACATGATCTATCTGTCTGTTGAATTTGAAATGTTTGTCTAAATAAATTCCAAGATATTTTAGTTCATCAATTTGTTCTATTGGCTTGTTGTTTACGTATATATTTATGTTCTCATTCTTTTTTTTTCTTTCTGGTAGCTACTAATACTTTATATAATTTTGTTATCTCGAGCCCAATGTTCAATTTTATTTACATTTTGGTTCGCATAATTTTCAACGTTCATTATAGTTCTCCCTCTAGTCAAAACTAGTAAATCATCAGCAAATGTGATTACTTGAGTATTTTGTGTATATTCCAATTGTAGAAGAGGATTGTACAAATATCCTAAAAACTAGGACTACAGCCCAAACCTTGTGGGCACCCTTTTTCCCTGGCTTTTTCAATTCTGTAATTATTTATGCTTAAAGTTGCTCGCCTGTATTTAAAATAGCTTTGGGTTAATGCGTATAGGTTTCTGGGACATCTAACTTTCCTTAAGTTGTCTAAAATCCCTGACCACCATGCTGCATCAAAAGCGCCCTGCACATCCAAACTAATTAAAGTTATGTAATTATTTTATGTAGGTTTTTAATACATATTGTTTAGCTTGCTATTATTGCTTCTATTGTGCACTTTTGCGGAGTGAATGCATATTGACGAGGACTGAATAGTTCTTTTGATTGCATGTAATGCGTTATTCTAACATTAATCTCTCCAGAATTTTGCCGCCTATGTTAATTGAACTGATGGGCCGATATTTTGAAACATCTTTACTTTCTTGTTTCCCAGGTTTAATTATTGCGATTATTGAAGATCACTTCCATATTTTTGGAAAGTGTTCTTTTTTAAAACAGCTATTGGACACTGCAGTGGGAATTTTGAAAACCTCTCCAAGATAACATCACTGGAATCACTGGATAGGCCGTCCTCTCCTGGTGTTTTCTTAGGATTAAAGTGATGAATTACTCTTCTGATTTCCTCCTGTGTGAAATCCACGTCGTTAGGAGTATCCAAATATTCTGTACTTCTTATTTGTTTATGGTGATCGTTATCATTGTGCTTTTCATCTTCTGGAACAAAATAATTCATCATATGATTTAGTGTGTCTTCTGTGTCTTAAAAATATGTGCCATATTTTTTCTTGATAGTGGTGAGTAGGCTTTTTTCTTTCAGTTTGCATGCAGTTATCTTGTACACTAAATGCCACGGGTTGGTTTTGTTCGTGATACTACAAATATTCCTCCAGGATTTTAATTTTGTGTCTGTTATTAATTTTTGGTAGTCTCGATTATGTTCCATGTAAAGTCATTTTCGCTGTTCTCTTAATATTTCGTTATTAAAAGTTCTCTGATAGTGCCGTCGTAATGCATTTATTCTCTTTCATATTACTGTTAATTCGATGGTTCATCATGGTATTGAATTTCCTTTGATTTTCTTGGATCTTGTTCTACTTAAGCGAAATGCTCCATTGCATGCCTCAATTATTCCATCATGATATTGTTGAACTAGATGTTCTATATCAGTATAGTTTTCAGTTTTTATTTTAAGTTCTTCATCTAGATTCTCTTTGTATTTATTACTGTTAAATGCAGTGCGAAAATTTTCTTCTAGTATTTTATCAAATTTTTTATAATCTTCATAATTCTTTATGTATTTTATGCCTGTGAAAGATTTTATGTTTTTTTGGGTCATGCTGACAATCTTATATGATAATATTTTGTGATCTGAGCAGCTTTCTTCCACCCTACAATTCCATTCCGCTATATGTGGGAGGAATTGATTATTAGTGATTGTTAAATCAATCCAACTTTTAGCTTGTGCCGTTTCAAAGGTTGGTATCCCTATGTTCTGGTTAATTATGTGCAAAGACATAGACGAGATAAATTCTTCCATTGTTCTACCGTGTTTGTTGTTTATTTTATCAAACCATAATCTATATCTTGCATTCTTGCTGAAATTATTTTACCATACCTTTTGGTATGTTTTAGAATTGTTTCTATTTTTCTTATATCTGTTTCTATATTTTTTACATAATCAAAATACATGCTTAAAATGAGAAACGTCTTCCTGTTATAGTTAATTTCAATTAACACACAGTCTTTGTCTGAACATTGTGTTATTAGTGTGGCATCAAGCTTATTGTTGTTAATTATTATGGCCGCTCTTTTCTTTTTATTGCCATACGCACATATTTTCATTGGTTTAGGAATTCCTTCTAGTTTGTTAATAATTATGTATGATTCTTGTATGCAAGTTACGTCAACTATGGATTCATTTATTAGTTGCACTATGTTACTGGTGGTTGTTCTAGAATGTTGTAAATTAATTTGTTAAATTTTTAGGCCATATTTGTTCATTTTAGTAATCAATATTTAGGCAGTGTCTTCTTAGTGCTTTTTGATGACTAGGACAGTTTTCATCGAGCGCGGAGTGATTCACATCAATAGTACTATCTTTGTTATACTTTACACAAGTAATATAGTTAATGCATTTATAATGTTCTTCTTTAGTTCTGCAGTCCTTCAGCATATGATCTGTGCATTTAGGACATGTTTGTTTTCCAGTACAGTTTTGTGCACAATGATTATATTTGAAGCACTTAAAACAACGGTTAACTTTAATGTGATCTGTCCATCCACACATATTCCAACCAAATTTTATCTTTTGCCTAATAGGTGGTTTCTTATTTTTGAGTTGATTTCAACAACAAGAGTCCTGTTTGTCTTTCTGTCTAAGAATTCAAATATTGGTTTCACTTCTTCACAGCTATGCAGAACTTTGTTTTGTGCTGTTATAGCTGCAGTAGCCTCGTCAAAAGAAATTTCATCTCCTACATTGAAAATAATTATTCTTGGTTTTAGTTTTTTACTTATAGCTGCTTTGAGTTCTTCTCTGCAATTTTCATTTATTTTGCTGCACATAACAGCAACTTCATCTTTGTTGGAAGACTCAATTAATATCTGATAATTTCTCAATGACTTACAGGATTTTATGGCTACTTTCATTTGAACAGGATTAACTTTAGTTTTAACAAGGTTTCTTATGTATTCAGCACTGTGGTTATTTTTGCTCTACACAAATTGTATGATTTTTCTTCACTAACATATTACTTACCTCTTACGACGTCAGAGAAACTCCTTTCTCCATCAGGTGTCAGGATAGATTGCTGTTACAGGCCTGCTGCAGCACCAGATGGTGTCAAATTCTTACCTCCTCTTATTTTCAGCTGGTCATTTGCTTTCTTCAGTTCAACGCCTAAATTTTTAACTCTTCATTTTTGTCATTCATGTCACGTTTTAATTTTGCTATAGCCTTTCTCATTTTACTTATCGTTGTCATTATCTCTTGCTCTAGTTTTGTTTTTAGTTTCAAATTCTTGGTAGCTTCCTTTACATTTAGCAGTAGTTGGTAAGCGTCTTCAATACTCTCATCCACATTGTCTGCCATTTCAGCATCCGTCATTGTATAATTGAATTAAATAGTGATTAAGCACCGTTAAAATTATAATATGAGAATAATTGCCTTTAACCTAACAATCACGGCCTCCTGATGGCTTTGAAAACAGTCCTTCTAAACAAAACAATATGTGATACTCAATATTTCACAAATAACATCAATTAATCAATCGCCGCATTCACTAATAGGATTATAACACACTAACACAATAAAGAATAAATTAAAATATTTAGTTTAAATGAAATATGCACTAATCTGTTTAAAACAGTAATAATTTGAGATAAACAATTTTCTTCAGCCTTTCAAGCTTGTTGCCAACCTATTGTCCTTCAGATGACCCTTGTACTACATACACAAAGTGCATCATAATGTCCATTTTCTTCCTTCTTGTTAATTATGCAAATGATTAATGTTTAGATTGATGAGGATGGTGATATGGAAGATGAAACAGCTGGACCTCTGCCCAGCAAAGTGCGCAACATTACATTCAGCGGAAGGGGTCTACGCTATGTGCCAAATAATCTGTTCCGGGTAAGTGAAAAGTTTCGTAGATCCATTTATGTGGTAGTAAGCTTTTGTGTGTCAGATTAATAAGTACCAATATTTCCTTCCATCAAATATTTCATTTCTCATCAGTCATGCTATCTCATCGTCCTTTTTAAGCCTATATTACAATATCACATATTGTGATCACATTAAAGCTGTCGAGTATATTAACCTATGTCAAAGCTTTTGTCACATCTTTTATTTCAAATTTAAAAAGCATATCCAACAGTTAACACCAACAGCTGTAATAATGGTTCTTATTTTATTCTGTTTAGAATGTTAGTTGTGTTACTATATTGAATATAAATAAATTTACCTTAAGTTTCTATTACATTTATCTGCAATATTTTTGTTTAACCTAGCCTAAAACTTAACATCAATTAGTTCATTCCTCAAAGAATATTAATTAATACTACATTTATGAATATGAATAACAAAACCAGCAGCAAAAATAGTAACTAATGACTGTCAGAATTAGCTTTCATTTTGTTCTTCTAAATAGTGGTTTCCCAAAGCATTTAAGTTTTTCCTCGCATCATTATCCTATATCCTTCATGAACTTCATAGTGGCTTCTGCTAGGCTTTTATATTTTTCCTGTCTTTTGTATTTATTTTTATAATAATTATGTTTTGAATTTGTGATTCATAATAGGAAATGAGCGGTTTGGCTGCAGCCTCTGAACATGTATAATGTCTGCCATTTTATTTTTTAATCACAGAAGTGACCAAAGGTGTGATGATGGGTATAGCTTTTATCACAGAAGTATGTCACAGCTAAATGTGGTCGAAGATGCTATATTATGCTATAGAATGTTTTATCATATCTATTTTATCACATTTCTGTGACACATAATTAATTATTTAATCATTTATGATTGAAGTCTGTTCTTGAGCACTGTATAACATGAATAATTTGTGATCCAACATAACACGTGACAACTTGTAATCAGGTGATACCTAATACTGTGCATGATAAATGCAATGACCCAATGTGAAAAAACGTGTAACATTCACCAGCGACAGTGACTATATATGTGTGTGTGTATGTATATTGATTCAAGTTCTAAAGAAAGATTCTCATAAATCACTAAAAACTTTACAATGTCCTAAGCAAGAAGGTGTAAAAATTGCTATTGTGACAGCTAAGCTTCCTGGTTAAAATACTTAAAATTAAAAACCAAGCTACAGAATTGTAATAAAAAAAAAAAAAAAAAAAAAAAAAACTCCAACATCGAAAGAATCACAGTAATCGCAGATAGTAAATATATAGTGATTATTTATTTTAAAATTTTGTATCATCATTGAAGAGTGATTTTAAACATTAATTTAATATCTTTTAAAATGTAAAGTATGAAAGGGTAAAATATTACGGAACAAGCTGTAGTCACCGTATACTGACAGTTGTTTATCACTTTCTGAAACTGAACCTTAAGTTTGGATGTATGGAACTGAGTCTATAAAGCTGATCAAAATTTATCAAAATAAAAGTGAGTACAAATCTTCTCTCACCCAATTTGATTCATTGGTACCTGATGCAGCACAATTGTCATGGCTGCCGCCATCATCATATCATCACCACTACACCCTTGATGTACTCAACAACAATAACATCAATAACAAAGGAACATAAGCTTTTGCCTTCTTGGTTGAAAGGTTACATAAAGCTTTTTGTCCTTTATGCAAAATTATGATTCAGAGTCATACAAAATTGTAACCCTGTATTTACTAGAGTATCCTAACTGGGAAAAAGGTACAGAGAGAATCACAATGCATCAAAAGTCTAATTTTCACAGAGCAAATGTTTTGAAAGAAAATTTCAAATGGAAAGATACAAATGTCAGTGCAAAATTGTATCATTGCACAATGAAGACTTGCAAGAATCAAGCGTACTCTTGATAAAATAATTTTCATCGCTCTTTTACTTGCTCAATAAGGATAGCAGTAAGAGTAAAAACCACAATGAATCAACTTACACCAACTATTAAAGCTTCGGTCACAGGATATTTCTGAATTAGAAGTGAGGTTACAAAGAACAAACGCCTAGATTTTATATTATACAATATTGAAATGATTTATAACAAGATAATTTGTTCTATATTGGATGAAGTTTCAATCTTGTTAGACAAAACCAGTAATATTTCTGCTTCTGAACCTATAAAACAAGGTATGAAGTTACATTTTCTTGGGCGGGTGGAAGACTGCAGTGATTTATGTTTATGTTGTGGTTGAACAACCTCCGTTTTCAAGCACCAATAGTAGACTGATAACATCATAATGTTCCACTAACAGTATTGGTTACAACTAAAGGTGTAGTGACTAGGGGAAGAGCTAAGTTGGAGTTTAGAATGGTAGAGGTGCTTTGTAAGCTAAGTACTGACAACGTTAACATGACTGCACTGGATAGTAACTCGTAGGTCTTATCTTGAGAGATTTGTCGACTATGAGCCAGCAAGTGATGCCAAGCTGAAGGTGCCAGCCAGTTACATGCCAAATTTGAGGTATTTCTGGAAGCCCTTTGCAACAAGGTGAGGTAATACCAATAAGTAGTGTGGTTGTAATTTTTTGTTTACAGTGTCTTTGTTTATTTTGTCTTTATTATTACTTCCATTTAATGATTTGAATTGATGAAGATTCCAAAATTACACTCCTCACTGCTGTTATCAATAGCATTATCAATATTTTATGGATTTTATGGAGCTCACTACATATCACAACATCAGTGGAATGGATCCCTCTGCATCTAAAAATAGACATAATCTTTTCAACACTGTATTTTGAATTGTTTTAGAAATAAATAAGACTGGTTTAACTGTAATTTATAGTTATATTAATTAAATTTGAGGTATTGCAAAATAATTTGATACAATTGCTTTTGCTGTATATCTGCATGCTGGCAGACTTTCTTCTAGGCAATTATGACAGCACCTTTCCTATTCTTTCACTATAAACCACAGAAATTTCTCACCATCAGTGGCATAATACACCAAATGTTTGAAAGCTATTCACTGTTCCGCATGGTGTTTCAGCATTGGCTACAATCTGAAGTACCAGAAAATAAGTTGTGTACAGTAACTTTAGAATATTGAACCCACTTGCAAAGTCACATGCTTCTGTAACTGTCAGTCTTCTAATCAATCTCGGTCACATTTTTGTGCATCTGACCAAGACATGAAAAATCTGTCGTTTCCTCGCAATCAGCACACTCACATTCACTTGTGCATATATTTTAAACCTCTAGCAAAACACCATGGTGTAGAATGTTTCACATGGAATTCATTTGAATACACTTTGGATATTATTTCCATGAGGTTTATTGTAATATAAATTACATTGTTTTTCACAAGTTTAGAACACCAGAGCACCATGTTCTACCAAAATCACAAATTCAGTGAATTCCTTTTGATGGAAATATATGTTGGCAGTTTTCAGTATTGGGGTGGTATTCCTGTAACATTTTGCAAGTAATAAATGGTTGGCATCACAGATCGAAGGTGATGGGCTATATTAAATGCCTACTTTGCTCAACCAATCCCTAACTCTTTCACATGTACCAATAATGCTAATACATAACAATAATATAATTTGTGAGTAATCCTCAAAGTGTTACTAAGGAATGCATTAGAAATATTGTTGCGGTGACTGAATACTGGTTGGTCATTGCCATGAAAAAAAACATCCTGGTGTTCCATTTTCTTTAAAAGAAAAGGAATACACTCAACAAGAAACTGCAAAAATAAATGTAGGGTGTGGGGTCCGCTTACATACCCACCACACTTATGTGTTTACATAACAATGAAATGGATCCCTATCATGGGAAAAAGTAAAAAGAGACAAACAAATAAGAAACCAAAAATATTAAACTGTATAGAGGCTGAGTTCCAAATCAATAGAACATTTTTAATTAGTCTGGCGTAATTAACACATTTAAATGTTCCTGAAGCTGGAACAAAACATACTGATATTGAGGTCGATGTAATATAGGAGTGTCAGAAGAGAATATTGTGTGCAAATTGTTTGTAGAAACCCAATTTTAAAAATATTAGTAGCCAATTTGGCTGGCATATTTTTTTCAGAAAACCTGTTAAGATGTAGTCAACATTACTACTATTCCAAGTACTAGTTTTAACCACCATCATTTATATTACTCATAAAACTGATTTTGACATACATATTAGTTCAGCATGCAAATTGAGTGAAGGATTATCTGTGTTACAGGGTATGCGAAGTCCCCGAATTCACTTCACTCTGCGCAACACTAGCGTGGAATCCATGCCACGATCGCTGTTCGAGCAGATGGAATGGGTGCGCAACATTAGCCTGGACCTACGCAACAACTCTTTGAGATCTCTTGCCAATCCCAACACTGGAGAATACCCTGGCGCCCCTGAGACTGCCTTCCTCACAGAGCTCTACTTGCAAGGCAACAGCTGGAGCTGCGACTGTCAACTCGGGTAAATGAAATCATTCAGTTTATTATGAACATACAGGCACCGTGCATGGATCAGAAAATATTATTCGTGGCTCTCTGCCTATAAAGTGCATACATTTGACTGAAAATGCTGTTTCAAAAGGTCGAAATATTTTTGTACACATCTGGAAATATACTGGGAACATATGCTGAATTATGGGGATATCCTGACCTTTTATTTCTGATGAAGTGAATGCTGCAAATTTTTGTTGCGGGCTTTCGTACTCACTAGACCCCCCAGGACTGAAAATAAAATATAAAGTATGAATAGCAATGCATACACAATAATACGTACACAAAAGTTAATAATAAAAGTAATAATAATTGACAGACTATTCATATAATGTGTCGTTTAATCTAATACAGTATTTAAAGTTTCTACTTATTAATTTAAAAAATGTTAGCGTTAATTTCTAAACAACATTATCCATGCTGCAGTTAACTTTTAAGCATATGTTACTGCTTTAAGGTACAATATAAAATTAGTGTACTTACTTCTTTTGATAGACAGTTTGAATCCATAGATTTCTTCTTTGTGCTTCAGTTTTCCGCATGGGAAAAGAATAAAAGGCAATAGCTGGTGAAGTATTCTTGTAGGTATTATTACATCCTACCACACAGCAGTTATTGTTCCCTCTCCATGTTTACATTCTCAGGAGGTTCGATACTTGGCATCTTAGCACACACTAATATTCTTACTCCACTTCTCTGCTATCCTCTTGTTACTAACCAAACTTGCTGCCAGAGTAGCGTGCACGGTGCATATACCAAGGTAGTAAGGTGTGAGTCATTATGACATTAACTGCTGCGCAGTAATGTGCAACTATTTTTTTTTACACGTTTTAAGTTACTAACAAGTAAGCAAAACTGAACTGAAACTCTTTCTAAAATGAGCATTTAGGCTGTGACATTTCTTAAAGATCAGGGAAAGTACATGTCACAGAGATATATAGAGAATAGATAGGAAATACACTGTATATGCACTGTGGTTGGTGAAACATGTTTTTGTCAAGCCGCCATATTTTGATTCTTCACCTCTGAGATGAGTTAAATGTGCACCCAAAAATAAGATTTTGTGGTGTTAATGTCAATTAAGCAGTTTATTTGTTATGAAATATTAAATGTTAAAAACTATTCTTATTTCAATCCCACAGTCCATGACTACAACATAATAGTATATATCTGCAACCATTTAATGAAATGAACTCACCCCCTGCAATTTACAACCCAAGGAATCTAAACTAAACATCACTGAAAAATTTGTTACAGCTGGGTAGAGGTGTGGCAACGCAAGAGGAGGCAGTACATGTGCCCAGTAGAATGGCGTCGGCGTGGAGAGATGCTGCCACCTGAGTGCCGTCACGACTTTGATCACTATGACGCTGAAGAAGAAGATGATGACCTACGCGTGGCTGAGTGTGCCAACCGCAATAACCAGTCTCTACTGGAAGTCTTCAAGGAGGATATCGAGTGCGGTTGGGGATCTGGTGCTCCAGCGACATCTTTTATTTCATACTGGATCCTTGGCATTTCTGTCATCATTGCCACTTTTTTGCCCTCTTCGGGTAACCAATAATCTACACCAGTGGGTAATTAAGGATACAAACATCCACCTCTATTGAGGACATAATCAACTGCTAATATGTAGTCTAGGAAAAAGCAAGGCTGTATAAAATAATTGCAAACATTCACCAAAACGTACAGCCAATCAAGCAAACATCAGCTGCTCTAGACTATTAATATACAAATGTTAAACATATTTGAAGTGGAACTATATTCCAGAGGCACGAAATCAACAGTTCAGCATTTGCTTGCTTGACTGTACTGTTTATGCCTTTTTATGTTCATGAACTGTCGTTCTTTTTTGAAGCCAGAAAAATGACTGCTCAGGAGTTTCACACCACAATGTACCTATTTTAAATTTCTTTACATTGGTAACAAATTAAAATAAGGCAGAAGTTGTGTTAGATATTTATTTGCATGTAATATATTAATTTATAAAATGTGTGATTGTTGTTATCAGTTTATAAAGAGATAATGTGCATTTTTATGAGTTAAGTCATAATAAAAAAATAGTGTTGGTGTTGCATAATTGTGTGCCAGACAAAAATGGCAGCTGATCATTAACTGGATTGCCTGGATTTGAATTAGATATCATTGGTGCTTCACCCATTCTGCATTGTTCACAATATGCCTATTTGGATAAATATTAATCTATAAAATAACAGTTATAAATTCAATTATTTATACATACATAGCAAGAGGGGTTGGAGTATTTACCAAATCATACAGACTGAAGTTCCAGGTTAATCATGTATAAATAACTGTAATGTACATATTTTTATCACTTTTGGCAAGCCACAGATGCTGAAAGCACCATTTTCAATCACTTTCTGTATTTTGCTTTTGCTACAAACTAAGGGTATTTTATAAGATGTTGTAACAAATTTAAGAATGCACATTAACTTAGTTCTGTTTTTTGTGGGTCATGCCATGTCACTGTTATTTACTGTAAATATTTTTGTTCAACTTCATGGCTTAACTTGTTGCTTTGATGTAAGAGATTAATTCGCTTTTCTTATATAAACTACTATCAGATAAAACGTTAAAATCGTACCATAAAAGAACTGTAAATCTCGGAAATAAATACTGTTTCTAAGTCAAGAGTTCTTTATTGCTTAATTTATGTACAATATTTCCAGAATGAATGCAATTCTACCTTTAAAAATGCTGGTAACCAAGTCAATGAAGAAAAAGTTCTTGTTTAAATGTATTGAGGGGGGGGGGTATTTATCTGATTTTTTATTTGTTGTTTTTAAAATGCTTTAAAAATTGAACAGATTTTACAGCTTTTATGTAAATGCTTTGGTGTTGAAGAGGAAGTTGAGTAAACAAGGCAATAATTATATATTTTTTCTTCCTCAGATCAAAACACACTTTCACAGCAATAACTGCATTATAACAAACAATTTGCACTACAAAAAGCATTTAAAATAGTTTGGAAGCACCACACACAAAAAACTTGAAAAAGCACTATAATTTAATAAACCTAAAACATTTGAGAAAAACTTTTTTAAAATTTAGAACCTGTAAGCTGTATAATGTTGTTTGTTCATTTTGCATATTAAAATCAGAATCTTTTCCCTCATTAATTTGACTCCTGAATTTATTTGAGACAAATACTTCTTGTGTATTTTAACACATAAAAACTTCCCCATTACCCTCTGAAGCAGAATTCTACCTAAAGGGGATATTTAATGAAATGAATTTAAAATAAATTGTGTATGTATACATAATAGGTCAAATGCTGCAGTAATGATGCTGTCAGAATATTTAGCTCCTGATCTCAGTCACAGATGAATATTACATATCAACGTTTAGGCAGAACTCAAAAATCTTAATTTTGAGATGCAGTCAATTTAAACTTTTGTACAGTCATGAAAAACAGTAAAAAACCCAACTGAGGTCAGAGGCCAAGGAGTTGAGACCTGGATGGGTGATCTGGTATGAAAGTGAGGAAGCAGATGATATGAAATGACAGTGAAATGGATGGCAGGAAAGATGATTATGGAGCAATTGGTGAAATGAAAGGTGGGGGAAACTTCAATACCCACCAGATGCTCCCTTGTTTACCACAAATCCCACATGTGGTCTCCTGGGATTGAATCCGATCCACCTAGATGAGAGTCAAGCAGTCTAACTACCTACCACTACTGGTCACTTTTACTTGCCAACCAACTGTACTTCGATATTTGCTAATATCTGATAGTAATTGAATGTAGTGTGTTTACCACCCAAATTTTTTAATAATTCATTCAATAAATTTGTTAAATACAAACAATAATGAAGTTCACGGTCATGCTAAATATTAGCTGACACTGCTAGTGAAAAATTTTAATAAAATGATGAAAATTGTCATTTTAGAATTACATTCCTGATTTCACTTGCTATTTATATTATTGGAAATTATTGATTTTGGAGTGGAATTCTTATAGTATCAGAGCCTTATCAACTAACTGCATTAAATCATGGTACTTCTCTTCATATCAGGGTGGTCTGAAAAATTCTCAGCCTCACCCAGAGATTGTGGCAATACTTGCATGATTTTTTTTCCCCTTACGTTGGTACACATGTTAATAGACCCTATGTAAAATTTCAGGTCATTCAAGGCAACAAATAGTTGACTGTAGGCAGTTGTTTGAAGCAGTTGAAGTGCGCAGTGCTTTGAAAATGGAGAAATGTTAGTATCGTGTTATAAAATTCTTTGTAAAAGAAGATTTAACACCAATAGAAATTCATTTGCGGATTGTAAATGTGTATGCTAACTCTTCACCTTCAGTTTCCACTGTGAGGAAATGGGTGGCCAATTTTAAATGTGGCCATGAAAGCGTCCAAGATGATCCACACAAAGGAAATCCAAAAATTGTAAATATACCCAAAATCATTGAAAAAATGCATGATATGATTTTGGAAGATCAAAGGTGGGTGAAATTGCTCCTGCTCTTGGAATTTCAAAGGAACATATTGCTCACATCTTGCATCAGAAATTAAACATGAAAAAGCTTTGCTCAAGATGGGTGCCCCACATTCTCACTGTGGATAACAAACGCATTCGCACGACACTTTCTGAAAAGTGCTTGGTGCATTTTCGGAAGAACAGAAGTGACTTTTTGTAGCAATACGTCACAATGGATTCACCACTACACACCCGAATCTAAGCAGTAGTCAAGGTAGTGGACAGAAGCTGGTTCTTCAGCTCCAAAGAAGGCAAGGATGGTGCCATCGTCGGGAAAGATCATAGCATCAGTGTTTTGGGATACCAAAGGAATTTTGTTGATTGACTCTTGAAAAAGATAAAACCATTACTGGAGAATACTACTCACAATGTCTAACCAAACTGAATGCATGCATTTGTGAAAACAGACCCAGGTAAAAAAAGAAAACATTTTTTTTTTCCATCAGGACAATGCAGCTGCCCACAAAAGTGTTTTGGCAATGGGGAAATTGAGAGATCTGCACTATTCCCCAGATTTGGCTCCCTGGGACTTCCATCTGTTTCCCAATACTGAAGAAATTCCTTGCTGGTAGGCGCTTTTTGTCCAATGAAGAAGCAATTGCGACTGTAAATGGGTACTTTGCAGCACTTCCAGAGGAACACTACAGAGAGGGGATAATGGCATTAGAACACCGCTGGACAAAATGTTTTGATTATGTTGAAAAATAAAACTACTTTGAAACCATGAATTGTCATTTTTCACTATCAGGCTGAGAACTTTTCTGACCACCCTCGTAGATAGCAAAAGGTGGATTATAGACCTGTGAAGCAGAAGGAATTGTTAAATGTCCTCACCATAGGCATTGCTTTGAAAATAATTTTCAAGTGACAATATCTAAACAATATACATAAAGGTTCTCTTTCAAAGTGGAAGTAATTCACCTTTACAGAATTTACCTAATTTTCTTTGTGTTCATTGCTTTGTTACATAGAATATTTTTAGGAGGTTCCAATAGTTCAAGGAAGCTGTTGTACTTGAGTTCTTGCACTGAATTTGATAAATCAAGGTATATTAATTCATTCATACACTATGTACACTGACATGTATTTTTTGTGCGAAAAAGGTGTATCTCAAGTGGTGTAGTTAGAAATTTCTGAAGTCATGCTCCCAATTTCTACATTGCCATACATTCAGTTCCATTTACCTCATACCAGCTGACCTTTTTATTTATACCAATGGCAGTAAGTGTAATAATGGTGATGGATGGCCTTTGTTTATGGTGGCAACCCTTTTACCTTTGGTTTGCATAGTGACATATCCATATATACTGCAGAGCTGTATGCCATATACCCAGCAATTCCTTATGTTTGCCATCGTTGTTTTATTATGAGTGATTCCCTTAGTGCACCGCAGAGCCTTCATGAGCTGTACCATTACCATGCTATCGAGCAGCTTATACAGGATACCCTCCACATGTCACACACTTCAGGGGTTTATGTGGATATTGCGTGGGTCGCTGGCCATGTTGGCTTGCCAGGAAATGAACTGGCAGATTTGGCAGCAAAGGCATCAACCACAGAACCCAGTGCTACTCTTCCTTGTTGACAGATGAAGATTTTAGGCTTGTTGTGCAGAGAGCGGTGTTTTCCTGCTACATGAGTGGTCAGTGGTCCACAGCAACAAGCTCAGAGTAGTAAAGGAACTTCTATTAAACTGGGTGACCTTCTCTCGTGTATCTCATCGGGAGGAGGTAATTTTAGCACTCTAGCATTTTGGCCATTGCGTTTTTAGCCACAGCTACCTGCTTAAGGGGGAACCGGCTCCTATCTGTCAGCTATATAGACATGGATTGTCCAGCCATCATATGTTGCTGGAGTGTGTTATTTTAGCGCATATTCGAGACTCCCTGCAGCTGCTGGTCAGTCTTTGGGAGCTCCCGGCAGATGATACCATAGCGGTGGAATGAGTTTTTAAATTTTTATCAGCGGTGACTTTTAAATTCATGATTTAGTTTTATCCTGTATGTCACCAGCATGAAGCGGTAGCTAATGATTTTAACTTTTTAACACGTGTGAGTTTTAGTTAAGAGAATTTAGGTTTTGTTTTAACTCTTCAGTTCCTTTGTTTTTAACAGTTCTTAGTGTTTGACCTGGCTTATGCCATGGGCAGTTTTATTTCACCTAGCTTTTATGTGATCTGTGGCTTCTGTTTTATACTACATTTGGTTTTAGCACTGAAACATATGTGCCCAGGATTCTATTCTCCATTTTCATCTTTCGCATTTGCTTTTGTTTTAACCTATTAATGTTCATCATTGGTCTTCTCCTAATTTGTTTTCTGTGGGCGCTGATGACCATGCAGTTGAACATCCTTGATCCCTAATTTTTATCATCATCATCGTCTCATGCCAGCTGTAGCAAAATCTTTGTTTGGAGGTGCTACTTATATAGTTAGATTATAACAGCATAATTTTCTGACAGATTGCTTGATAGAAACTTTAGAATGCTCTGGAAATCAAAGGAAATGCCCACAAAATTTGTAGTACAAATTGCTCATTGCCCTTCAAATACCTTACTTTCATTTTATTCCTTTTCATGCTCTTCATTTCCTGTGTTGTTTTCTTGCAAATTATTTTATACCCCACTTGTGCATTATTATACTTTGTGTGCAGAGAACACTGGTCTTTCTTTGGTTTGAAGATAGAATAATGTATTCTCTATAGAGTATTCTTTCATGTAGTCAGACTGGAGGGCTTCTCGCCTTTTTCATGACCACTTTCTTCAAATAATGAATACATTTTAGCAATAAGAAAGCTTATTGTTTAGCTATTTCCTTTGAGATAACTTTCATAAGGTAGTGAGAATCTGGTGCTGGGAAGCTCTTAAAGTGATCATTTTATTTATTTTACTTCTTCCTCTGACAATTTCTTTTGTGAAGCATGTCTTGCCTTGAGAAGAAACTGAACTATAAGCACTTTTCTTTTTAAACTTTTTTTTTTTTTTCCTTTCTTCCTTTTTAGTGTGCCATTGTTGATACACAGAATGTTTAGGAGAAGTTTCTGTCACACCCTCTTCTGAATACCATTATTGAAAAACAAAAACTGTTTTTGCATTTCTTCACTATTTTTTATGTATTTCCTTGTTTCTTCTGCACTGTGGCATAAGCAACTTCATGTAGCCTAGGATAAAGGCTTGTTCTCTGTTATATTCTTCAACTCCCCCAATAATCTGAACAAATTCTTTTTCTGTCAGTAAAAGTGAAATTTTCATTGCACTGCATTGGAATTTTTGGCATTAAATTCTCTCTTTTTAGTTTTTTAGATTTGTCTTCTATTCAGAGTTTCTTACAGATGTTGCATACAGATAATATGGAAGGATCTCCTTTTCACCGTCAATTTTTCTTCTGTGTATTACATTGAATAGGCTCTAAAAAGCGTAAGGAAAACCCATTTCATGCTTGGGAATTAAAATTAGCACAACCTGGAATACACCAAAATGTTTTGAGGGCTATATTCCACTGGGGCGTACACAAATAAGGTCATAAATAGCATAATAAAATACAAGAATGAAATTAAAAAAGGCTTGATTAGTTATGTAAGTTTGTATGTAGTGCAGAAATGTTAAATCACAAATGAGTATTGTTTCAATTAATATTCTGTGCTCCAAAATATGTTTTGTCATTTTTTGTCTTTGAATATTTGGTCTTAATATTTTGTCTTTTTACTTTCTCTACATGTACCATGTACATAGTGTATAGAAAAGGTATTGCACTCCACACAAAAATTTGATACCAAGATTTCACCAGAAATATATGTTTTTGGGTGCCCTGTATCCAAAAAAGTTATTTTCAAAAAAGGTCCGTGTGTGTATGTGTTAGTCCATGTGTCTGTGAACATGATAACCAAAAACAAAAGATCGGTAAAATACCGCACTTGGTATTTAAGTTTAGTATCTTCCAGGGATGCGACACGAAGATTTGGAGAAAAATCCCCCCATCCCAAATTACCCTTTATATGGAAAACATTTTGAAAATTTTGATTTTCTCAAAAAGGTTCTAATGATTTTGATTAAAATGTTATATATTAAAGATATTTACCTGACAAATATAACGTATATCTTGAATTTTCTGGAAATAGCCTCTGAAGACTACTTTATTCTGGATGAATTGTACGGAATTTTGAATTACTGCTAAACAGTAAGAGATGGACAAAAACTTACCACACAAAAAATGTAGAGCATGTTAAAACATACAATTTATATTATATGTTTTTTTTTTCTCGTGGAATTTATCGTTTTTGAGTTATTCCTTGGTTTTGATTTCACCTTTAAAAAACATACTTTTCTCATACAGGAATTTGTCAACTCCTGCCCATACAAACAAAGGAACTTCAGTCACATAGCGACCAGCTTTTGACTATCACTTTAACCTATGGTACTCCCTTATTTCACTTCTAAGGAATAAGACTATTTCTGCTAAATTTTCTAGATTAGCATAAAGTACAATAATTTGTTGCAGAGATGTAGAGAAAGTCATGTGAATGTAATACATCAGATTTTTTTGAATGCTTCATGTTGCAATACTCATGAAGTAGTGAGGACCCTTTTCTTACCTGTTTGTATCAGAGCTGCCAGCATTGCTACTCACCCTAGTCACCAGAAGAACTGTTTGCTGTACTACTGAATGCCTGTTTTGGTGTTTCTTTCCTTGCTGACAGGACCATAGCTGCCACTGTCACTACTTGTACTGGTCACTGCAACAGTAGCTTATTGTACAGTTCATGTACCTGTTGCACGGTCTCTGTCTTTTTACTTTCTCTACACGTACAATGTACATAGTGTGTAGAGAAGGTATTGCACTCCACCCAAAAATTTGATACCGAGATTTCACCGGAAATATATGTTTTAGGGTCCCCTGTATCCTTAAAAAGCATTTTCAGAAAAAGGTCCGTGTGCCTGTGAACACAATAACTCAAAAACGAAAAGTCGGTAAAATACCAAACTTGGTATTTAAGTTTAGTATCTTCCAGGGATGCGACACGAAGATTTTGAGAAAAATCCCCCCACCCCAAACTACCCTTTACATGGAACTTTTTTTGAACATTTTGATTTTCTCAAAAATGGCTCTAGCGATTTTGATTAAAATATCGTATATTAAGACATTTTACCTGACAAATAAAATGTATATCTTGAATTTTCTGGGAATAGCCTCTGAAGACTACTTTATCCTTGATGAATTTTACGGAATGTTGCATAACTGTTAAACTTAAGAGACGGACAAAAAGTTACTACACAAAAAATGTAGAGCTCGTTAAAATACACGATTTTTTCACAGAGTTCATCGTTTTAGAGATATTCTTTGTTTTTGAGTTCTGCTTATCTCATACAGGAATTTGTCAACTGCTGTCAATACAAACAAAGGAACTTCAGTCACATAGCAACCAGCTTTTGACTATCACTTTAACCTATGATACTCCTTTATTTTGCTTCTACTCACAAGAAAGCGAGTAATAAGAGTGTTTCTCCTAATTTTTTCTGATTAGCATGAAGTAAATAGAAGTATAATCTTTTTAAGAATAATTTGTTGCAGAGATGTAGAGAGAGTCATGTTAATGGAACACATCAGCTTTTTATGTAAATATAGAAAACAATTGTTAGGGAATTGTTTTAACATTTGCACAAGATTTGCATTTGCATTCATTTGCTGTTTCAAAAATTTGATGTGTTCCATTCACATGGCATTCTCTACATCTCTATAACAAATTATTGTTAATAAGCTTATTCTTTTATCCACTTCATACTAATCGAGATAAACACTAACAGAAACGGTTTTATTACTTAGTTCCTTATAGTAGGAGGGAAAAAAGGGAATATACTAGGCTAAACGGACATTCACATGCTTTAAAACGGGGCTGTTATGTGATTGAAATCTGTTTCTTTGCATGATCAGTAAGTATTTTAAAACTAAAACCAATAACAAGCAATGTCTGGAAAACGGTCCAGGAAAAAAATGTATATGACATAAATTGTGTGTTTTAAGGAGCTGTACATTTTTTACGTAGTACATTTTTGTCTATTTCTTACAGTTTACAGTTATGCAAAATTAAAAAAAAAAAAATCATCTATAATAAAGAGGTCTTTAGAGGAAAATTCCCAGAAAATTAAAGATATATTTTATTTTCATGTAAATATTTTAGATATAAGAGATTTTAATCAAAATCATTACAGCCATTTTTCAGGAATTCAAATATTTCGAATATTTTTCCATGTAAAGTGTAGTTGGGGGTGGGGGGATTTTCTTGAAAATCTTCGTGTCGCAAATCTGGAAGATACTAAGCTTAAATACTAAGTTTGGAATTTTACCGACTTTTCGTTTTTGAGTTATCGTGTTCACAGAGGACACACACGCGCGCGCGCGGACCTTTTTCGAAAAATGTTTCTTTTTTTTTATACAGGGGATCCTAATACGTATATTTCCGGTGAAGTCTCGGTTTCAAATTTTTGGGTGGAATGCAATACCTTCTCTATACACCATATACATAGTACGTATCTAGAAAGTAAAAAGTGTTTCCGTTAGTCAACCTTTTTTGTGAGGCGCACTATGAGGTAGCGATATTGAACTAATGGCTTCTTCTTCTTCTTCTTCTTCTTCTTCTTCTTCTTATTATTATTATTATTATTATTATTATTTCTATTAATTCTTTTCAGCTACCCTTATAAAGTACAGATAAGAATAAACACAGCTAATCCTCCATTTAAAGGAGAGCCTGCTGTTCATAACGAATGTATCACCTAATACAGTGCGGACATTTTGCGGATCGCGGGTATGCGTGTCAGGAAAACTATAACATGAACGATGTGGCTTCCGTTCTCATAACTCCCGCAGATAGGATGCATATTTTTGACGGTACTATAAACTCTTGTTTAATTTCTTTTTCAGTTGAGGTATGGTTTCATTTTAATGATCATGTTGCCCCATAGATCAACAATAACAATCCTCTAACCATAGACGAACTTAAGAATAATATAATAAAATAGTAATTTAGGGTACAAGTGGTTAAAATTGTTTTATATTGTGAGTAGGAAGCTTGCGAAACGAGGCCGCAGGCCGAGTACAGTAATCCTACTTACAATATAAAACAATTTTAACTCGTGTGTCATACACTATTTTTAGACAGTTCTTAATGTTTATAGACATATCATAATTATAAATGTATTATTTTACTTATTTCACGGAGTTCATGCTTAATGGTCTGCGATATTCAATTGTTGCCTTGCTGACAACATGACGACTTACTCATACAGAACGAAAACATCCTATACAGTGGAGGCAGTGTAGCAGTGTAATTTTGCTCTCTCCGCTACTTGCATAATTTCATCTGGTTCAGCAGATTCCATGTTTCATGACATTCAAATCATCTGCCATTTTATGGATCGATACGAGCTTTCAGAGTCATAGTCTATTTGAATGAGGCCGTGGACTCATAAACCAAAGTTGGCTACATTGGAGTGTTATTATTTTATAACACTGAATGCTAAAATTGTCTATTTTAACACTATGGACAACTGGTAAAAGACCTACTTTTAGCATCAACTGTCTAAAAACAGAAATTATGAACATTACGCAAGAACTCATGGTGTGAATCGAAATTTTATCCCAAGAAGTGAAGAATGTTTTCACGTAGATACCTCTTATAAGAAGACTAGTACTTATTATAATGCATGTTATTATCACTCGTAAGAAGGAGTTAGGACCCCCGCCCTCCAGAAATTACCGTATTATCCGAATACAAGACGGCCTCGAATGCAACATGACCCCAATTTTTCATAACTTAATTTTGGAACTTAGCATATCATTTACATATATAAAAAGAAAACATGTTTCAAAGACACATAAAAAAAAAATATCTGATGTGTTCCATTCATATGTCTTTCTCTACATCTCTGCAACAAATTGTTAAAAAGCTTATTCTTCTATTTATTTAATGCTAATCGAGAAAAAAATAGTCTCGTTGCTTGCTTCTTTGTAAGTAGAAGGAAAATATGGGAGTATCATAGGTTAAAGTCATAGTAAACAGCTGGTTGCTATGTGACTGAAGCTCCTTTGTTTGTATGGACAGAAGTTGACAAATTCCTGTATGAGAAAAGTATGTTTTTCAAAGCTGAAATCAAAAACAAGGGATATCTCAAAAACGATCAACTCCACGAAAAAAATGTAGATAACATAAATTGTGTGTTTTAACATGCTCTACATATTTTGTGTGGTAAGTTTTTGTCCATCTCTTACGATTTAACAGTTATGCAAAATTCCATAAAATTCATCCAGAATAAAGTAGTCTTCAGAGGCTATTCCCAGAAAATTCAAGATATACATTTTGTTTGTCAGGTAAATATCCTTAATATACGATATTTTAATTAAAATCGTTAGAGCCATTTTTGAGAAAATCAAAATTTTCGAAAAAAGTTTCATGTAAAGGGTAGTTGGGGTGAGGGATTTTCTTGAAAATCTTCGTGTCTCAACTATGCTGCCCACAAACACACACACACGCACAGACACACACACAGACAGACAAACACGGACATTTTTCTAAAAGTACTTTTTTGGGATTCAGGGGAACACAAAACATGTATTTCCGGTGAAATCTCGTTATCGAATTTTTGGGTGCATTACAATACCTTCTCTATACACTATATACATAGTACGTGTAGAGAAAGTAATTATAGGGTTGCCATATATGTACTTTGAGCAAAGTAATGAACACTTAAGCTGATGAAGTCCATTAATTTTACTTTCTCTACACGTCTATGTACATAGTGTGTAGAGAAGGTATTGTATTGCACCCAAAAATTCGATACCGAGATTTCACCGGAAATTCATGTTTTGGGTCCCCCTGAATCCAAAAAAAGCATTTTTGGAAAAATTCCGCGCGCGCGCGTGTGTCTGTGTGTGTCTGTGGACAGCATAGCTCAAAAACGAAAAGACCGTTGAATACCAAACTTGGTATTTAAGTTTGGTATCTTCCAAGGGTGCGACACGACCCAACTACTCTTTACATGGAACTTTTTTTCGAAAATTTTAATTTTCTTAAAAATTGCTCTAAAGATTTTGATTAAAATATCGTATATTAAAGATATGCACCTGACAAATAAAATGTATATCTTGAGTTTTCTGGGAATAGCCTCTGAAGATTTTATTCTGCATCAATTTTTCGGAATTTTGCATAACTGCTAAACCGTAAGAGATGGACAAAAACTTACCGCACAAAAAATGTAGAGCATATTAAAACACACAATTTATGTTATATATATTTTTTTTTTTCGTGGAGTTGATCGTTTTTTAGATTTTGATTATTTTTGATTTCAGCTTTAAAAGACATACTTTTCTCATACAGAAATTTGTCAACCCGTATCCATAGAAACAAAGGAACTTCAGTCACTTAGCAACCAGCTTTTGACTATAACTTTAACCTATGGTACTCCCTTATTTCGGTACTACTTACAAGGAAGCAAGTAATAAGGCTATTTCTGCTAATTTCTTCTCCATTAGATGAAGCAAATAGAATAGTTTGTTGCAGAGATGTAGAGAAAGTCATATGAATGGAACACATCAGATTTTTTTATTTTATTTATCTTACTGAATTTGTGCGGAAATGAGCGGGTGCCCAAGAGTGTCGGTCCTCATGGGCACGGTCGCTAAGGCTTCACGCTTTGGTGCTTCGCGGGCAGGGGATCGTGGGTTCGAGTCCCGCCTTGGGCATGATGTTATATGTTTGTGTAAAGGAACAGTAAAACCAGTAATCATACAGTAAATTTAGGGGGGAAATGTAAACAGGGGACATAAAAAAAAAATAAAAAATAAGAGGGGAGTATGGAAAAGTACGGCGTGGGTGCGATGGATTAATGACGATGATGGATATGATTTATATTTAGACAACATATTATTTTTTATCTAATATAAATTTGCGCAGAAATTTACATTATGAGCGGGAGAATGAAGAGCGGATATACGGCATGTGTGTTAAACGTGACTAGAACGGCGGTGGCGGTGGCGGTGGCGGTGGCGGGAGAGTAGCTGCAACGACCATTGTGATACTATTTTCTATTAAGACAACATACTTAAAAGCTCTCTAATTTTATTTTAGTCTCGGAGAGTACGAGTAATATTTTTACTTTCTCTACGTGTACTATGTACATGGTGCATAGAGAAGGTATTGTAATGCATCCAAAAATTCGATATCCAGATTTCACCGAAAATACGTGTTTTGAGACATGTTTTCCAAAAAAAGCATTTTTAGAAAAATGCCCGTGTGTGTCTGTGGGTAGCTCAAAAACTAAAAGACCGTTAAAAGCCAAACTTGGTATTTATGCTTGTTATCTTCCAAGGATGCGACACGAAGATTTTTAAGAAAATCCCCCCGCCCCCAACTACCCTTTATATGGAACTTTTTTCGAAACTTTTCGTTTTCTTAAAAATGGCTCTAATGATTTTGATTAGAATGTCATATATTAAAGATATTTACACGAAAAGTAAAATGTATATCTTGAATTTTCTGGGAATAGCCTCCGAAGACTACTTTATTGTGGATGAATTATACGGAATTTTGCATAACTGCTAAACCGTAAGAGATGGACAAAAACTTACCACACAGAAAATGCAGAGTACATTAAAACACATAATTTATGTTATTAAGATATTCCTTGTTTTTTGTTTCTGCTTTTAAAAACTTACTTTTCTCATACAGGAATTTGTCAACTTCTGTCCATAAAAACAAAGGAACTTCAGTCACTTAGCAACCAGCTTTTGACTGCCACTTTAACCTATGGTACTCCCTTATTTCGCTTCTACTTACAAGGAAGCAAGCTATTTCTGCTCAATTTCTCTCAATTAGCATGAAGTAAATAGGTGCAAAAGCTTTTTAAGAATAATTTGTTGCAGAGATGTAGAGAAAGTCATGTGATTGGAACATATCAGATTTTTTCCGTTGAGAATGTTCATAGGCCCGCCAACAGCTAATTTTTGGCGCGAAATGGAATACATAGAATCTGCCGCATACCTCGCGACTATTCATGTATGGTCGCGACCTTGGCGGTAATCTACACCATTTTCCCCAGCATCGCCACCGCCGTACTCGCGAAGTTTGAAACTTACTTTTTACTTTCTCTGCACGTTTTATATACATAGTGTATAGAGAAGGTATTGCATTCCACTAAAAATTCTATACCGAGATTTCACCGGAAATGCACGTTTTAGGTTCCGTGTATAACAAAATAATTTTTAGAAAAAGGTCCATATATGTTCGTGTGTCTGTGAATACGATAACTCAAAAACGAAAAGTCGGTAAAATACCAAACTTCATATTTAAGATTAGAGCTTCCCCAAACTACCTTTGACATGTAAAAAATTTCGAAACTTTTGATTTTCTCAAAAAGGGCTCTAAGGTTTTTGATTAAAACACCGTATATTAAAGATATTTACACAAAAAATAAAATGTATATCTTGAATTTTCTGGGAATAGCCTCTGAAGACCTCTTTATTCGGGATACATTTTGCTAGATTTTGCTTAACTAGTAAACCGTAAGAGATAGACAAACTTTTACAATACAAAATATGCCGACATGTTGCCATGGTAGCTTAATGGCAAAGCAACCGGCTAGAGATCGGGAGATCCTTGGTTCAAATCCCGGCTATGGCATTGAATTTTTCAGTCTGACTCTACCTATCTAACTCCTGTCCTACACACGGCTTGTGTGAAAAAGCAATTAATACAAAATATGTAGATCTCGTTGAAACACATCATTTATATCATATAAATGTTTTTCTTGGAGTTGGCCATTTTTGAGATATTCTTTGTTATTGGTTTTAACTTTAAAATGCAAATTCACATACTCCTGGCAATGCAAAGAAACAGATTTCGTCCACGTGGTAGCCAGTTTTTAGAAGATTTGACTATCGCTTTAGCCGGGTTTATTCCATTATGTCCCTTTTGTGCATTTGTGCTAATGTTTATCTCGCTTAGCATGGAGTAGACAGAAGAATAATCTTTCTAACAATAATTTGTTACAGAGATGTGAACGGAACGCATCAGATATTTCTGTGTATGGTATTCGGAAAGCATACATCGCGAATGCAAGACGACCTTCAGTTCTGAATATTAATATTTTGGATAATTATTTACAAGTTGGGCCGCTAACTCTCTCCGCTGTGACTTATGCTAGTTTTGCACTCTAACGATGTGGTTAGAGTAGGATTATGGGTGGGGAGATGTTTTAAAAAAGCCTTTCTCTTCTCTATATATTTCTTTTGTTTTTGTTCTTATTCTATATACTAATCCTGATTTCCACATACCCCAACACTCAATTTCAAAAATTACCTTTAGTTGACGGAGACTCGATCCAGGTACCTTTGGTGTTGTGCTCTATCATGCTATTCATGTGCTGTTAAGAGTTGTTGGAAATATCGATAGTGAATATTAAATATTAGTACTTCAGAGCCGCAAAATAAAATATATGCTCTAAATATAAATGTAATTTGCTCACATTGCATAAAGGCTAGCGTTTTACTTCCTAGTATTTCTGTAAATTATTTTCAGGTGTATAAATGACGAATTTATATTCATATATTTTTTCCGGCTTGCTATTGGGTATAGGTGATGCGCCATACGTGACACTTTGTCTGTCGGACGATTACTTCTGTCCCCATGTGCAGTTTGACGTGTAAAATGGCAGCGTGCACATCAAGAGGTACCGGCTTCAACGCTTGCAATGGCTGTATAAGCAAATGTATTCAAACTGTGCCAAATACAGAAACACTTAGAGAGTTCCTAATAAATCACGGTGTCCTATCAAACTGTCGTATTGTTCCTAACTGTGGTGCTACTCTCACTGCCTGCAAATTGGAGCTCCGATGCAGAAAGAGTCAAGGTTCGGTTGTAAGAAAGCTCATTATAGCGGATACTTGGCAGAGTTCATGTTTATCCCGACTTCACGCTTTCTTCAAAGCTTTATACTCATCATGCATAAAAAGTAAGACTAACATATCATTGTATCTTCATTTACGCAAATTCTGCACTTTATTACCCACGACATAAACCTCAATCACTATTTTTCCCAAGGAATTACTCTATATACGTATTTAGTGTAGTGCGTCATCACTGTAACATCAGTTTATTATATACACACACTAAACCTAAGGCTAACCTCGCGTTTAATCTAGAAAATGCAGGACCCCTTGGCTTCGCTGCTGCTTGCTACGGCCTGCCGGCCTCCGCTCGCCTCCTATTAGTTTTAAGACTGAAGTTTCTTCATTTACGTAAATTCTGCACTTCATTACCCATAATATGCAAGCCTAACCACCACTCATCCCAAAAAATTGCTCTATGTTCGTATTTAATGTAATGTTCTGAAACATATTTCTCCGCCAAGTACTACAATAGAAAATTAGAAACATAAATGTGTATACACACACTATCCTAAACGGATTGGAACCTAACCTCCGCTAAATTTGAAAACCACAGGTTTTGAAATTGTCATCATAAATACAAAGTCAATCAATCGCACTTAGTTTCATTCGATTATAGAGCGGCCGAAGTTCTGCATTAAAAAAAAAAAAAAAAAAAAAAAAAATGCTTAAGGTATTATAATGTTTCATTTTTAATATCTGACAGGGATTCTTTACATTGCACTGATCAGCTGTGTCTGCGTGAAACATCAGCACAGCGTCTAGCGCCATATGCCGGTGTTAAATATCACAATACTGATTGCCTTCCGCCGACAATGAAACTCAGGTTTTACGCACTTAAGCGTGTAGTAGTTTTATATATTTACGTTGTAAAAATACTACAAGACTTCTTTATTCTTATTCTACTCCTTCTAGGCAGCATACTTCATAAATATTCACAAATAAGAATCGCTTCGCGCACGTAATAAATTAGCGTCCAACTTAATTACGGAGCTTTTCCGATAAAACAATTGATGAAAACGTAACAAGTATAAACCAAACTATCGGTCAAACCACAATTTGTTTAATTTCTAGAGCGGCCCAAGTTCTCTATAATAACCATATTTTGGAAAAAAGCATTGCTTTGTATTCGGATAAGTACGCATATGCGCGATCCGCGGCCTCATCATAAAACGACCGCACTGTAAAAGCGAATGGCAGCAATGTTGCAGTAAAACTTGTGTGCAGGTCTGCTGACCGACAAGCGGGACACCCCTGGTGTTGAATGCTGTCTCTTTCTCAACTATGCTGGAGGTGAAGGAGAACCTGAGCAGGTAAACCGGCAGGCAGTCCGCCACGGCAAGTTGTGGCGGTCGGTGTAGCAACAAATATGCATCTGGTGGCCGTCATCTGTTTCTGGAAGGAAAACAAAAACTGAAGTTACTGTGCCGTGTTTTTGTTTGCGTGCTGTGTTTAAGTGTTAAGTGTTACAATTCTTCAAGTGGTGCAACAAACTGCAGCATATCAGGTAATTTATTCTGGATTATATTGGCCTTTAGAATATAATCTATTTTTACTTTCTTTACACGTACTAGTGTATAGAGAAGGCATTGTATTGCACCCAAAAATTCGATACCGAAATTTCACCACAAATATGTGTTTGAGACCCCCTGAATGCAACTCCATGTGTGTATCTGTGTGTGAGCAGCATAGCTCAAAAACGGAAAGTCCATTAAATACCAAACTTGGTATTTAAGTTTAGTATCTTCTAAGGATGCAACACGAAGATTTTCAAGAAAACCCTACCCTTTACATGGAAACATTTTCGGAAATTTTGATTTTCTCAAAAATGGCTCCAACGATTTTGAATAAAGTATCGTATATTAAATATATTTATGACAAATAAAATGTATATCTTGAATTTTCTGTGAATAGCATCTGAAGACAATTTTATTCTGGATGAATTTTGCATAGCCGGTAAACCGTAAGAGATAAGACAAAAACTTACCACACAAAAAATGTAGATTTCGTTAAAATATACTATACATTTTGTTCGTGGAGTTGACCGTTTCTGAGATACTCTTAGTTATTGGTTTCAGTTTTAGAATACTCAAGTTTTCTCATACGGAAAACTGGCTTTAAAAAGTAACTTCAATCACATAGCAACCAGCTTTTAAAAGATTTGACTATCGCCTTAGCCTATGGTACTCCCTCATTCCCCTTCTACTTGCAAGAAAGCAAGTAATAAGACCATTTGTGCTAATTTTTTCGCAATTAACATAAAGTAAGTAGAAAAATAAGCTTTTCAATAATAGTTTGTTGCAGAGATGTAGAGAAAGTCATTGAATGGACCAGCTTTTAGTTTTACTGATTTCTTTGTCTTTACACGTATATTAAAACGAAGTATTTGCGTTCTTCTTGTACAAGATGAAACATTTAGTTTTAGTCAACCTAGATGTAGTTTGCTATTTTAATGCTTTGTCTAGTTATTGTTTATTACGTATTGTGCAACATGCCACTGGCAATAATTTGCTCATAATTGAGTCAGAATTTCTGGAATTCTGTGATACTTTTGACACAGCAGTCTGGTTGGATTGTTTAATCATAAATAGTTCACAAATATTTCGAAAATTAATAAGCCCATACTGATTATAAAACAAAAAATAAAGGTGCTCATTACGATCTTCGGTTACGATAATAATTCATCATTAATCAAATGAGAAAATCTTCACCATATATTGGACAACCTATTAAATATTGTTATAACATAAAAATGCTATGAAAAGATGTAACAAAATGGAATGATTTAGTTCTAGTTGCCAAATAAATGCTTCCATAACAGCTTAGTATTAACATAGATACTTAGGCACCCGCTGTTTTCAAAAAGAGATGGAAAATGGGTTATTATTCAGAACCTTGGTCGCTCTAAAAATCGAATGAAACTAAGTGTGATTGATTGACTTTGTATTTCTGATGACGATTTCAAAGGTTTTATTGGTCGTAAAAGCTTGTTCTTCTATTATAGACAAATTCGTGTGCATGCTTGAACGGTTGGTATTTTGCGTATATTACGGATGTTTACCAAATAATTATACATAAACGAGTAGTATATGAATAATAAATGGTTTATTATGTGCAGGATTTATAATGAAAGAGCTTGGTTTCGTTGCTAGCGGAAGACTTAACTATTTGTAAGCAAGAACGTCATATGTCGCTCTTAGCAGGATTACCGCGTCGTGAGAAATCGTAGCAATAATTCACCGTTTAGTGTGACTATAGTAGTTGGTGGAGGAGTATGTGAATTTTTTTAAATTTATTTATCTGTTTCTTTAGGCGAAACCACTGGGTTCGCTGGTTTTCAAATTTAGCACGAGGTTAGGTTCGAATCCGTTAAGGTTAGTGTGTGTATATAAATGTATGTTTCCAATTTTCTATTGTAGTACTTGGCGGAAAAATATGTTTCAGAAACTATTTATTATTTATAACACTCGTTTATATATAATTATTTCGTAAATATCCGGAATATGCGTAAAATACCAACCGTTCCAGCTTGCACACATATTTGTCTGTAATAAAGGGGAAAAAAAAAAAAAGCTTTTCCGACATAAAACATTTGAAATCGTCATCAGAAATACAAAGTCAATCAATCACATTTAGTTTTATTCGATTTTTAGAGCGGCTGAAGTTCTGCATAATTACCGAAAATATTAATGCAATCTAGAATTGTGAATTTGGGGTTTCCTTTCTTTTCTGATAACCAGTACTTCTAGATACAGGAAGACCTGTGATACTGACCCCTTAAATACGTATACCGGGAAAATCGCAGAATGTTATATTAATAGGTATCGATAGTTCATCTTTTACAACTAAATCGAGCTGAGGGAGAAATTAGTCTTTACTAGTATAAGTACTATTACTATTAAAAGTAGCAGGAAAGGTTAACATATTATTTTGATTAAACACTTAAGCACCTGCCAAGTTTACGAAATTAATGAACAAACAAATTTAATGAAGTGTTTACAAATTTATTGTTTTAGAAAAGGTGAGAATCAACCTAATCGAATGTGTTGCGGGCTGGTTTTTCCCATTTGACTGGCGGTTGCTGTCTTATGTTTTAAAGAGGGTGTAATTCAATGCTTGGAAATCTCGGAAAGAAGTTAAGTAGTTTAAAACATAATTTCACATGACTTTCTCTACATCTCTATCACAAATCAGTGTTTAAAAATTCATCTATTTCATGATAATCGAGATAAACAATAGCAGAAATTGTCCTTATTACTTGATTCCTTGTAATTAGAAGGGGAAAAATCTAATGTGTCCCATTCACATGATGTCCTCTAGTTGTTCGGTAAACAAATCTTTTATTCAAAACATTAATCTGTTGTCTACATCATGCTAATCAAGATAAACGTAAGCATAATTAGTTGTATTACTAGCTTTCTTGTAAGTAGAAGAGAAATTAGAAAATGCGCCGGATAAAGCGATGGTCTCGTCTTACAAAAACTGGTTGTTATGTGAAACAATTGAAATTCCAATATCTTTGCTTGCCAGGAATAAACAAACAAGAAACAAACAGAAAGCTGTCTTTCCGTTTGAGAAACGTTTATGGCTAAAATTGAAAGTAATAATCCGAAATATCTCGAAAACGGTTAACTCTAAAAAGATGCATATGACTTAAATTGTGTGTTTTGATATCTACATTTTTATATAGTAAGTTTTTGTATATCTTTTACGGTTTGCCAGTTATATAAAAGTCATTCAGAATTAACGGTCTTCAGATGCTACTCCCAGAAAATTTAAGATATACATTTCATTTATCACAAAAACAACTTAAACATACGATATTTTAATAAAAATAATTAGATGCATTTTGGAGAAATTAAAAGGTTATAAAAATGTTCCATGTAAAGGGTAGTTGGGGTGGGGTTTTTTTCTTAATCTTCCGAGTCGCAACCTTGGAAGATACTGAACTTGAAAAGTCAAGTTTGGTATTTAACGGACATTTCGTTTTTGAGCTATGCTGCCCACAGACACACACATAGACATTTTTTCTAAAAACGCTATATTTTGGATTTAGGGGTCTCAAAACACGTATTTCCAGTGAAATCTTGGTATCAAAATGTTGGGTGCAATACAGTACCTTCTCTATAATCTGTTTATAGTACGTGTAGAGAAAGTAATAACGTATCTATCACAGTAAATGTTGTTTATATGGCCATTTCACCCTTTAGTGTAGATAAAATTAAGAGCACCCGAAAAGCTCTGAACTTCAACCTTTTCCATCTGACTACAGTTGAAATTGTCAGGCATAACCTACATAAATGTCAAAGTTTCCAAATATCAGCACTACTTAAACACTTCTAGCACAAACACACAGATACTTCTGCAATATTGAGTTTGGGTTCATTTAAAAACACAAGTAATGGAATAGTTTTTTTATTATTTGTTTTATTTTAGAACATTTAGTTTAGAGATTTACAGTCAAAGATTTGAAATAAAGCTTTCCTAGTTCATTTTTATAGAAACCTTTGATCAGCAAGAAAAATAATTTTAACGAAGTAACTTTTGTAAATTATACAACTTGCTCTTCCAGATATCTTTATGAATATATGCAATACATTTTCAGAATAAAGAAATATAAAAACATCTTAAATACTTAAGCATTAATTATTTTAGAAGTTATAGTCAACAGAAAACGTTTTTGTGCAAGAAAGGTTGGAACTGAATTACAATAAGCGAAAAATTGCTTGTTAATCCAGTAATAATTAGCATAACCAGTACCACCAGCTTCGCTCACTAGTTTGCTTTCTTTTGTTTCTTTTGGTATGAACAGGGAAAATCCACGGCGAAGAAATAGAATGGATGAAATTATATACAAAATGAATCCCGGCAGTGTTAACTTAAATATATCAAAAGCTCTCTCTGTGAGAAAAAACTCTGTCAAAAACCTTATCGAATATTGCGATGAACTTAACGTAACTTGGCGACGTAACGTGAAAGTCTAACAATTGTATTAAAATGAGCTATTTAGGATTGACTTAGCGTGATTTAGCTTAACGCGACGTAACTGAAGAGTTTGCAGTGTCAGACTTTTCCTTCCGGTTACGTCAGGTGATGTCACATGGTAATTACATGTGGAACTCTAATAAAAACTACTAATCAAGATTAACTCCTGTAAAGTTTCAGTTAAAGTACATCCTGAAAGCTCTTCACTTCAGCAGCATTTTTTAAATTCATTTACGTCCCGCCATGTTAGGTAAAGCTCATCGTAACCCCGGTTTAATTCATTCAAACTGATTTGAACACGTGACCTTAAGAATGCGAGGTAATGCTCGTTAACTTCATACCGCTATGAGGTGGCCTTGCATAGATTCTTCGCTCTCCTCATACTTCTTCCTCCATAGACATCGCTACCTTCTTTTTGCTCTCTGAAGCCAACCTCTTTCAACCCTCTCCTTCTCTCTTCTCTGCGTAACGTAATATGATGTTTGTTTTGAAAACCAGTAATTTGTAAAACATTGAGGGTAGGTATAATTAAGATTAAAACATGAATTAAAAGTTTACAGCATATACATAAAAGTGTATCTTTTCCTTATGCGTGGTAACCGATGTATTAGTAACTAATTATTAATATACAATCTATATTAAGTGACAAGATCGTTAGAAACACCACTTACAAGATGCTATTACGCAGATTTTTAAAAACTCTTAAAAATAAGCTTGGTATTTCTACGTTTACTTTCTCTAGAGAAAGTATTGCATTCCACCCAAAAATTTTGTATCAAGATCAACGGCAATACACAATTTGGGGTCCCTTGAGCATCTCTGCAACAAATTATTATTAAAAATCTTATGCTTCTATTTACTTCAATCTAATCGAGGAAAAATTACTAGAAATGGTCTTATTACTTGCTTCCTTGTAAGTAGAAGCGAAATAAGGGGGTACCATAGGTTAAAGCATAGTCAAAAGCTGGATGTTATGTGACTGAAGTTTCTTTCTTTGTATGGACAGGAGTTGGCAAATTCCTGTATGAGAAAAGCATAAGTTCTTTAAAGCTGAAACCAAAAACAAGGAATGTTTAAAAAACGATCAACTCCACGAAAAAATGTATATAACATAAATTGTGTGTTTTAATGTGCTCTACCTTTTTTGTGTGCTAAATTTCTGTCCATCTCTTAAGCTTTAGCACATATACAATATTCCGTAACATTCATCCAGGATAAAGTAGTCTTCAGAGGCTATTTCCAGAAAATGTAACATATACATTTTATCTGGCATGTAAATATCTTAAATATAGGAGATTTTAATCAAAATGGTCTGAGCCATTTTTGAGAAAATCTAAATTTTCGAAATTTTTTCCATATAAATGTAAGTGGGTGTCGGGAGATTTTCTTGAAAATCTTCGCGTCGCATCCTTGGAAGATACCAAACTTAAATACCAAGTTTGGTATTTAACTGTCTTTTCATTTTTGAGCTATGCTGTACACACACACACACACACACACACACACACACACACACACACACACACACAAACACCCACGGACCTTTTTCCAGAAATGTTTTTTTTTTATTCGGGGGGACCCAAAACATGTATTTCCGGTGAAATCTCGGTATCGAATTTTTGGGTGGAATACAATATCGTCTCTATGCACTATGTACATAGTACGTATAGAGAAAATAAAAATGTGATGTGCTCCATTCACATGACTTTCTCTGCAACTCTGGAACAAATTATTGTTTAAAAGCTTATTCTTCTGTCTACTTGATAACTGAGTATTAACAGAAATTGCCCCTACTAATTGGTTCCTTGTAGGTATCTAGTAGGGCAAAAATCTAAAGCGTTCCATCCACATGCTGTCCTCTAGATTTTCGGTAAACAAACCTTTTGTTGAAAACATTAATCTGTTATCTACATCTTGCTAATTAAGATAAACATAAGCAGAATTAGTCTTATTAATAGCTTCCTTGTAATTAGAAAGAAAATAAGAAAATGCACAGGCTAAAGCTATAGTGTCGTCCTTGAAAAGCCGGTCGCTATGTGAAACATTTGAGGTTCGGTACCCAAACGAGAAACTAGAAAAAATATATCATATATCATAATAAGTGTGAGAATAGTTTAAGTGGCTTAAAATTAAAACCTATAATCCGGAATCCCGGAGGTCCCGGGTTCGATTCCCGGTTGGGGCGGGTCATTTTTCTTTAGTCAGAATTATTCCCTATTCCCCCACAGAGTCTGGAAGTATATATGTGAGAGTGAATGTGTTTGTGTGTGTTTGAGGAAAATAAAATGATTTAAACCAAACGTAAAAGTACCTACAGACAACGAGTTTTTTCAAGTGCAAAGCCCCCGATATGACCTTAGATGTTAAAGGGGGCTACATAAATGAAACAATAATAAAAAAAAATAACCCAGAATATCTCGAAAACGGTTAACGCTACAAAAACAATCTATATGATATAAATTGTGTGTTTTATTGAGTTCTACATTTTTTGTTTAGTAAGTTTTTGTATGTCTGTTACGGTTTGCCCAGTAATATAAGTCATCCAGAACGAAGAGGTCTTCAGAGGCTATTCCCACCATATTCAAGATATATATTTCGTTTGTCATAAAAATATAATAAGGTATTTTAATCAAAATCGTAAGGGCCATTTTTTATAAAATAAACATTTTCGAAAAATGTTCCATGTAAACGCAGTTTCGAGTGGGGGATTTTCTTGAAAATCTTCGTGACGCATCCTTGCAAAGACACCAAAGCTAAATACCAAGTTTGGTATTTAACGGTACTTCCGTTTTTGTGCTATGCTGCCCACAGACACTCACGAACAGATCCACACACGGACCTTTTTCTGAAATGTTTTTTTTGGACTTGTGGTCCCTCAAAACATGTATTTCCGGTGAAATCTCGACATCTCTATACACATTGTACGTGTAGAGAAAGTAATACCTGTATTTAAACAATAGCATCAAATGCTACAAAGATCCTTTAGCTTCTCTTCACTATTAACCGGCCATGCATAACCAAAATAGTTTACAAGTGAGATACATTCCATGTGATTGTCGTCACTTCGCATTTACACGAGGACAGTCTTCATAGCTGCGTCAGCTTTGCGGCCTTGTCATGAATAGCAGTACAACAGGCTTGAACACGGATCTCGGCGTTCCAAGGCGATGGTGGGTGTATCCGTTAACATGTTAAGAATTATAACAGAGCTGCGAAGCACTGCCATTGAACACGTGCAGCGCTGTACCATTTCAAGTGTAAACCTTACCGTGCAGCGCTGTGCCATTTCTATATCACTTCCCCACCTCTTGCTAAACTTACCATTCAGCGCTGTACTACCGCGTGTTCCAAAAACGTCCGAACCGGCTGCGCGGTGTTTTGCCTGTCCGCGCCCTCGGAGCTCGTTGCCGTCTGCCACTATCATAGAAAGACGCGGATGAAACCATGTAATATTTTTAAAACTACTTCTAAAGGCTTTACTTACCAATGTTATTAAAGGAGATGCTGAAAGTGGCCACCGCTGTTGTCCATATATTTTGGCACCTTTTTAGGAAGCTATCCAACACTCGCCATAATTCACGTTGAGAAACGCTAGCAATTTCCTGGCCGACACTTTGTTTTAATTCTTCCAGGGTGTGGGTTTGTCTTTTACATTTTATACTTTAAGTTACCCCACAGGTAGAAATCGCATGTGGTAGGTCGGAGAACCAAGGGGGCCACAAGTCTATACTAATAATGCTGTGCCAAACTACACTTTCAATTGTTCTCTTCGAAAGATTGGCCGTATGAACTGTTGCAGAGTTTTGTTGAAAACAAGGCAAAATCACGCTCCCTCTCTGTCAATTCTCTCTAAAAGGGGGGGGGGAACATTGCAATCACGTATGTATGGGCGTCAATTGTTGACTCGAAAGAAATTGCGCCTATAACGCTTTCTCCGCTAATGGCGCACCATACACCAATTTTTTCGTCATGAATAAATGATAGGTTTCTCAGAGCTCCAGTAACAATTATTTTGTGTACACACATGTCCATGAAGGTGGAACCAAGCCTCGTCTGTGAAAAATATTAAATGTGGGTCACTTTTGCCATTGTATACACTATTGAGAGTCCACTCACAAAATGTATTAACACATACGAATCATAAGTAAATACACGCTATGCAGTAGAAAACCAATGGTGAGCAATAATACACTTTGTGACTAAGTATAAGATAAACTAATAGAGCACACTGGTATAATAACTCAACCACACGAATCACCGTCATCTCAATACTGCACTTTCAGAGCAGAGAAAAACAAGTCAGCACCGTGACTTTGTGTACAGTAGCTGTGTGTTGTTTCCGTGAGTGTAGTGGAAAAACACCGCTCAGCGGTTTGGATGTGTTTGGGTCGCACGGTATTTTCTCATTCCTGCTCCACCTCAAGTGTTAGCCTTACCATGTACCGTCTACATTTCTGCTGCACATCAGGTATTAAATCTCCCTTGCTTCTGTTTCGCGTCAGAACATGACAAAAAACCTTCCATGTTCCTAATTCTCTCGAATATGCCTGCATTCCTTTTAAATAACTACAGCTTAAATAATAACAACAAAACGGACATAGTAGACTCAGCACCTAACTAAGGGGGTTGTTGTATGTACGCCTCACGAGAGGGCTCCAGGAGGGAGGGATGAGATGAGAGTATACATAGGACAGCCAAAACCAGGAGCGACAGCACAGCAGTGACAAGACCTCTACAGATGGAAGCACCCCAAGAGTCGGACATGCAGACCAGGGACCCCATCCCACAGAGACCCAGGGGCGGCTCTTGTCCAGGCAACCAGCCGAAGTCGGGAAACGGAGATAGTCACAATGAGCATCCTTTTTCCCCACATGCACTGAGCATCATCGCCGACACTTCCAACCCTGAAAGAAACCAACGGGATGAAGGGTAAATGTAGTGACAATGGAAAAGACATGGAGGGACAAGAAATTCAGGGATGGAAGAAACCTAAAATGGTGTCACTGACAATAAATACCTTGACTGCAATGACGATTACGTGGAGAAATAAGAGTAAGGTCCTGTAACTTTGTGTTGAAATCTTCCTTTATTATTCAGTTAGGCAAATCGTTCTTTATTTTCTGGTCAACCCTCGCAAACCATGCAGAGAATGCTAAGATCTAACAAGACGTTGTGATGTGTGACTATGAAGACTTAATACGGCGACTTCAACACATTGAAGCCCGGGCGTTTCGGTAGTTGAAGTGCCAAGAAACCCAAGGTTTTTATGCCTACTTTGAGTTATTTACAGTACATCAATTGAATCTGCCGAAAAGTATTGGGACAATCTAAAAGTATGTTATTCAAGGATTTCTCAACAAGTAAGAAAATAATCATAACATCCGTATTAATATTTTATTTTAAATTTACAAGTATCAAATATGAGTTTGAAAACAAAAACTGCGTAAAGCTGCTTACACTCCATTTATTCAAAGTTCGAAAAACTCTCCCTCGGAATCAGAATTTTCCACAGCTTCATTTGTATTTGAATCTCAGCTTCAGTTCACAGAAAATGCAGTATTTTAACATTTAAGAGCACAAACGTAGCAAACAGATCACCACCTTCAAGGAAAATGGCGCGACTATCTGAGAGCAGCCAGTATTACTAAATATCGTAAAATTCCTAATAGTTGACTAAAGCAATGGCAGATTGCAGCACAAATCAGACACTAAATGATGACTGATGTATCATCTTTGCCGCGTAGCCCTAGACCGAGTTAAGGTCGTGGAATTGCATTAAAAGCGTTAGAAATACCTGCCCGAGCTTTGCATAAGGTGCGTCTAGGATCCGGATTGAGTAAGCTGCCTTTGATTTGAGTTTAGCCCTTTAGGTTCTTGAGCTTATGTAAGCTTTATTAACGTTCTCATTGTATGATATTAGCTTCAGATCTAAACATGACAAACTTAAAAAATCTTATGTGTTCCCTTCACATGACTTCTTCTACATCCCTGTAACAAATTATTATTAAAAATCTTATTCTTATATCTACTTCATGGTAATCGAGATAAACATTAGCAGAAATTGCCCTTATTACTTGCTTCCTTGTAAGTAGAAGGGAAAACTCTAATGTGTTCCATCATTCACATGATGTCCTCTAGTTGTTCGGCAAACAAACCTTTTATTCAAAAGAGTAATATGATATCCACATATGTTAATCAAGATAAACACAAGCAGAATTAGTCTTATTACTAGCCTCCGCGAACGTGGAAGGGAAATAAGAAAGTGCGTAGATAAACGTTACAGTCTTATTCTTTAAAAGCTGGTCGCTATGTGAAACAATTGAAATTCCAATCTCTTTGCTTGTCAGGAGTAAAACTAGAAACAAGAAAAAAGGTGTCTTCCCGTTTAAGAAAAGTGAAAGTGGCTAAAATTGAAACCAATAATCCGGAATATCTCGAAAACGGTTAAGTGTTAAAAAAATGCATATGACAAAATTGTGTGTTTTAATGAGATCTACATTTTTTATGTAGTATGTTTTTATATATCTCTTACGATTTGCCCGTTATATAAAAGTCATCAGGAATAAAAAGGTCTTCAGAGGCTGTCCCAGAAAATTCAGGATACATACATTTCGTTTGTCATAAAAATATCTTGTACACAAGGTATTTCAATCAAAATTGTTAGCCATTTTTGAAAAAATCAAAAGTTTCGAAAAATGTTCCATGTAAAGGGTAGTTGGGGGTTGGGGGATTTTCTTGAAAATCTTCGTGTTGCATACTTTGAAGATACTCAATTTAAATACCGGTATTTTCGTTTCTGAGCTATGCTACCCACAGACACATAAACACGGACCTTTTTCTAAAATGTTTTTTTTTGTTCAGGTGGTCCTAAAACATGTATTTTCGGCGAAATCTCGGTATCGAATTTTGGGTGCATTACAATACCTTCTCTGTACACTATGCATATAGGACGTGCAGAGAAAGTAGTAAAAACAGAAGATATGAACTATATTGCAGCTCTGTTGAATGTCAACATCGGATCAAGAGGCATAATCTGTTTGTACTCCAGATATACCCAAGAAATACTGAGGACGCATGAGCTTCATGGAAATCAAGGGACGTTTTCTTCGCAGACTGGTTGCAGTTTATATTTATATATATAAGGGTCATCCAGAAAGTGACAGAAGATTTGACATAACTAAATGATAACGAAAGATATCAACACAACAATTTATTTACAAAGTAACAGTGCCTATTTCAGTTTCTCAATGTAATCGTTATTCTGTCAACACACTTATTGTCACGTGGTACCGGTTTTTCAAAGCCGATGCTATTATTTTCTACCGCCAAAAAAAAAAAAAAAAAACGTTTTTTTAATGCATAAAATGTTCAGCTAATCGAATTTTATAGGCACATAACGCAAGTGTGTGGTGATAATGCAATGAACGAGTCTTCAGTGAGGAAATGGCACATCATTTACAAATATTAAAGGAAGAACCAGTGAGTACGATCAAGACCGGAGTGGAAGTTCATCAATCGTTATGGAAGAGTTGAAAGCAAATGTTGTTAGAATAATTCAGAAAAACCGGTGTTTTATTTTGGATACGTACATTACTTTTTGGATGGAAAAGATTTCCAACCGATGAAGACCTTAAAGTGACAGGGACATCTTCGTTCACATCTTTAGCGGAGGGAAGTATGACATCTGTATTTAAAAAAAAAAAAAAAAAAAAAAAAAACCAATACCACGTGACAATAAGTACCTTGATAAATGACGAATACGTTGAAAAATAGATCAAGGTACTGCAATTTTGTAAATAAAATTTTGTGTTTATAACTTTCGTTATTGTTTAGTTGTGCCAAATGGTCTGTCTCTTTCTAGATGACGCTTGTGTGTGTGTGAGTGAACTACCACATTGTTTATGGATTGCAGCAGAAACTTAAACTTAAGAGGTGGCTGACCATTTTTATCAATGTAATAATAAATCTGAATAATCGGGAAATTGTGCGTGTTCTTTCGCAAGACATCTTACTAATTTATTAGAAAAAGTTTTATTTTTTGAAACGTTTAAACATTTCTACAACCAGTCGGTATAGGTAGCTCAGTTGGTTGGGCGCTGGCCTTCTGATCTCAAGGTCGCGGGTTCAAACCCGGCCCAGACCGATGGTTTTTTAAGTGTGTTTAAAGGCGACAGCCCCAAGCCAGTAGATTTACTGGCGGGTCGTAATTCCAGCACACAGGCGGCGCTGATATGATGTTGGCAATTGACAAACTAATAATTTAATTTAATTCCTACAACCAGATTATTTTCTAACTGAAATACATGGTACTACTTTTCTCAGACGCCATGCCGGAAATTAACACGCAGCTATTCGCGTTGGCCATTCTGTACGCATAACCAATATAAGACATGCATATAGAACTTGATAAAATGTAATCGAAAGATTTCTATTGCAACTACAGCTTGACTACAAGTGTCGATAGCATGACGGCGCAATATTCCGAATGGCTAACGGTCTGGAACGGCACAAGCTTGTTAGGTACGTTACACCGGCCTTCGACATCTTACGCGAGAATGACAGGTGCTCCATTGTTCTATGCTTAAGAACCGAGAAAAGTGGCAAAAGTGTAATTTCTCTGTTGGAATAAAGATCGTTTCTCAAGAATGTTATCTGCCCTATGAAAGTATAATAATAATAATAATAATAATAATAATAATAATAAAGGAGCCGAGAGCAAATAATGGGAAAACCCAAGCTGTTTATACACCAGCAAGTATATTATTATTAAGTACCAAAATCTAAAATTCAATTTGGAGTAAAGTAGAAAAAAATCTGATGTGCTCCATTCACATAACTTTCTCTATAGCTCTGTAGCAAATTAAACGGTCTTATTACTTAGTTCCTTATAAATAGAAAGAAATACACCAGGCTAAGCCCACAGTCAAATGTTTTAAAATGTGGTTGCAATGAGATTGAAATCCGTTTCTTTGCGTGGTCAGTAGTTTACAAGTTCGTGTAAGAAAAATTTAAGTATTTTAAAACTGAAGCCAAACAAGGAATATCTCGAAAAAGGCCAACTTAACGAAAGAAATTTATGTGACATAAATTGTGTGTTTTAGAGTTTCTTTTTCTATCTCTTATTGTTTACAAATTATGGAAAAGTCAGAAAAATTCATCCAGAATAAAGAGGTCTTTAGAGACTATTCACAGAAAATTCAAGAAATACATCTTATTTGCCATATAAATATCTTAAATATAAAAGATTGTAATCAAAATCATTCGCCATTTTTGAGAAAATCAACATTTTCGAATTTTTTCCATGTAAAGGGTAGTTGACGGTGGGGAGAGTCATATGACTCACAACTCCATGACACGACAAATCACAAGGGACCATGCCCTACCGTATGACCGCTGCATCCTCCATCTCTGCCCAAAGACGTCATGAATGGGGTGCAGTGCTGGAAGGTGAATGGATTTATTCTGAATGGATTTTGCAATTTTGTGTAACTGTTAAACCCTAAGAAGTAGGCAAAAACTTACTATATATATATATATATATATATATATATATATATATATATATATATATATACGAACAGTTTGCGATATATTTCTTGTTATTGGATTCAATTTTAAAGTACATAACTTTTCTCATACGCGAAGCACCTACCATTTCATCTCCCTTGTTTTATTGCTGGCCTTGCAGAGCGAACCGTACTTGAATTATTTCACATACCGAGAAGCTTTTAAAGAGTGACTATTGCTTTAGCTTAGTGTATTTCCTTATTTCCCTTTTCCTTATAAGGAAGCAAATAATGACTAAATCTGCTAATGTTTATCTCGATTAGCATGATGCATACAAAAGACTATTCTTTTGTAATAATAATTTGCATGTGAACATTTCTAAGATATTCCTTATTTGTTTCAGATTTAAAATAGTTAAATTTTTATCCCTTAGAAAGTTATAAACTCCTGGCCCGGCATAGAAACTGATTTCAACCACATTGCAACCAGATTTTAAAAGATTTGACTACCGCTTTAATCTAGTGTATTCCCTTATTTCCATTCTATTTACAAGGAAGCAAGTAATAAGATCAATTCTGCTAATGTATATCTCGACATTTTTAGAAAAAGGTCCGTGTGTGTCTTTGGACACCATAGCTCAAAAACGAAAAGACCGTTAGATACCAAACTTGGTATTTAGGTTTCGCATCTTCCAAGGATGCGACACGAAGATTTTAAAGAAAACTCTCCCACCACAAACTACCCTTTACATGGAAAATGTTTTGAAAATTTTGATTTGCTTAAAAGTGGCTCTAACAATTTTAATTAAAATCCCGTATATTAAAGCTATTTACATTCCAAATAAAATGTATATCTTGAATTTTTTTGGTAATAGCCTCTGAAGACCTCTTTTATCTGGGTGAATTTTGCAGAATTTTGCTTAATTGCTAAACCATAACAGATAGACAAAGCTTACTACACCAAAAAATGTAGATCATCTCAAAACGCACAACTTATGTTCTATGCTGTTTTGTTATGGAGGTAACCGTTTCTGAGATATTCCTTATTATTGGTTTCAGTTGTAAAGTAATTATACTTTTCTCAGACAGGAAGTGTCCCTTTTTCTCGTATTCTACTCCTGGGCAAGCAAAGAAGTGCGGCAATCGCTTAACGATAGCTTTTAAAGCATTTGACGATCACTTTAGCCTAGTGCGTTCCCTTAGTTACTTTCTACTTATAAGGAACTAAGTAATAAGAACATTCTGCTAATGTTTATCTCGATTATCATGGTATAGAAAGAAGAACCATTTGTAAGAATTTGTTTGTAGAACAACTAGAGAAAGTCATGTGAGAGTAACATATCAGATTGTTTTAGAACATAAAGATAAAAATTCAATAATGGTAACACAATTTCTAAAATACGCGCTAATTCTCAAGTGGAAAACCATTTCTCTTACTTATCTGCTATATCCGTACTTTTCTACTTCTGAAGCCGCGAATTTTCCAGGTTTTAGAATAGTAAAGAAATATATTTTAATGTTCTATAGAAATGATGTTACCTTGAAAACATTAATAATTCGTAGATTATAGTTATTAACCAAAAACTCTGATGTGTTCCATTCACAAGACTTTCTCTACATCTGTGCAACAAATTATTGTTAAGAAGCTTATACTTCTATTTACTTCATTCTGATCGAGAAAAAAATCTGATGTGTTACTCTCATATGACTTTCTCTAGCTGTTCTACAAACTTCTTACAAAAGATTGTTCTTCTTTCTACAGATCTACACAATCCTAATCGAGATAAGTATAAGCAGAATGTTATTACTTAGTTCCTTATAAGTAGAGGAGAACTAAGGGAAATGATAGTCAAATGTTTTAAGAGCTGTCGTTATGCGATTATCATTGCAAATAACTTCTTTGCTTGGCCAGAGTAGAACAAAAGAAAAACGGACACCTCCTGTCTGAGAAAAGTATAAGTACTTCACAACTGAAACCAATAACAAGGAATATCTCAGAAACGGTTACTTCCACAACAAAAGCGTAAAGGACATTGTGTGTTTTGACGAGCTCTACATTTTTTGCAGTAACTTTTTGTCTATCTCTTACAGTTTAGCAGTTAAACAAAATTCGGCAAAATTCATCCAGAATAAAGAGGTCTTCAGAGACTGTTCCCAGAAAATTCAAGATATACATTTTATTTGGGATGTAAATAAATTTAAAATATGGGAGTTTAATCAAAATCGTTTGAGCCATTTTTAAGAAAATCAAAATTTACGAAAATGCTTCCATGTAAAGGGTAGTTTGTGGTGGGTGGATTTTCTTGAAAATCTTCGTGTCGCATCCTTGGAAGATAGGGAACTTAAATACCAAATTTGGTATTTAACAGACTTTTCGTTTTTGAGCTATGCTTCCCCCCCACACACACACTCACACGGGCATTTTTTTAAAAAGTGGTTTTTTTTTGGATTCAGGAGGTCCTAAAACATGTATTTCCGGTGAAATCTCGGTATCGAATTTTTGAGTGCATTACAATACCTTCTCTATACACTATGTATGTAGTACGTGTAGAGAAAGTAAAACATCTGATATAAGTATTGAGAGCTTGTAAAATATTAATATGAATATTCATTATATATTGTTTTTTATGCTGAGGTGGTTGTCTCAAAGTAATGCTATTTACACTAAATAGCATGTTGCTTACTGTGCTTGAGGCAGTTTTGCCTCCGCAACATTGCATAAGAATGAGGTGCGGCCACTGGGTCGTGATTGGCAGCAGGAAGAAATGTAAGCTAAGCCAAGCCCCGCTATAAGATAAACAGTCAAGAACGGCACCAGTCAAGTATATTCAAACAATACGGATAATGTTTGGTAAGCAGAAGTAGGCCACTGAGGCTATACTACGTTGAGTAACACAAAATATTCGATTCTCATTCTTCCGATTGCTGCGCATCATAGCAAGCATTTTTCTGAGGCAGTGGCGGCTCGTAGCATAAACTATAGGTGGAGCTCTTTTCACACAAAATAACATCTGAAAAGCGTAACTACTACTCAGGGATGCGTGCCAACTCAGGGACAAGTCCATGGATTTCTTCCCGTTAGGCCAGTGCCGATGTTATACATCGAAGTACTTGCATACTGGGACGAAAGCGGATACACCACTCACGCGCGTCAACCCCCGAAAACCACACACAGTAAGGCCGACCTTTACCAGTTTAGGTGTACAAGCTTTCCAGATTAGTGCCGGAGGACATAAAGGTGGCTCAGAACCTCGCCCAAACGTACCCAATCTCCCACTGCCATGTCGAGTCCAACCCAATCCGAACAGCTCCCTTACAGGAGGGACTGATGCTCGGCCCGATTACTTCTAGTAACGCCAGAAGTACCACGGCAGACACAAAATAACATATGTAACATAACTATTTCTTATACATTTAGTTAATTCCCTTGTCCTTTCTGTTAGCGCTACTGACATCGTACAGCTGCCTTCCTATTAGGTGGTGCAATATGTCCTTGTGAATTAAGATGTTGGGTTTCTTGCGACATTGAACTGCGAAAGTTTTGCGTTTGATTGTGAGTGCAGAAGAACTTCTCTCCACCGCAACACTCGTCAGCAGTGTTAAAATTAATGGCAAGGTTTGAATGCCTCTTGAAATAAGTCGTTACCAGGAGCTTTTAAATCTCTGATGTCACCTTCGTACCATTTCTTTTCACTTTATGTGCCGAGACACTAAAGATTATCTTGGTCTACCTGTAATTATCACGCCTCTTTTATGTTCCCTGTCAACGGCGAGAAAGGACAATTTTAGCTTTTATTTATGGACGCTCTTTAACTGCTGTGGTTCTCAGCGTCCCATTCTGTATCAGGCGTGAAAGACCGGTTAATTTTGTTCAGAGGCATCTTTATCGGGCTTGAGGTTCTTTAACACGGGACCATCGATTTACTTCCCTTCCGAAGGAAACCATACTAAGGATTTTTACGCCATTGCCCTCCGCCGGGTTGTAACCTGTGACCAGCCCCTAGACCACGGTGGATGACACCGCGAGAACAGTCATTGTGGGGATTCTTGCAAGTCACCCAAGGTTTAAATGTTTTGAGACAAACAGTATTGTTGATACTTTGAATCCATCCTGGCAAGGTACAAGACTGCCTCAGCGAGCTGACTTCTCACCCGGAGGTCCCGTGTTCGATTCCCGGCTGGGGAGGGGAATTTTTCTTTAATCAGAATTATTCCCTATGCCCCACAGAGTTTGGAAGTATGTATGTGAGAGTGAATCTGTGTGTTTGAGGAAAATAAAACGATATAAACCCAACGTAAAGAAACTACAGACGAGTTGTTTCTAATGCAAAGCCTCCGTTATGACATTAGATGTAAAAAAAAAAAAAAAAAGAAACAAACAAACTATAATAATCACTACGTAGAAATTATGTTACTTGTATTGAATTGTTAGCCTCGAAGCAGGTAGTTTGTGTAAGTAACCAATCCTCATCCTTCTATACCATGGACCTTGTGAATTTCCCTTTACGGTCACTGTAAATAGCGTGTTATGTTAATGCTGTGGTTCTCAGCGTCCCATTCTATATTGGGCGTGAAAGACCGCTTAATTTTGCTCAGAGGCCTCTCTATCAGGCTTGAGATTCTTTTACGTGTCGTAAATCTACGACACGGGACCAACGACTTTACTTCCCTTCCGAAGGAAGCCATGCTAAGGATTTTTACACCCGAGAAAATCCATCGTTCTCCGCCGGGTTTGAACCCGCGACCTTGGGTATATGAAGTTACACCACGCACTTTTCTCTTTCTTTGTCCCTGCTATCGCTTCGAAATGGGAGTTTTTCGATCATAAATTAGTGATTTTTTTAACTATATTCCTGTATATGAGTAGTGGAATATTTAATATAAGATTTTAAAAGAGATAAAATTACATTCGAATGCATCTACTTAGACAGAGATGAAATGACGCTTCACTAGCTTCATCTGTGGAACAGTCCCTGGTGAGGGGAGAAGAAAGTAGAGAAAAGATTTTAAGAACAAAATAAAGCTTCAGCCACAAATTTGTATGTAGATAATATTTGGCTTCTAATGATGTTAAGATAATACGCGGCATATCTGTTGAACTATGTTGCTGGAAATCTGAAAGTAAAGGAAACCTTAAATTAGCTTACATTCATTGTAAATATTAAGTAAAGTACTCACAGGTTGTCCATTTGTTCAGTGACAGTAGTTGCACTTTTTACTTTCTCTACACGTACTATGTACATAGAGAAGGTATTGTATTCCATCCAAAAATTCGATATACCTTTTAGGATCCACTGTATAAAAAAAGCATTTTTAGAAAAAAGGTCCTTGTGTCTGTGAACACCATAATGTTTGGTAAAATACCAAACTTGGCATTTAAGTTTACTACCTTCCAAGGGATGTGACAAAGATTTTCAAGAAAATCTCCCACCCCAAACTACTCTTTACATAGTTAAAATTTCGAAATTTTTGGTCTTCTCGAAAATGGCTCTTACGATTTTGATTAAAATCTCGTGTATATAAGATATTTACATGACAAATAAAGTGTATATCTTGAATTTTCTGGGAATAGCCTCTGAAGACCTCTTTATTCTGGATGAATGTTTCTGAATGTTCATAACTGCAAAATCGTTAGAGATAGACAAAAAATTACCGTACCAAAAATGCAGATCTCGTTAAAACACACAGTTTTTCCCATATACATGTTTTTTCGTGGAGTGGACCGTTTTCGAGATATTTGTTGTTATTGGTTTCAGTTATAAAATACACACTTTTTACATATGGGAACTTGTCAACTCCTGGCCTCGTAAAGAATCGGATTTCAATCTCGTAGTAATCACATTTTAAAACATTTGACTATCGGCTTAGCCTAGTCTATTCCCTTATTTGCCTTCTAATTATAAGAATATAGTAATAAGACCGTATCTGCTAAAGTTGATCTCGATTAGCGTGAAATAGATGGAAGAAGCCTTGTAATAATAATTTATTACAGAGATGTAGATAAAGTGAAGTGAATGGAACACCTAAGAATTTTCATTTATATAGCTCCATTTAACTGTCTCGCCAAACTGTGAAGTTACGAATAAAAGTTAATTTTTCAGTATTATGCTATTAAACAAGCACACATTCACTCTCGCAAGCATACCTCCAGACTCTTTGGGGATAGGGACTGAATCTAGTTGAAACTTTCCTCGCCCCAGCCTGGAATGAAGCTAGGATCTCTGCATGAGAAGCCAGAACGCTGCCTATTCGACCGCAGAGGCAATTCAGTTGCACCTTTGTATGAAAGGATCTAGAAGTTTTCATAATTTCTTTTTATGCATGAACTCGCCGCTTTCTTTCAGAAGAAAACCCGTGTGATTACGAAACAGCCTTTTTGTGTCATTTTGTTTCTTTTGTGTACTTAAGCTCTTACATTATAACAGTTTTTATCCATAATGAGGGAACTCCGTGACATTGCTGCTTCAAATCCTTGAGAAATTTTCACACCGCTTAGTTGACTTTTGTCAACTTCCCTTGACATAAGCTTTGTCACTTACGTTTCGCAACACTTGGAGCACCTATTATACTTTGGTCAGAACCTTTTGAGACAGTGAAAAGGGCAGTTTGCTCGTACCTAAATCGGTTACGTGTGTCAGCATTTTGTGATAGTCACCAATACCACTACGTGACACAATTACACACTGAAGATATATTGTACGTTATCAATCTCCAGGAGGCAGGGAACCACAGGCGACCACAAGCCGGGTGCAGACAGCCGGCATCCGCCCGTCACCTGCCAGCACAACCACATACTTGAAAGATGAGAAGGAAATGGCATGAAGGGAAGTGATGGAAAGGAAGTCGTGGAGAGTAAGTATCCCAATTTTCGCTAAGTGGCAAAGAGGGACTATGAGAAACCCAAAGTCAGGGTGCACGGTCGACGGGGATCGAAGTAGCGATCTCCCAATTGCGAGTCGCACATATTATCGTGGCGCCACCTCGCTTGGTTAGTCTGAATATAACTTTCCATTTTTTTTTTTTTTTACCCTTCAGAGGTGTTCATTTTTACTGTACGCATACAGTGTTTGGGTGAAGAGAGACCCAGTTCATTTCTTTAAAACATTAATACTTCTGGTACTTTTAATTACCATATCTGCACTAATCGTAACATTATTAATAAATTAATAAGTAATTTGATAATTATATAAATCAATTATGATGAAATTCAAAGCATTGTTATAAAATATTGCCCACAAAGTGTTTCCGCCTTCAATTTCTCATATTTTACATGTGTATGGCATGTTTTTTCAAGTGAATTTTTCACACCTACTAAAGAACCCTTGTGTCTATTTTTGCGCAAACGTGGTATCTTCCTCTCTTCTTGCTGCCAGTGGAGCTTACATTTGAATTTGGGGGGGGGGGGTAGATTCACATGTTTTGAATCTCTCTGCAACGTTTCTAGCAGCCTTTCCTCTTGGAAGTTGACCTCTTCTTCGTATTACTTCTTCAATAAGTAATTCACAAGAGTTTCAAGAAAGAGGTTTATTTCTTGCAGAATAAAATTAAATTATAGTAGGTAGTATGTATTCGATTTAGGATATAAATAGCACCAAATAGCTCAAACAACCTCAGGGGAATCAGCTACTCAGTATAATGATAAGAAAAGAAATGTATAGGTATATACTGCAGTATTGAAATCTAATCATAAAGATTTAAGGCTTTTGTTTGCTACAGATGGAACCGGGAGAAATATATTCCAGTGTGTATCATTCAAGAACAGGGTTGCACTTGCCTCAGATTTGACAACCAATATGAGAGGAGAGATAAAAAAGCTGTCCATCAACTACAGTTCTTTTTGCCATTTTGTACAGAATTGTCGAAGACTGTACACTATAGGAAGCTGTCACTGTGGATGGAATGTTGGTAGGTTACCATGGATGATGCAAATTTAAATGTTGTTTTCCTAAGAAGCCTGCCAAATATGTCTTAAGACTATGTGCCTGACTGATGCAAGGAGTGGGTATCTTCATAATGCATACTTATACACTGGAAAGGATTCTTAGAGTATAACACTTACATTTGAAAACTTCTGAAACCTACACAAGCTGTTATTCGTTTGACAATCATCTTCAAAATTTCAACAGGAGCATCACAACTGATAATTAGTTTGGGTTCATTGAGCTGGTAAAAATGCTGATGGAAAGAGGTCTGACATTTGTAGGTACTCTGAAAAAAAAAAAAACAAGAAAGAGATACCACATGAATTTCTACCACATAAAAGTGGATTCAAAGCTCTGAGTTCAATAATATAACGCTGATGTCCCATGTACCAAAGCAAAATCAGTATTTTCCATGCATCACTCTGGAGGCAGCGACAGTAAAAGTGGTAAACCAGAAATCATTGCCTACTAACAATGAAACCCAAGGTGGTGTTGATTCCCTGGATGCAAAATGTCCTCAGTATAGCTGTGATCATCGAACTCGTCGATGGTCTGTGGCCATTTTACAGAATCATTGACATCAGCGCAGTAAATGTTTGTGATGTATAGCACTTACAAGAACAATCCACCACTTTCGAGATTAAATTTCATGAAAATGCGCAAAGGAACTCGTTAGACCATATATGGAAATTCGAGTTACTAACGAAAACCTCACAATTGAAACTTGAGCCTGCATTAGGAGAGTTTTGGGCATTCAAGAGAAACTACCATGCTTTGAAAAGAAACTTTAGAAGCGGAAAGTGTGATATACGTGTCCTTCCAGCAAAAGAAGAAAAACTGCCTGCATGTACCGTTCTTGCAGGAGCCCTCTGGTCTGGAATCTACGGTAAAAACGTGTCAAAATTGTCACCACATGAAAATACGCTTCTGTGTATGAATGAATAAGTGTATTTATTGACATAACAGTATTATATATTGAGCTTTATCAATCACACGGGTCCATAGACCGAACGTGCGTTTGCAATACACAAAATAGTAAGCAATATTAAAAAAAAAAAAAAAAAAAAAAAAAAAAAAAACAGCAACAACAAAAAATTAGAAGAGTAAACACGAAAATAAAAAGACAAACATATTCAAATACAGCAATTTAAATTTACAACACAGAGTACGCCTTATTCAGTTGCATTAATGTGCCCTATTGTAATAGGCAAATACACTTAAGAAGCGGTTTGCAATGACTATCACTTGAGCCTAGTGCATTCCCTTAGTTCCCTTCTACTCATAAGGAAGTATATAATACGAGGTACGTCCAGAAAGTAAGTTCCGTTTGGTAATAAAATTAAATTGTGTACAGATACAGAATAATTATTTATTGCACAAAATTCTACAACTCTTAAACTACTTTTCCACATTTGTCATAGCGTGGCACAAGTTTTTGTATACCTTATTCATAGAAGTTTGCCGCCTGTGTCTTCAAAAAGTTGGAAACATTTTCTTTCAGCTCTTCGTCATTGTTGAAGTGTTGACCGCCAAGGAAAGACTTGAGATGAAAGAACAGCTGAAAGTCGCTAGGAGCGAGGTCAGGGCTGTATGGAGGATGATCAAACACGTCCCAGCCAAATCCCTGTAGGAGGTTTTTCGTCACATTTGCAGTGTGTGGTCGTGCCTTGTCGTGAAGAAAAACACCTTTTGACAGCAACCCTCGGCGATAAATTTCAATTGGTTTCACTTTCCTAGCATTCAGAAAACGAATCACAGATCTGATTTCACAAGCGGCGGGATTTTCAATCAACACCGACATTGTAAACAAGCACAACAAAGCGTATGTGGCTGACAGCGATCTCAAAATGGCGTACGTTTCTTCTCCTTGATACAGAGCGTCTACCGCGCATGTGCGGAACTGCGATCGCAGCGCTGCAGCGGAGATAAATTGAAACGGAACTTACTTCCTGGACGTAACTCGTATTTATCTCGATTAGCATTGTGTAGAAAGAAGAATAATCTTTTGTAAGAAGTTTGTAAAGCAGCTAGAGAAAGGCATGTGAGTGTAACACATCAGATTTTTAAACAAAGTTGGTTTGCTTTGAGCAGTTTAAAGGTGGAGAAACCATGACAAAGAGATATACTGACAATGGTGCAGAAACTCGGGTACTCATAAGGAAATTCGAATGTGGGCCATGTTATGTATGGAGAATTTTGGTGTAGCCGCACGATACTTAAGCAACCATGGAACCGTAACCACACGTAACTGTAACACAATTGTAAAACCGAGTACTGGTAATAAAGAAAAAGGAAAGAAGAAAAAACGGAGTTATTTTACACATGAAAGACGCAAGGCAGTTTACTCGTTTTAAATAGCCATGCAAGGAGTTACTAACCTTGAACGTCATGCACAATCATAGGTTGCCGAATGCCCCTATAACTAGAGAACCGTTTGAAATATGTAACGGAAATGTTGTTTCTGAACATTTTTTACTTTCTCTACGCGTACTATGTACATAGTACCGAGATTTCACCGAAATATATGTTACAGGTCCCCTGTAACCAAAAACAGCACTTTCAGAAAAAGGTCCGTGTGTGTGTCCGTGTGTCTGTGAACACAATTCAAAAACGAAAAGTCGGTAAAATACCAAACTTGGTATTTAAGTTTAGTATCTTCCAGGAATGCGACACGAAGATTTTGAGAAAAATCCTCCCACCCCAAACTATCCTTCACATGGAACTTTTTTCGAAACTTTTGATTTTCTTAAAAACGCTTCTAACGATTTTGACTAAAATACCGCATATTAAAGATATTTATCTGACAAATAAAATGTATATCTTGAATTTTCTGGGAATAACTTGTGAAGACTACTTTATTCTGAATTAATTATACGGAATTTTGCATAACTGCTAAACCGTAAGAGATGGACAAAAACTTGCCACACGAAAATGTAGAGCACGTTAAAATACACAATTTATGTTATATACATTTTTTTATCGTGGAGTTGATCGTTTTTTTAGATATTCTTTGTTATTGGTTTCAGCTTTAAAAAACTTATACTTTTCTCGTACGGGAATTTGTCAACTCCTGTCCATACAAACAAAGGAAATTCAGTCAAATAGCAACCAGCTTTTGACTATCACTTTAACCTACCTTATTTCGCTCCTTCTTTCAAGGTAGTTATTTCTGCTATTTATTTCTCCATTAGAATGAAATAAATAGAAGCATACGCTTTTTAACAATAATTTGTTGCAGAGATGCAGAGAAAGTCATGTGAATGGAACAGATTTTTCTCTAAAGGTTTCTTATGGATACATGCTCCTCAAAACAAATTTTCTGTGAAATCTGGTATAGAAATTTTGGGCGCAATACTTTCTCTATCTAATGAACATTGTACATGCGTGCTAGAGAATGTAAACATTTTGTATGTTCCGTTCACGTGACTTTCTCTACTTGTTCTGTAGACCAGCTTCTTACAAACGATTATTCTTCTATCTAGGCCAAAGCGATAGTTAAATCCTTCAAAAGCTGTCGCTACGCGTTTGCCATTGTAGGCTAGGAGTAGTACAAATAAAGCAAGAATAACGACTTCCTGTTTGAGAAAAGTGTATTTTAAAATAGAAACAGATATCAAGGAGACTGGAATTGGTTAGCCCGATTACAAAAATGTATAGGGCATAAGTTGTTTGTTTTGACAAAATTTATCTTTGGTCTCTCTCTCTTATTACGGTTTACCAGTAATAAAAAAGTAATTCACAATAATTGTATTTCAGAGGCTATTCCCAAGAAATGCAAAATACAAAATTTGTTTGCAATGTAAATATCTTTAATATACGTTATTTTAATCAAAATCGTTAAGAGGCTTTTTGAGAAAATAAAAATGTTCAAAAAGTGTATAATGTAAAGCATAGTTTATGGTGTTTGTGTTTTCTTGAAAATATTCATGCCGTATTCTGGAAGATGCTGAACTAAAATGTTAAGTTTAGTATTTCTAAAAATAATTTTTCATTCAGGAGACATAAAAAACATTCATTTCCGGTAGTATCTCGAAATCGAAATTTTAAGTGGAATACAATACTTCCCCTGCTATACTAATAAAGTAAACAGAGGATCGAAAAACTGGATTGAAAACGAGCTATTATTAAGTACAAGATAATGCCTTTTGGATAATCATAAAAGGCATCTAGTCTACTATATAACGTTAAAATATTTAACTGTTTCTTTAATTGTGTATTAGTAAAGCTAAAATTCGGCTTTTTTTTTTTTTTTTTTTTTTTTTTTTTTTTTTTTTTTTTTTTTTTTCCCTGAGAGTTCATTACATTTATTTAGAGCATAACTCCAGAACCCAGATGTATTATGCGGTGACGTTTTAGATACCTGAAATTGAGTAAAATACGTTTCCTGAAATTAGTTTTACTGATATTAAAAGTATATTTTGGTCAGTAATTGTTCATTGTATTGCAGGGCATAATTTATATGGGAGTAATATTCGACAGCTATTTTTACTTTCTCTACACGTACTATCTTCATAGTGTATAGAGAAGATGTTTTATTCCGCCAAAAAATTCAATTGTCGAAATTTCAGCTGAAATTCATGTTTTGAGGGCCCCTGAGACCAACTTTTTTTAGAAAAAGGTCCATGTGTGTGTCTATGGACAGCATAACAAAAAAAAAAAAAAAAACACGAAAGACCGTTAAATGCCAAACCTTAAATACTAGGTTTGGTATCTTCTAAGCATGCAACACAAATATTTTCAAGAAAATCTCCCCACCCCAAATTACTCTTTACATGAAATATTTTTCGAAAATTTTGATCTTCTGAAAAATGGCTAATGATTTTGATTAAAATACCTTATGCATAATATATTATGACAAACGATATGTATATCTTGAATTTCCTGGGAAGAGCCTCTGAGGACCTCTTCATTCTGCTGACTTTTATATAACTATCAAACCGGAAGAGATATACAAAAACTTACCTCACAAAAATGTACATCTTATTAAAACCCACAATTTATGTCATATACATTTTTTCTTTTCTTTTGGTAGAGTTAACCGTCTTTGAAATATTCCGATTTAAGCCACTCAAACGGGAAGACATTTTTTCTCGTTTCTCCTGGCAAGCAAAGACATTGGAATTTCAATTGTTTCACGTAGCGACCGGCCTTTAAAGTAAGAGACTATCGCTTTAGTCTGAGCATTTTCTTATTCCCCTTCTATTGACAAGGAAGCTACTAATAAGACTAATTCTGCTTATGTTTATGTTGATTAGCAAGATGTAGATAACAGATTATCGTTTTGAATAAAAGGTTTGTGCCCCCCTGAGTAGTGTGTCTGCCTCACATTCAAAAGGTCGTGAGTTCGAATCTCGCTTTAGGATGAGTTACCCGGATAAGGTTTTTTTTCGGGTATTTCCCTTATCCTGAGAAGACGAATGTCGAGTGACTTTAAGCTCCATAGACCCCGAGATTATTTGAGCATCATTTCACCAATTTCATTCATCGTCCGATATGACCAACTACGTTAAAGGACGTTAAACTACCCCCCCCCCCAAAAGTTTGTATACCAAAGAGCTAGAGGGCATCATGTGAATTGAACATATTAGATTTTTTTTCTTTTCTACTTACAACAACAAGGACGATTTCTACTGATGTTTATCTCGATTATCATGAAGAGATAGAAGAATAAGTTTTTAATAATAATTTATTCAGAGATGTAACATTGACATGCGAATGGAACATATTAGATTTTTTCAATTCGAAATTGCCACAAAGTTGAATGTTCTGAATACAGATAAATTCATGCTCAAGTCTGGGAATCTTTACTGAATTTTTTCCACTTGATTGTTTTAACATTGCTGACCATAAAATTGAGCTAGATTACCAACTTGCTTGGGACAAACCCTTTTGTACATATACATAAGAATTACATGACTATTTTTAAGACCTTCGAGATTCTAAATAATGCCAGTTTTGATTTTCAAATGCTGTATTATTTGTAAGTTGTCAAAGTATAAATCGTTAGTAATATTACCTCCTTTTTCACGAAAAAACTGTATGGGTTAAACACAGCTAAGTATTGAAAACAAATTAATTCGAGAATGAAAGGTAAAAAAAATATTTCAAAAGAATTAGATACTTGAATGTGTTGATTCAAATCAACAGAAACATATATTTACCAGTAAATAGCGATGTCAGGGCGAAGATTTCTTATGGCTTCCAAACATGTTTACATAAGTGCCATCTTGTGATATGAAGAAATTACAGGTGGCGGCTGCATTACGATTGCATCATGGTTTCTTTTCTCTTTCTTTTTTGTTTCTGTTTCTGGATTTAGAGCTAAAACTAAAACTGAATTATGGTGTGACAGCTATAAAACCCAAACTAGAAATATTCTGTTACTTATGACTATTAACAACAGAAGTTCCCGAGTGGGATGCCGCAGTCAGAAGCGTCTAGTGGCTGATTGATTGATTGATTGACCTCCTGAAGGCAATCACTTTAGTTTCTGAGAGCATCTACTGCATAGACATTGTCAATTACATAATGAGGAAAGTAATAAAATTAAAAACAATACCCACAGTCAGGAAAAAGTAATACTAGCGCTTCAAAATATTGATATCATCTGAACATAGATCTAACAAAAGTCTCTTGACTGCTATTTTAAGATTATTAATGTCCGAGTTTTGAATGTGCTTTAGCAGTACATTACAATTTTACAACAAAGTAATTAAAAATGTTTTGGTTGTTATTTTTCTGCATAAGCTAATCCTTATCCGTTGATTATTTTAGTGTAATATTGACGAGTGGCATTATTGGGTAAATATGTGACAATATTATTTTTTACATTAAACAAACATTTACTAACACATAAAGAAACAACTGTAAGAATGTTCAACTTCCCAAATAATGACCTGCAATGAGCTCTACTATCTACATTGCATATCAAATCCTTGTTTTGTAATTTCAAAAGTCATTTCCCCATAATAATATAGCACATGTCAAGTGAGAATGAATATAAGAGTGATACACAACTTTAAGATCCTGTACATTCACTTGGTATTTCAACTTCCGATAAAAAGTATCCCAATGACAATTTTTTTACAAACGTGATCTACGTGTGAGTTGAATTTCATGTTTGAATCAATATAAATTCCCAGAACTTTACTTTCTCAGCTTTTTAATCCGTATTGAGGCTAGTGGTAAGATCCTCCGTTTTGTCGAAATTCAAGAATAAAGAGTTTACCATACATCAATAATTAATTATACCGTCAATTGCATCCAGGTTCGATCCCCGGCAGCCAACCACTCTGACCCATGTAGTTTTCGTGGGATTTCTAAAGGATAGTAGACGAATGATGCCTCATTTCTACCACGATTTGTCTGTCAATCATTTATTGCTTCCTTGACATTTATTTCAGGTTGCAAGATCAAGCCACAGTATTCGGCGGGCTGCGGCTGGGCGGTGGCTTGTGTTAAAGGTGTCTTCATGTTGTGGGGGCCTCCTTGTCAGGACCTGCCTCCAGGTGAGGCGTTCCTTCGCGATGCCACCGGAAGTTTAGAGTCTTGTGACTTTGGATGTGTTCTATCTGGAAACGTTTAGGATCCTGTCAATGCCGGTGACCGTTGTCATCCGCATCTGGTCGTCCTTTGGGTATCTCCCTACGGGAGAAACGTAATTTTCAAAGGGATAATATGCAGTGGGTTTGTGACAACATTTGCGATAATTCTAGGTTCTAGAAGGATGTTACCTATACACCTCTTGTCAGGCTATAATCCCTAATAGAGGAGCTCCAGGTGATTGTAAAAAAATAGGGAAAAAAACAACAGGAAGTGCAAGACATGCCTCTCAAATAAATCCATGGCAATGTCTAATCATTCAGAATTGAGAACTATTTCTAAGTCCTATCTGCAAATGTACGAAAATTAGTGATGCTCGTTGCATATTAAGTTTGGCTTCCTAACAGTGTTCGATAATGCAGTCTGATGACAACAAACATTGTATTAGATTCAAGAAAGTCTAGAAACTACATCGTATGGTATGCCTAGGGAATAAAATAAATAAAAGTATGTGTAAACACAAAATCTGTTCCATTCATATAACTTTCTCTACATCTCCGTATCAAATTATTGTTGAAAAGGTTACGCTTCTATCTACTTCATGCTGATCGAGATAAACATTAGCAGAAATGCTTTCTTGTAAGCATGTGGGCGTATGGGGCTGGTGGACGTACCTGGTGGGGCTGGGCTGCGCAGCGACGACTGGTCCTCTCTCCGGCGTTGCAACGGCTAAAGTCGATTCTCGATGCTCCTCGGCTATAGCTGGGCTCAGCGACGAGCAATATATCTAGCTTTGGTATTTAGCTACGGTGATCTCCAGGGCGTCGGCACTTTTCGTTCAATCAAGGTTTATTTCTCTTTTTCAAGCGTTCCCGAGAATGTTCCTGGCGCGGTTGAGTTTCGATATTTTCCCTCGAACAAGAGCGTAACGCGCATAGAGGTAACTAAACTTTACGCGGCGACGAGTGCAACGGTTACGTGCAGAATTGTTGTAGACACTTTAAATTTTCGCCGTGGCTTTCCTTACGCGTGACATTTATTTCAACTGAGTGAATCACTGTAATAACTTTACTATATTTACGAGGATTCTTGTTTCGAGCGTCACAGATTCGACGTGTAGTTACATTCCAACTGCCTCAATCACTATAATAACTCTGCTAACTCGCGCATACTTCTTGTTTTGGGCTTCGCAGGTTCCGCTTGGGATTACATCTCGACTGCGTGCAAATTACGGCGAATACTCTGTATTTATAACAAATTCTACCCACGTTCAAAACCCTCAACTCGTAATCTCATTGGCCCATTTTTAGCGCCGAAAGTGGCTTGGGGTGCGCTTCTGCCATGACGTGATTAATTGTAATTGGTCAATGCGCCTTTCACGTGATTCTTGGCCTAAATTTCCTCGTGGTTCCCCGGTTTATGTTGCCTTCACATTCTCTTGCGGAGGCGTGACCACACAATAGCGTCTTTCCCCTCTTGCAATATACAAAGAAATGACGTAAACAACTGAATTCGTCGCTTGGGAACTCTGGGGTTGAAGTTAGAAACGCTTTCCAGGAACAATCTTTCTGAACATGCAGTATACAATAAATCTTACTTACTAATTAACCTAAACAATTTAATCAATTACAACTTTGGGTATTTTAAAACTGAAACCAACAAAAAGGAATATCTAAAAAATGGTCAACTCCACGAAAAAAATGTATGACTTAAATTGTGTATTTTAATAAGGTCTTCATTTTGATGTATTAAGTTTTTGTCTTATCTATATCGGTTTAACCTCTACGAGCCACTCTGCGTCTGCCGGTCAGACTTTCGGGGGTCCTGGCCGATGATACCGGAACGATGGATCAGTTTTTTAAATTTTTATCCAAAGTACCTTACCAATCTAGTTTTAATTGGTTTTTATGTTGTTGGACGGCTGGCAATAGAGCGCTAAGTAAAGCTTTTAATTTTTCTCACACACGACCATACCCTGTAGCTGCAGTTTTAATTACTCATAACCCTTTCCCTCCATTGTTTGTTGTTTTAAAGCTTCAACTCTGGCTTCAGCTTTGAATAATTCCCTTTCCCTTGTTTTATCTCTCACTTTGTCTGCTGTTTTATTCTGCAATTTATTTTAACGGTGATTTATTTATTTCTGGTTTCGGTCAGGATTTTACCGATTTTATTTTCATGGTGTTTTTATTTTTAGTTTTAGCCGAGATTTTATTTTCTAAGGTGCTAATGACCTCAGCAGATGACCGCCCTTAAACACGAATCATCAGCATCATCATCACCACCATCTTGCGGTTTAATAGTTACGCAAAATCCAGCAAAATTCATCCAGAATAAAGAGGTCTTCAGAGGTTGTTTCCAGAAAATTCCAGATATACGTTTAAATTTCTTTGATATACAGTATTTTATTCAAAATCGGTAGCCATTTTTGAGAAAATCAAAATGTTCGAAATTTTTTTCATGTAAAGGGTAGTTTGGGATGGGAGGATTTTCCTCAATTTTCGTGTCGCATCCTTAAAAGATACTAAACTTATATACCAAGTTGGGTACTTTACTTTTAGTTTTTGAGTTATCGTGTTCACGGACACACACAGACCTTTTTCTAAAAATGCTTATTTTGGATATAGGGGACCCTAAAACATATATTTCCGGTGAAATCTGTATCGAAGTTTTGGATGAAATGCTATACCTTCTCTATACATTATGTAGGTACGTGCAGAGAAAATAAAACGCAGGATCTTCTATCCATACTTAAGTTTATGGGCAGAAAATACTCCACATTTTGTTTTCATTTGTGCATTTAAAGTAACTGACAACTCTAAAAAGGTGTAGGGTGAATAAAATATAATTTATGAATTCATTAATTGTTTCTCGCTTAGTATATTTACATTTAGATGTACTTTTGTGTATGACAGTAACCTGTTCAAGTGACATTTTTAAAGCCAGGAGGTTTAGGAACATGTCATAACCTCGTATTTATTTCACAACAGGACGTTGAACCCAAAGCAGCAGATTCCTTTCCGTCACACGTATAGTGTTACATTTGCTGTGCCTTGGTGTTCCTCTTTTAGTGCTAGCGTTGCACTAACTTGCTTCAGATTAGCAGTTTGTTATACAATTATAAATATGTCCTATTTACACAGCATAACCAAATTGTCTTAAAACCGGAACTTCCACTTTAACATTCTGTGTGAATGTTGTTCAATTATTTATGCTGAATACGGGCCTTAAATATAAATTTAACATGTTTTTACTTTCTCTACACGTACTATTTACATAGTGTATAGAGAAGGTATTGCACTCCACCCAAAAATTTGATACCGAGATTTCACCGGAAATATATGTTTTAGGGGTCCCCTATGTAAAAAAAAAGCATTTTCAGAAAAAGGTCCGTGTGTATGTGTCCACGAGTCTGTGAATACGATAACTCAAAAACGTAAAGTCGATAAAATACCAACTTGGTATTTAAGTTCAATATCTTCCCGGGATGCGACACAAAGATATTGAGAAAAATTCCCCCACAGCAAACTACCCTTTACATGGAACTTTTTTCGAAAAATTTGATTTTCTCAAAAACTTACCACGCAAAAAATGTAGAGCACATTAAAACACAAAATTTATGTTATATTCATATTTTCGTGCACTTGATCGTAATGTATTGTATAACTGCATCGTTTTTTAGATATTCCTTGTTTTTGGTTTCAGCTTTGAGAAACTTATACTTTTCTCATCAGGAATTGCTCTACATTTTTTGCGTGGTAAGTTTTTGTCCATCTCCTACGGTTTAGCAGTTATCCAAAATTCCGTTTGCGAGGCAATCTAGGACACCACCAAAACATAAAAAAGAGGCACACACTTTGACGAAGCTCTGTACTTTTATATAACTTTCCCGGTTATTTCTTGAGTCAACCTTTTACATGACCATTGTTAGAATTTTGTGTTATGTAAAGCTCCTAGGCTAAACAGTAGGAAATAATGTTTACTCCTGGCAAGTAGAGAGATTGGAATTTCAATTGTTTCACATTGCGATTTTAAATGACAAGATTATCGCTTTAGTCTGTACATTTTCTTATTTCCCTTCTACTTTAAGGAAGCTAGTAATAAGAATTAATTCTGCTAATGTTTATGTTGATTACCATGATGTACATACTCACCTAGACGGCCCGTGTTTGATTCCAAGCGTTCGCATGTGAGATTTGTTGTGGACAAAGCGGCGCAGGGACGGGTTTTCTCCGGGTTCTCCGATTTCCCCCGCCATCGCATTTCACCGGTGCTCCATCTCCATTCTGTGTATCACCAGTGTCATCGCCTGCGGTGCCTTGGTAGTAAAAGCGGGCGTAAAACACTATAAAAATCTGATGTGTTTCATTCACATGACTTTCTCTACTGAGTAACAAATTATTGTTAGTAAACTTATTCTTCTATTTACTTCATGCTAATCCAGAAAAAACTTATCAGAAATAGTCTTATTATGTGCTTCCTTGTAAGTAGAAGCGAAATATGGGATTGTCATAGGTTAAAGTAAAGTCAAAAGCTGGTTACTAGGTGACTGAAGTTCCTTTGTTTGTGTGGACACGAGTTGACAAATTCCTGTATGAGAAAAGTACAAGTTTTTTTAAATCTGAAACCAAAAGCAAGGAATATCTCAAAAACGATTAACTCCTCGAAAAACATTTATATAACATAAATTGTGTGTTTTAAAGTGCTCTACATTTTTTGTCTGGTAAGTTTTTGTCCATTTCTTACGGTTTAGCAGTTATGCAAAATTCCTCCAGAATAAAGTAATCTTCAGAGACTATTCCCAGAAAATTCAAGATTACATTTTATTTGTCAGGTAAATATCTTTAATATAAGATATTTTAAACAAAATCGTTAGAGCCATTTTTAAGAAAATCAAAATCTTCGAAAAAAGTTCCATGTAAAGGGTATTTGGGAGTGGGGAGTTTTTCTTGAAAATCTTGTGTCGCATCCTTGGAAGATACCAAACTTAAATACCGAGTTTGGTGTTTAACGGTCTTTTCGTTTTTTAGCTATGCTGTCCACAGACACACACACGGACCTTTTTCCAAATTTTTTTTTATTTAGGGGGACCCAAAACATGTATTTGCGGTGAAATCTCGGTATCGAATTTTTGGGTGCAATACAATACCTTCTCTATACACTATGTACATATTACGTGTAGAGAAAGTAAAAATGATGTAGATAACATATTAATGTATTGAATATAAGGTTTGTAGAGGATATCATGTAAATGGAACACATTAGATTTTTCTCCTCTACTTAAATGGAACCGAGTAATGACAATTTCTGCTAATGTTTACCTCGATTAACATGAAGTAGATAGAAGAATAAGGATTTTAACAATAATTTGTTACAGAGATGTAGAGAAAGTGTATGAATAGAACACATCATGTTTTTTTGTGGTTTCGTAATGTTAAAACCGCTGGAAAATATTTGCCTGTTGAAATCACGAATTCCTAGCCGTTAGCCTTGAAATTCCGTTCCCAGTGTTCTTCGCCGCTCACTTCAGGAGTGCTAACCGTGTAGTAAACAACAAACTGAGTATCTCATGAAAGTATTAAATCCTTCTCTTTATACGGTGATGTGCATAATGATGAATGACAGTCGATTACAGTTTGAATGTTAAGTACTATTTTTGTGTTATCTTTTACCAGATGCAGTTATACAATACATTATTTCCTACTGTTTAGCCTAGGTGCTTTACATAACACAAAATTCTAACAATGGTCATGTAAAAGGTTGACTCAAGAAATAACCGGGAAAGTTATATAAAAGTACAGAGCTTCGTCAAAGTGTGTGCCTCTTTTTTATGTTTTGGTGGTGTCCTAGATTGCCTCGCAAACGGAATACTGGTATTCAGTGAAAACAAGTTACACGTTTGCACCAGCGTGGAGCAGCGGAATGTCATTAGATTTTTGTCAACAAAAGGGTTGAAACCAATCAAAATTCGCCGTCGGATGGCACTGCAGCATAGTGAAAGTTGTTTGAGTCGAACAAGTGTGTGAGTAGTCAGATTAAGGTCAACCGACTTCCAAATCCAAAGTTGGTGCGAACTGAAAGTAGTACTGGTAAGGTCATGTTGGGACCATAAGGGAAATAATTGTTGAACATTACATCTGGAGAGGTCAAAATATAAACAGTGAGACGTATGCAAACCTTATATGTCAAAATTTGATGCCAACAATTTTGAGGACGGGAATAGACTGGTGTCCGGTGGCGTATTGTTACTGCATGATAACGCGAGGCCACACTTTGTTAGTCACATTAGTTGCCTGAAATTCGTCTGCTTGCCCCAGTTCCTCGTATTCTCCGGATCTAGCACCTCCAGGTGATTACATTTTTAACCCACTGGAAGACGCTCTTAGCGCCGGTTTCACTATCAACAATAATTTTGTTTAACTCTGATTAAAGATGTTAAATCCAATTTTGGTAAACTAGCTGTTTTACCAACCAAAGTATTGTTTGGAGAGACTTGCAAACCCAGTTAAAGCCTTATCGGCAATTTAGTTAGCGAAGCAAAAATATCTGAACTTTCTCTATATCTCTGCAACAAATTACTCTATTTACTTCATCTAATTGAGAACAAATTAGCAGAAATAGTCTTATTACTTGCTTCCTTGTTATTAGAAGCGAAATAAGGGGGTACCATAGGTTAAAATGATAGTCAAAAGCTGGTTGCTATGTGACTGAAATTTCTTTGTTTGTATGGACACGAATTCACAAAATCCTGTATGAAAAAAGTACGTTTTTATAGCTGAAACCAAAACAAAGAATGTCTCAAAAACAATCAACTCCACGAAAAAAATGTATATAACATAAATTGTGTGTTTTTAAAGTGTTCTACATTTGTTGTGTGGTAAGTTTTTGTCCATCTCTTACGGTTTAGCAGTTATGCAAAATTCGGTAAAATTGACCCAGAATAAAGCAATCTTTAGAGGCTATTCCCAGAAAATTCAAAACATGCATTTTATTTGTCAGGTAAATAACTTTAATATACGATATTTTAATCAAAATCGTTAGAAGCATTTTTTAGAAAATCAAAATCTTCGAAAAAAGTTCCATGTAAAGGGTAGTTTGGAGTGGCAGGTAGTTTCTCAAAATCTTCGTGTCGCATTCCTGGAAGATACTAAACTTAAATACCAAATTTGGTATTTTACCGACTTTTCGTTTTTGAGTTATCGTGTTCAGACACACTGATACACGGACACACACACGGACCTTTTTCTGAAAATACGTTTTTTGGATACAGGGGACCCTAAAACATATATTTCCGGTGAAATCTCGGTATCGAATTTTTGGGTGGAGTGCAATACCTTCTCTATACACTATCTACATAGTTCGTATAGAGAAAGTAAAAAGAAACATGGCGCCGCAACGAATAGTGGATATGGTTATGGCCAACAACGGTAAAGTATAAAGGTAGTATTGATAAATGGTGTGGTGCGAGAGAAATAGAAGCCAATTGGTAAGGTAGCCAGCCAATTGGTAAAGTAGCATTCTGCGAATTCGTATAAAAATTCCGTGTTCGCATACTGAGTGCCGCAGTTAATTTTTTTAATTAACGTTTTTCTCTCCTATAGAGTCTCCAAGCATGCATGTGGAAGCGTTTCAGAATAGAAATAAATGAGTAAAAAGACATCTTTAAAATAATAAGCTATAGTTCAACGAATTGTTTTTTGAGTCAACATACCTGATGTGGCTAAATGTTATCCAACGTGAAAGTGCTGTATTATATTTTATAACAGTAGCAAGAATTGGAATTTCTATACACAATAGAACCAATTAAATACTAGAATTTGCATTATTAATTAAAGATTTGTGCAAAGCTAGGTCTCTTACTTCTCTTGCGTCAGTGCCGTTATATCGGCTGCAGTGAAATCTTTTCTAAGCTAGTTTTGTATTAGAGGCAAGAAAAAGTACATACTAGCCCATTCCATATTTTTTTCTGAATGGGTACGCTGTCCTTTGTTTTTGTTTTGTTTTTTGTTGCTTTTTTATGTGTTTTTATTATTTTGGATCTTCACCACGTGAAAATGCTGTTTACTAATTCTAAAATTCTGTACCAGCCATGTTTGGGCGTCTTTACTTTCGCTACAGTACTATGTAATAGTGCATAGAAAAGGTATTGTAATGCATCCAAAAATTTGATACTGAAATTTCACCGCAAATACATGTTTTGGTACCCCCTGAATCCAATTTCTTTTTTTAGGAAACTGTCCATGTGTGTCTGTGAGCAGCATAGCTCAGTATCTTCCAAGGATGCGACATGATTTTCAAGAAAATCCCCTCACCCCCAACTACCCTTTATATGAAAAAATGTTGATTAAAATCGCTTATATTTAAGATATTGACATGTCAAATAAAATGTGTATCTTCAATTTTCTGGAAATAGCCTCTGAAGACATGATTATTCTGGATGAATTTTGCGAAATTTTGGTAAACGGTAAACGGTAAGAAAAAAAAAACTTAGCACACAAAAAATGCAGAGCTTGTTACGACACACAGTTTATGTTATATACTTTTTTCGTGGAGCTGACCATATTTTAGACATTCTTGTTATTGGTTTCAGCTATAATATACTTATGCGGGAGTTTGTCAACTTCTATCCAAACAAAGGTACTTCAATCACTAGCAACCAGCTTTTAAAAGATTTGATTATCTATTTAGCCTATGGCACTCCTGTATTCCCCTTCTACATACAAGGAAGGAAGTAACAAGACCCCTTCTGCTATTTTTTTTATTAATATTAAGTAAATAGAAGAATAAGCGTTTTAATAATCTATTGCGGAGAAAGTCATGTGAATAGAACATATGCTATTTTTTTTTTTTCTCCTTTGCACATTTCTCTTCTTTGATAAGTCAGTCAACATAAAATTTAGACAATTCACATTTTAATCCTGTGTATCCACTGTTTTATCTTCAAAAGGAGCCGAAAGAAGGCATACCGGAAATGGCTTGCTTTGTATGAGAAATCTCTGGTTCTTATAATACATGAACACCAAGTTGACGATTATACGAGTATTAACGGAGTTTACAACATGCTTCTTAAGTTCCCCCGGTAGACGCTAATATCAACGATTATATAAACCAGGATAACAGGAAAAGTTATTGTTTTTGGTGAAACCAGCCCTAAGACAGACTATTCTTAGGTTAAAGACACACTGATGCAGATGCTGATAAACGAACAATAAGCTACGGTTATCTTGTTGGGGTGGAAATCGGTTGATTAATCCACAGAGAACTTGGAATAGTCAAAAAACTAAACAATTTAAATCATTATATAAATATATAATACCCAATAATAATGCTAAAGAAGCAAACACCTGCCTGTAAATGGTATTAGCAAGTCCTTCGCCACAAATCTACTCCGCTTTTTCGAAACTTCTATGTAAATGAAGCTTGCATCAAAATAGTGATGTAATTTAGAGCAAGAGTCAGCTATGGCAGGACTGATTTAAAATTTAGAGTCTGTAGATGAATTACTGTTTGAATCTAAGCTAGGATCATCACTAAATACTATATCTTATAATGGTATAAGGATTTTTTTTAAATAGTTTAACGTGATTGGTCATATCGGACGATGGATGAAATGATGCTCAAATGATCTGGGTCCATGGAGCTTAAAGTTACTCGTTATTCGTCTTCTCAGAAGAAATCCTCATCTGGGTAACTAGCCCTAAGCGAGATTCGAACTCGCAACCTGTTGTATGTGAGGCAGACACGTTACCACTACACTACCCAGGCGGGGTTCTAAGGATTTGTTTGGCGACTTGTACTGCTCTTTGGAGAGGAGAAGAAAGATTTGTAGATCTCGTTAAAACACAAAATTTATGTCATATACAGTTTCATTTATAAACCAAATACTAGAATATTTCCTTAAAAATTAATGCAAAACCCCTTCTTCCATTTTCAATATTAAATCCTGAGAGCTAACCATTTCCGAAATATTTCTTGTTATTATTGGTTTCAATTTTAAAATACTTAAATTCTTCTCAAAGTCCTCATAGTTTCATCTCTCTAGTTTTACTCCTGGCCATGGAAATAACTGAATTTAATGACAATCGCACATCGACATCTTTTAAAAGAGTTGACTATCGCCTTAGCGTAGTATATTCCCTTATTTCCCTTATACTTACAAGGAACTAAATTGTCAGACAATTTCTGGTAATGTTGAACTTGATTAGCAAGATTTAGATACAATGTGTTGCAAGAATAGTTTGTAGTATGGCTAGAAAAAGTCAAGTAAAAAATACTTTAGACTTTTTGGTGTGGTACCTTGATTAAATAAATAAATAAATAAATAAACAGTTTATAGAAAAAGGTACGCACCTGTATGTATGCGTGTCTGGGAAAGCGTACTCCAAAACCAAAAACGCCGTTAACTACCAAATGTAGTATTTAAGTTTAGTATTTTCCAATGATGTGACATGTAGGTTTTCAAGAAAATTTTCCCATCACAAACTAACCTTTACATGTCATTTTTGTTAAAAAGATTGTTTTTCTAAAAAACGGCTCTAACGATTTTGATTAAAATACCGCACATTAAAGATATTTACATGACAAGTAAATAATATATTTTAAATTATGTGGTAATAGCCTCTGAAGACATCTTCATTCTGGATGAATTTTGTCTAACTGGTAAACTGTAAGCGACAGAAAAAAATTACTACACAAAAATGTACGAGTAGATCTTGTTAAAATACCCAATTTGTAATATACATGGTTTTTAGAGTTCACCATTTCCGACATATTCTCTGTTATTAGTAATGTTGTTATATTACTGTTTTACTTTCTCTAACACGTATGTACATTATACATAGTAGACAGAGAAGGTATTGTATTCCACTCATAAATGGACGAAAACAAATGTTTACACCCCCAATTCAGAAAGAGGCATCTTTAGAAAAATGTGTGTGTGTGTGTGTGTGTGTGTGTGTTTGGGCAGCATGGCTCAAAAATGAAAAGTCCGTTGGTATTTAAATGCAGTATTTGCCAAGGATATGATACGAAGGTTGTCAGGAAAATCCCCACCCTCATCCCTAACTACCATTTACATGGAACATTTTTCGAAACTTCTGACTTTATCAAACATGGCTTTAATGAGGTATTCCCTTTATTGGTTTGTTTTAAACTACTGAAATTTTTCTCAAGCGGGGAGTCATTTTTCGTTTCATTTCTTTTGTTTTACTCCCGGGAATGCAAAGGAGAACCAGATTCAATTGTTTCATATAGCACTGAACTTGTAAAATATTTGGCTGTTGCATTAATCAACGTACTTCCTTATTTTCCTTCTACTTACAGGGAAGCAAGTGATAAGACCAGTTCTGTTGTTTATCTCGATTATCATGATATAGATATAAGATTATTCTTTTGTAAGGAAAATTTGTTTGTGGGACAGCTAGATAAACCCATGTAAATGGAACACATCAGATTATTTTTTAAATTTGTAATTTATCAGACGTTTCATATAAGAGCAGTAAGAGCATGTGTCTGGGTGTTTATTTATTTATTTATTTTTATTGTTTCATTTGTATACCCTTTAACATTTAAAATCAGTTCTGAGGCATTGCATTAGAAACAACTCGTTGTCTGCAAGTTCTTTACATTGAGTTTTAATTGTTACTTTCTCTACACGTACTATGTACTTGATGTATAGAGAAGGTGTTGTATTCCACCCAAAAATTCGATACCGAGATTTCACCGGAAATACATGCTTTGGTCAACCTGAATCCAAAAAGAGCATTTTTGGAAAAAGGTCCGTGTGTGTGTGTGTCTGGACAGCATAGCTCAAAAACGAAAATACCATTAAATACAAACTTGGTATTTTATTTGGATTCTTCCAAGAATACGACACGAAGATTTTCAAGAAAATCCCCCCACATTTACATGGAAAAAATTTCGCAAATTTTGATTTTCTCAAAACGATTTTGATTAAAATCTCTTATATTAAAAATACCTGACGAATAAAATGTATATCTTGAAATTTCTAGGAATAGCCTCTGGAGGCTATTCTGGATGACTTTTACAGAATTTTGCATAACCGCTAAACCGTAAGAGATGACAAAAACTTACTGCACAGAAAATGTAGAGCGCATTAAAACACACACTTTATGTTATATTAACTTCTTTCGTGGAGTTTGTCGTTTTTTAGATATTCCTTGTTTTTGGTTTCACCTTTAAAAAACTTACGCTTTTCTCATACAGGAATTTGTCAACTCCTGTCCACACAAACAAACGAACTTCAGTCACATAGCAACCAGATTTGACTATCACTTTAACCTATGGTACTCCCTTATTTCGCTCTACTTACAAGGAAGAAAGTAACAAGACAATTTCTGCTAATTGTTTCTCGATTAACATGAATTGAATTGAAACATAACCTTTTTAAGAATAATTTTTTGCAGAGATATAGAGAGAGTCATGTGAATGGAAGTCATAAGATTTTTTAATTTTGTTTTTATTTTCTTTAAACACACACACACACACACACACACACACACACACACACACACACACACACACACACATACTTGCAGACTCTGTGGGAGATAGGGAATCATTTTGGTTATGGGTGTTCACTGTTTTTTACGTGCAAATCAAAATTCGGTCACTATAAAAGCGTGACTACATGTTTAAGGCTGCGGTTTGCAACATTGGCAAATATTACGCCGGCAGGGTATGACAGAACAGTTACAGTATAACAGTACAGTCAGGTCTGACCCAGACTTGGGGATGCGCCAGATGAAACTGGACTGGATGGCGTTCGACCTCCAGGGGCCGTTGCTATTGTAGGACTTTCTTCTTCAATCAAGTTGCAATGGCGAGGACCCCGGCAGATCTTTTGATCTCCTGCCTGGCTTTCACCACATGGAGGTCGACAACTTCACGAGATTCTTGTTCGCAGGCAACGTATCGATTCAGCAGTGCGTATGAATTGCTTTCCTTTAGGATGTTAACCTCCTCAGAAGACATAGCATTTATCTGTTCCAACTCGCAGCTTTGCAGAGAACATGACTCACAATCTGTCTGATTGTTCTAATCATGAGCTTTAAAGCGATTTGTGTAGGATCCTTTTATGGCCACTGAAACATTTAAGCCGTTTTTACTTTCTCTGTATGAAGTATAGAAAAGTTATTGTAATACACCCAAAAATTCGATACCGAAATTTCATCGGAAATACATGTTTTGGGTCCCCTGAATCCAGAGAAAGCATTTTTGGAAAGTCCTTGTGTGTGCATTTGTGTCTGTGTGGTCAGCATAGCCCAAAAAATAAAAGACCGTTAAATACCAAATTTAGTATTTAAGTTTGGTATCTTCCAAGGATACAACACGAAGATTTTTCAAGAAAATCCTCCCCTCCCCAACTGCCCTTTACATGGATTTTTTTTTTCGAAAATGTTGATTTTCTCAAAAATGGCTAACGATTTTAATTAAAATGTCGTGTATTAAAGATATTTACATGAAAAAGGAAATGTATATCTTGAATTTTCTGGGAATAGTCTCTGAAGACCACTTCATTCTGGATGAATTTTACGGAATTTTGCATAACTGCTAAACCGTAAGAAATGAACAAAACTTACCATACAAAAAATGTAGAGCACGTTAAAACACATAATTTATGTTATATACATTTTTTTCGTGGAGTTGATGATTTTGGGGATATGCCTTGTTTTTTGGTTTTACCTTTAGAAAACTTACTCTTTTCTGCAGGAATTTGTCAATTCCTGTCCATACAAACAAAGGAACTTCAGTCACATAGCAACCAGCTTTTGGCCACCACTTTAACCTAAGGGCACTTCTTTATTTCGCTTCTACTTACAAGGAAGCAAGGAATAAGACTATTTCTGCTAATTTTATCTCGATTAGCATGAAGCAAATAGAGGCATAAGTTTAACAATAATTTCTTGCAGAGATATAGAGAAAGTTACGTGGATGGAACACATCAGATTTTTATATTTTAAAATCAATATAGAAGGAATGAAAAAAAAACAACAACAAAAACATCACTTTCGGGAATAAAATATGGAGTTTACCCCGCGCTGTAATCTTACCTTTTCTGTTTACAGCGACATGAATTAACTGGGATTGGTTGGCTGGATAAAGCTTTTAAAGCACGGTTTTCTCTTAATCTGAAGGACAAATTGTGCGTAGTAGATAAAAGAAATACAGAAAGTAACACAATCTGATGTGTTCCATTCACATGCCTTTCTCTACATCTCTGTAACAAATTATTGTTAAAAAGCTTATTCATCTACTTTATGCTAATCGAGATAAATATTAGTACAAATTTTAATCTTTCTTGTAAGTAGAAGGGGAATTATGGAATACACTAGGCTAACACGATAGTCAAATCTTTTAAAAGCTGGTTGTTATTTGGTTGAAATCAGTTTCTATGCAGGGCCAGGAGTTTTACAACTTTCCGAGTGAGAACATTTTAAGTATTTTAAATCTGAACAAATAACAAAGAATACCTCAGAAATGGTGAATTCCACGAAAAAAAAACGTATATGACATAATGTGTGTTTTAACTTGACTACTTTTTTGTGTAGTAAGTCTTTGTCTGTGTCTTACGGTTTACCAGTAACACAAAATTTAGCAAAATTCATTCAGAATATTGAGCTCTAGAGGCTATTCCCAGAAAATTCAAGATATACATTTTATTTGCCACATAAATATCTTTAATAGACGGTATTTTAATCAAAATAGTTAGAACCATTTTTGAGAAAATCAAAAGTTTCCATAGTTTTTCCAAGTAAAGTGTAGTTTGAGGTGGTGAGATTTTTTTCACATCACCATATCACATCCAAGTTTAGTATTTTACCGACTTTTCATTGTTGAGTTATTCTGTTCAAAGACGCACGAGCATACACGGACCTTTTTCTAAAAATAAGCTTTTTATACAGGGGACCCTATAACATGTATTTCCGGTAAAATCTCGGTATCGAATTTTTGGATGGAATACAATACTTTCTCTATACACTATGTACTTAGTGCGTGTAGAGAAAGTAACAATGATCGAACGAAAGGCAGTAGAAAGCCTGTTCCCATATTTTGGTCAAGATTTTCACACTCGCATATGCTAAGGTGAGTCATTTAGAATTTAAGTACTATCAGCAGTAACAATCATGGCTGGTGTTGTTATTATTATTATTATTATTATTATTATTATTATTATTATTTGTCGCTAATATCCTTTAATCTGATTGGTCACATTGGGCGATGGATGAAATTGGCGAAATAGTGCTGAGATGATCCCGGGTTCCATGCAGCTTAAATTACTGTATATTTGTCTTCTCAGGATAAATGAAAATCCTCAGAAACCTGTCCGGGTAACTCCCCCTTAGCGAGATTCAAACTCGCGATCTCTTGAATGTGAGGCAGCCACACTACCCCACACTACCGAGATGGGCATTATAATAATAATAGTAATAATAATTATTATTATTAATACATCTGATTCCATAACAAGAATGACCTATAACCGGATGCGACAGAAAATGAAGAATTCAGCATCAGGTACAATCTATAATTGCAACCTTTTATAGATGTTCACTGTTGAAACCGAAGCCATTCGTTGACTTAATTGGTGAAAAGCGAATAATCCACAATCCTCAAAATATAAGCATGTGTACCGGATGGAAAACGCATCGATGTTGCAGAGAATGAATGAAGACCTTCGTTAAGGCTATGGACAAAAACGGAGATGCCTTTGCACACCTCAGAAGCCAGTTTCCAAAACTCAGCGATGCAAAAGTAAAAGATTCATTGGCCCCTCAAACTTCGAAAGAAAGTTAAATGCTAAGGAACAAGCTGCATGGAAAGCCTTTCAGGAAGTATTTAAGGATTCTTTCGAAAAAACATAAAAGCTGAAAATTACCGACACATAGTTCAAGTTCTTCTAGACAGTTACTAAAAAATATGATGGATGTCCCTCAAAATACACTTTCTTCATTCATATTTGGATTTTCCCCCCGAGAATTTGGGAGTTGTGAATGACGAATATGGTGAAAGGTTCCAGTAGGATATTCAGATGGAAGACAGGTACCAGGGGAAATGGGATACCAGCATAATGGGAGATTACTGCTGGTTTTTAATTAGAGAAAGTGACACAGACTACAAAAGGAGGAAATAAACCTGTATGTGTTAAAAATAACTCGCGTATTTATGATATATTTTATTACAGCTGCATGTTTCAGCGGTTTACTGTTATAATTTTATTAAATGCTGATGCTATTTTGCTTTGTTTTTGGCCCCCTTTTCAAGTTTCTTAGATAAAACAAGTTCTAAAAATTAAGTAAAAGCTAATAAGTTTACTTTAAAAATGGAAATGCAAGCCAGTTGTGACGGAGGTGTTAAGTTATATAGTTTACTTTACTCTGTGTTATCTTCTATGTAAAATTAAAGCGTATTATGTACAGGATGAGTAGCTTTCAACGAATATTTATTATATTATTAGAATCATATGCTAACAAAGGGTAATATTTTGTCCCTTTTGTAAGAATTCGCTTCAGATCTGTCACAGGAGAACGTTTCATTTTTGTATTTAGAAGGTTCGATTTAGTTGAAATGAGCTATTTTTGTTAATGTGCAGTCAAAAAGTTGAAATTTGTAGACTTGTGATAATCCGCAAGAACATAGAAGTTGAGAACGATCAGCCTAAGGATGGAGCGAGCAACTATAAGGAGGTGGAATAAACCAGAAATGCTCTAAACCAGTTCGGTCCAACGCAAATGTTACATTAGTAGCGACAGTCGTCATGCCGCGCTGTTCCTTTCTGCAAGAGAGATCGCTGGTGTGTTGTAGTGGGAATAGCGGATGGGTAGAACACTGATTGTTGAGTGTAGCTGGGGTTCATTCAATAAAATGCGTGTTTATAACTTGGATGAATGCAGAATATTTTGAAACTCTACAAAAGCAAATGTTGACCTAGAATAATTTTTGTGTTTATAAGAATTAAGGTTCACTTTTACGTGGTGGTGATAGTGTTTGACAAATTCTGAGACTCCTCTCAACACCTTTGTCACCTGTACCGAAATGTGGGGAATACGAAATCATTCTTTTTTCTACGCCGCCCCAATATCTCTATTCCTTGGAATATGTCTCCTGGCTTTACCGAACATTCTAAATTAACCTCGTTGATTCCACCCTCTAGCCTATCCTCAACCGGCGGCCGTCTTTACGCATGCAGCGCAACTCTGCGCTACATAAATCCCTTCTATATACGTCCTTTACTCACCTATGCCGGAGAGGCTGCCAGCAGATTCACAGACTACTAAAGTTAATCATATTGAATGCATCATGGTTCATACGCGTTACTCAACCTCATCGAGAACTGGGACTCAGTACCATCCAACATATCCATTCTCAGGCATGTACCTTCTATTAAAAATGTAAATGGCTTGATATTTATGGACGCTCTTTAACTACTGCGGTTCTCACCGTCCCATTTTGCTCGGAGACCTCTCTATCAGGCTTGGTTCTTTTACGTGCAGTAAATCTACGATACGGGACCTACAGCTTTACTTCCCCTTCAAAGGAAGCCATGCTAAGCATTTTTACACCCGAAAAAATCCATCGTCTTCCGCCGAGTTGAACCCGTGACCTTGGGTATATGAAGTTAGTGGTAACCATTACACCTTGGAGGGCGACTGTTCCTTCTATTGATAGTAATACATGTCCGATGTGGGGATCTGTCAGATCAGGAGTCGTTTCCCACAAAATATTCTGCAATCAGCATTGTGATTCCGGAACTGAAGATTAACAGTTCTCTAAAAAATCCAACAGTCATGAACTTAGTTCAATGTGTGACAGAGACCTGGCGAGCAGTGATCTGACTACTCAGGAAAAGCCCAGGGAACATGTCCCTGGGCCTTTCCGTTAGGCCGGCGCTTATTTTATTTATCCGCCCCCCTTGCAAGCAAAGATGAAAGTGGATACGCCACTTCCGCATGTGAACCCAAAGGGTAATACTACCGAAAACTTCTGTGGGGCCGACCTTTACCAGGTTAATGCCGGAGGACATTAAGGCGTCACGTGCTGACGTACCCAAATCTCCGAGTATCGGGTCATTGCCAAGTCGAGACCAGCACAATCCGAACCTCCATTGAAGGAGGGGCTCAGACTACTTCTAGAAACGTCAAAAGTACCACGGGTGCTCGGGGTCCACAGCGCTTGAACCGGAGCAACTGAATGACTGAGGGACCGGAGGCCGATCTCCAATCATGTTCCTGATCTATTTTGTTATCGTGGGTATGTATACACTTTCCGCGATGATCGATCTAATAAATAAATAAGAAAATAGATATTAAACAGATTCAAGCGATGTTGGGCTCGGATTAGGCCGGTGAGAGAATCGTAGCGCCATACCCATCTAGGTGTGTGTGAGACCGGCCTGTTCTAAACCATGACAAATGATGAAGTCATGTTTGCCGCAATAAACACAATAATGGCATTATGTTGACTGTTGCGTGGCTAGTTCTTTTTTACCAGCATTACATGGCAGAAATGATCGAGTTGCACCACAACATGAAGAGTGACCACAACATTCGGATTTATTTTCAAATAACGCCGTTTACATTGCAGGCAAACTAATTATATGACTGTATTTTGATTGACAGACAGACAGATATATAGATAGTGTTTATTGCCAACAGCTATTTCAGTATAGCAACGTCATAATTTAAAAGTTACCAAGCCAAGCTATAAAAATAATTTACAGAGCACAATGGGTTAGCTACTAAAGTCTGGCGTATAGTCCTTTCGAAAGTAGAAATAGGGAGCTCTCTTAATCTTTGGGGTACAATGCTAAAAAGTTCAATAGAAACAACTATAAAATTGTTCTGAATTTTCGTACTATGCTTACATTTATTTATATATAAATTCTGAAAATTTCGTGTCGTATAATTATGAATATTCGAGCAAACTGTAAAACTGCTAAAAATTGTGCTTAACATACAAGGGGCAGTTCATCACATATATCGATGCTAAATTTAAGATACCTAAATCAATAAAAGGTGGTTAAAATCTTCTTTTGGGTGAACTCCGTAAATTAATCTAAACAACCCTTTTTTTTTCTAATAAAAAGATCTTCGTTGCCAAGGAAACAAACCATAATAGCATGCGAATAAATATGAGCATAATACATCTTCATCAGCACATCCTTAGTAACACCATGGCTTAAGATTCTCAGCATAAACATTCTTGTTCGGATTTTTTTTTAAAAATATGGTTAACATTTGTTGACCATCAAAGCTCTGAATCAATATGAATACCTAAAAATTTTATGGAGCTTTCAAAACAATGTTAAATTTATATTGAAAATCAGTAATTTTTCTAGTGTCTATGCTCAAGTTATTGGCATTACAACAATTGCTAACAACTGATGTTACCCTATGTAGTTTAGGTCTTAATATGTGTCCAGCTTTGTCATAGAAAGAAGTTGCTAGATCATCTGCATAAATATAAGAAGTAAACTTTTCATCACAGATTGAGACAAATGATAAAAAAAATACAGGTCCCAAAATTGACTCTTGAGGAACTCCATAATTTACAGATTTAAACTTAGATAAATTCCCAATAAAATAAGTTGCCTGATTCCAACTGTTAAAATAAGTCCGTAACAATTGGATGCTATTATTCTGAAAACCATAACATTTAAATTTCTCTAAGAGGATATTAGACGATACGGTGTCAAATGCTCTGGAATATTAATTATGATTTTGGGTAAATCACTCCAATTCATTACTGAAACAGTCATAGCAATGCTACTTTTGATTTCCAAATCATCCAGATAAAATATTTTTTCACTTCGTGACTCGCGAATTTACGGATGATTGGATATTAAAAGGGTCATCCAGAAAGTGACAGTCGATTTGGCATAACTAAATAATAACGAAAGATATCAACATAAAACTTTATTTATAAAGTTAAAGTACCTTACTCTATTTGACAACGCAATCTCAGCTCTATCGGGAAAGTTATTGCCAAGTGGTACCAATTTTTCAATGCCGATGTTATACTTTTCTACTGCCAAAGATCTTATTCGTTTTTTTAATGCAAAATGTTCAGGCAATCGAATTTTATAGGCAAATAACGCAAGTGTACGGGAATAAAGCAATGAACGAGTCTTCAGTAAGGAAATGGCGCAAAATTTATGATGAGTAATCAATCAAGGAAGAACCAGTGTGTACGAAAAAGACCGGAGTGGAAGTTCATCAATTGTTATGGAGGAGTTGAAAGCAAATGTTGATTAAAGAATTAAAAAAACTGGTTTTTCACTTTGGGACACTGCACATGACTTTTTGGATGGAAAAGATTACCCAACCGCTGAAGACCTCAAAGTGACAGTGACATCTTGGCTCCGATCTTTAGCGGTGGAAGAGTATAGCATCTGCATTGAAAAAACGGTACCACGTGACAATATCTTCTAAGAATGAACATGAGATTTTCAAGATTTTCTTTTCACCCCAAACTACCTTTTACTTGGAAAAAATTTTAAACATTTTTAATACTCAACAGCTCCGCTATTACTATCAAGGTATAACATATAATATTTTAATCAAAATTGTTAGAGCCATTTATGAGAAAATTGAGAAGGGTACTGTAACTTTGTAAATAAAGTTTTGTGTTTATATGTTTCGTTATTTTTAGTTATGCCAAAACGGTGTTACTTTCTGGATCGCCCTCTCGTGTATTACTTTTGAATATACGAGATTCAACTTTTCCTGATGTTATCGCGTACAATTGGCTAACCTGAAGCTATACATTTCATATACAATATTTACTTGCAAGAAACATGGAACCTGAGAATCGAAACATGCAGGTAAATATTTTTAAAAAAATGCAGAGGGGGGAATAAATAAATAAATAAAATCGAAATGTGTTACATATTGAGTTTTGCATTGTAGACTTTTAATCCGCATACTTCGATCACACTATCTACAATATTTCTTGAAAGATTGTGCAACTCGGGGTGCTGCAACAATACATTTGTAAAGTTCACAGTATGTTGCAAAACTACACCAATTGTTGTTAAAAACTAAACTAATTATTTACACTCAACAGCAGTGATATTTATGCCATTTTTAATAATCATACTTGAATGCATATTTAAATAATATTTTTAATGTAAATGCATTCTAATAAATATGCTTCGCATGATGCATTTTTAAACTTTACATAAAACTGCATTATTTTAATTAATCAGTTTATAGTTATATTGTATCTAAGGTTTTATATTAACTCCTAATTATTATAGAAAATTATTATATTTTGCATTCTACAAAAATTTTTACTCTTCAAAAATTTATAATTTATTTTTCAAAATTGGAGAATTATTAATATAAATAATGATTATTAGTAATTTTCTTTATTTTACTTTTGAGAGGTAATACAAATATGTTTAAGCAAATTAAGGAAAAGTGTTTCGTGTGGGACATTTTGAATATACAAAAATGGCTGAAAAAATATTTACCAGAACACAAGGTTTAAAATTGTAAATCTGTAGCTTAAATGCGCCAAGTAGAAAAAAACCTCAGTTTCTTAAGGTATACAACTTTGTATTATTTCTTTATGAAAAAATCTGATGTGTTCCATTCATACGACTTTCTCTACCTCTCTGTAACAAATTATTTTAATAAGCTTATTCTTCTGTCTACTTCATGCTTATCGAGATAAACACCAACAGAAATTGTCTTATTACCCAGTTCGTTATAAGTAGAAAGGAAATAAAGGAACACACCTGGCTAAACTGACAGTCAAATGTTTTAAACTGGGTTGATAAGGGATTGAAATCCGATTATTTGTGTGGCCAGGAATTGGCAAGTTCCCGTATGAGAAAATAAGTATTCTAAAACTGAAGCCAATAACAAGATATATGTCAACAACGGCGAAGTTTGGTGTCTTCCAAGGATGTGACACGAAGGTTTTCAAGAAAATCCCGCCACTACGTGAAAGAAAACACTTCGAAAATTTTGATTTTCTCAAAAATGGCTCTTAACGATTTTGATTAATATCTCTTATATTTAAGGTATTTACATGGCAATTAAAATGAGTATCTTATAGTTTCTGGGAATAGCCTATGAAGACCTCTTTATTTTAGAAGAACTGTGCGGAATTTTGATTACTAGTAAACTGCAAGAGATACACAAAAACTACCACATAAAAATATAGATGTGGTTAAAACACATGATGTTATATACTGTTTTTTCGTGAAGTTGGCAGTTTTTGAGATATGCCTTATTAGTTTCAGCTTTAAAATATCTATACTTTTCTCATACGGGAATATGTCAACTCTTGTCCATGTTAACAAAGGAACTTGCAACCAGCTTTTGACTATCATTTAACCTATGGTAGTCCCTTATTTCCCTTCTTCTTACAAGGAAGCAAGTAATAAGACTTTTTCTGCTAATTTTTTCTCGATTAGCTTGAAGTAAACAGAAGAATAAGCTTTTTCACAATAATTTATTGTAGAGATATAGAGGAGGTCATGTGAATGGAGCAGTAAGATTTTTCTAACCAAAATGTTTTTCTTTCGATTCAGGAGGTCCAAAAACATGTGTTTCCGGTGAAATTTCGGTATCGAATTTTTGGGTGGAATCCAATAGGTACCGTTTCTATACGCTATGTACATAGTACGCGTAGAGAAATTAAAAAAAGATAATTTTTATTTTTCAGAATTTTTGATCAATTTTACAGATGCATTATTTTGACGTAGATATTTCACTACATGCCAGTGTAAATATTTGTACATGGCTACAAAACAAGAGTGCGGAGGTAGCAGGAGAGTGAAGATAATGTTACTACGAAGCTGGGATGATGATGGTGATGATTAGGATTTAAGGGCGCTCGACTACAGAGTTATCAGCGCTCTTAAAATAAAACAGTGAAGTTAAAACACCAGTGATAAAAACATGCTAAAAAGGTTCGCAATTAAAATATATAAAACAAGATGTAAATATATTCCTTGTTATTGGTTTCAATTGTGAAGTACTTAAACTTTTCTCAGACAGGATGTGTCCGCTTTTCTTTTGTTCTGCTCCTGGCCAAGCAAAGAAGTGATTTGCAATGACAATCGCATAACTATAACTTTTAAAACATTTGACAATCATTTTAGCATAGCGCATTCCCTTATTCTCTTCTACTTATTGGGAAATAAATAATAACATTCTGCTAATATTTATCTCGATTAGCATTGTGTACAAAGAAGAATAATCTTTTGTAGGAGGTTTGTAGAGCAGCTAGAGAAAATCATGTGAGTATAACTCATCAGATTTTTTTTAAGTACATATTAAGTCTTTGTTACTACGTTTACGTCTATTAGTTTCTCTAACACGTATGTACAATGTACATAGTAGATGGTATTGTATTCCAAAAATTCGATACCGAGATATCACCGGAAATACCTGTTTTGAGAACCCCTGAATAAAAAAATACAAACGTGTGTGTGGCGATAACCTTTAAAAGATTTGGCCATCCCTTTATCCTAGTATATTCCATTTGCCCTCCACTTACAAGGAAGCAAGTAATAGGACAATTTCTGCTAATGTTTATCTCGATTAACATGATGTAAATAAACAGAATAATCTTTTACAGGGAGAGTTTGTGGAACATCTATAGAAAGTCATGTGAATAGAACACATTAAGAGTTTTACTTTCTCTGCACGTACTATGTATATAGTGTATAGAAGGTACTGTAATGCAATCAAATATTCGATACCGAGATTATGCCGGAGATTCACGATTTAGAGCCCCTTGAATGCAAAACAAACATTCTTAGAAAAAGGTTCATGTGAGTGTGTGCGTGTGAGTATGCGGACAGACCGTGAAACACCAAACTTGCTATTTAAGTTTGGTATCAAGGATGCGACACAAAGAATCTAAATAAAATTACCCCACCCTAAACTGCTCTTTATATGGAATATTTTTCGAAAATGTTGATTTCTCAAAAATGGCTCTAACGATTTTGATCGAAATACCTTATGTATAAGATATTTTTATGATAAACGAAAAGTATATCTTGAATTTTCTGGGAATAGCTTCTGAAGACCTTCATTCTGGGTGTCTTTTATATAACTGGCCAACAGTAGGAGATATACAAAAACTTACTCCACAAAAAATGTAGTTCTCGTTAAAAAAACACAATTTGTCATGTATTTTTTTTTTTTTTTAAAGTAAACCTTTTCGAGATATTCCGGATTATTGGTTTCAATTTTAAGGCACAAACTTCCCTCAAACGGGAACACATCTTGTTTCTCGTTTATTTACTCCTGGTAAGCAAAGATATTGAAATTTCAATTGTTTCACATAGCGACCGCCTTTTAAAGGACAGACTGTCGCTTTAGCCTGTGCATTTTATTATTTCCCTTCTACTTACAAGGAAGCTAGTGATAAGTCTAGTTCTGCTAGATGATGTAGATAACAGATTAATGTTTTGAATAAAATATTTGTTACCAAACAGCTAGAGGACATCATGTGAATGTAACATATTAGATTTTTTTCCTTCTACTTACAAGGAACAAAGTAATAAGGGAAATTTCTGCTAATGCGTATCTCGATTATTCTGAAGTAGTTAGAAGAATAAGGTTTTTAACAATAATTGTTAGAGCTGTAGAAAAAGTCATGTGAATGGAACTTAAGACTTTTTCCATTGTGAATGACCCGTTACTGCATTCATTTCAACAAGATAACATTTGAATGCATACATTCCCTTCTTCAGGTAGTAAAAGCGAAGTACTGTGACAGGTGTGAGCGCGAAAGACAAGCTTCTATTGGAAGAAAAGCCTGATTGTGTCCATGTTTGGCTGTCCTGTTAAGTTCAGAGAAGAGCAGATGCCCGTTAACGAGAATACGGTTCGTCTTCCTTCAGGCGAATTCCACAAGGGGCCCGCCGAGCGGCAACTCCCCATTAATAAATACTATGTCCTCATGCGTGCCAGAGGAGTCGAGGTGAATTTCCCAGACCGAGTGGCACCGTTCTTACTTTTATCTTCTCTCTGTGTGCTTTACCTCTTTTCTGTCTTCCAGTTTGCTCCTTTTATTAGCACCTGAGCAAATCCTAAAATGTTTACGAACACAACTCCCAGCTTCGTAGCTCTTGCATCGCTACGGGCAACTCGACTACGGGTAACCTCCCCGGATGATCCTGGGGCTGTCTAAAGTTTATCCTCATTAACTTCTACACTCTGGGTATAGTTTTATGTCTTTCATTAACCTAATATATATCACTGGAACGAAAATTACGGGTTTTTTTACTTTCTCTACACGTAGTATGTACATAGTGTATAGAGAAGGTATTGCACTCCACCCAAATATCGATATTTCACCGGAAATATACGTTTTAAGGTCCCCTGTATCCAAAAAAAAAGTATTTTCTGAAAAAGGTCCGTGTATCTTAACATGGTAACTCAGAAACGAAAAGTCTGTAAAATACTAAACTTGGTATTTAATTTTAGTATCCTCCAGGGATGCGACACGAATATTTTGAGAAAAATCCCCCCACTCCAAACTACCCTTTACATGGAAAAAAAGTCGGAACATTTTGATTTTCTCAAAAACATCTCTAACAATTTTGATTAAGATTTCGTATATTAAAGATATTTACCTGACAAATAAAATGTATATCTTGAATTTTCTGGGAATAATCTCTGAAGACTACTTTATTCTGGATGAATTTGACGGAATTTTGCATAGCTGCTAAACCGTAAGAGAGAGAAAAACCTACCACACAAAAAATGTAGAACACGTTAAGAAATGGAAATGGCGTTTTGTTTATGGACGCTCTTTAACTGCTGTGGTTCTCAGCGTCCCATTCTATACTGGGCGTGAAAGACCGCTTAATTTTGCTCAGAGGCCTCTCTATCAAACTTGAGGTTTTTTTACGTGCCGTAAATCTACGACACGGGACCAACGGCTTTACTTCCCTTCCGAAGGAAGCCATGGAAGGATTTTTACGCCCGAAAAAATCCATCGTCCTCCGCCGGGTTTGAACCCGCGACCTTGGGTATATGAAGTCAGCATGGTAACCATTTTAACACGTTAAAATACACAATTTATGTTGTATACGTTATTTTGGTGGAGTTCGTCGTTTTTGAGATATACCTAATTTTTTATTTCAGAATTATTTTCTCATACAGGAATTTGTCACTTAGCAACCAGCTTTTGACTATCACTTTAACCTATGGTACTCACTTATTTCGCTTCTATTTAAAGGAAGAAGTAATAAGACTATTCCCGCTAATTTTTCTCGATTATCATGAAGTAAATAGTACATAAGCTTTTTAACAATAATTTGTTGCAGGGATGTAGAGAAAGCCATGTGACTGGAATACATAATATTTTTATAGATATTCCGTGGCGAGCAAATAGCTGATGTGAGATGGCAAGGTAGTTTCTTATGTGATGAGAATCACGCTCTGGTTGTTTAATTCCTTATGTTTGACGTAGGCTTAACCTAATAAACTCGGAACTTGCCAACATAATGGAGCATAATAATTTTAAATATGGAGTATGTATGAATAACTAACAAATATTTTCTACTTCATACCTCCAGACAACAGTTTCTAGTATGTAAACAAAGCCGGAGTTACCGATAGCTATTTCAAACCTCGTTGCTCTGGGGTTCTACTACAGCTAACCACACAAACCTATTTGTTGCGTCATTTGTAAAACGGTAGGATATTACAAAAAAAAATCTGATATGTTCCATTCATATGACTTTCTCTACATCCCGGAACAAAGTATTGATAAAAAGCTTATTTTTCTATTTATTTCATTCTAATCGAAAAAAAATAACAGAAATGGTCTTATTACTTGCTTCGTTGTAAGTAGAAGAGAATTAAAGGAGCACCATAGGCTAAACCGATAGTCAAATCTTTTAAAAGTCTTTGGAAAGTTTCCGTATGAGAAAAGTATAAATATTTTAAATCTGAAATAAATAACAAAGAGTGTTTAGAAATGATCAATTCCACGAAAAAAAAAGTATATAATATAAATTGTTTTAACGTGATAATTTTTTGTTCAGTAAGTTTTTGTCTTATCTCTTACGGTTTACCAGTTATGCAAAATTCATCAGAATAAAGAGGTCTTTAGAGGCTGTTTCCAGAAGATACAAGATATATATTTTATTTACAATATAAACATCTTTAATATAGGTATGTATTTTAATCAAAATCGTTGCAGCCATTTTTGAGAAAATAAAAATTTGGATTTTTTCCGCGTAAAGGGAAGTTTGGGCAGGGGGGGGGGACGTTTGTCAAAATCTTCGTATCGCATCCCTGGAAGATACTAAACTTAAATACCAAATTTGGTATTTTACCGACTTTTCGTTCTTGAGTTATCGTGTTTCCAGACACACTGACCTTTTTCTGAAAATGCTTTCTTTGGATGCAGGGGACCGTAAAACGTTCATTTTCGGTGAAATCAGGGTATAGAATTTTTCGTTGGAATGCAATACCTTCTCTACACAAGGTATATAGTACCTGTGGAGAAAATTAAAGTATAATTGCCATTTAGCTACGAAACCAAACTCAAATAAATAGCTGCCACATTAAAGTGTAAGTTCATTTTTTACTTCCATAACACTTTTCATGCCGACTTTCTCAATTATTTTACCTATAATGAGTAATGCTTGCATGTGGCGCCGTGGCAGAGTGGTGAGCCCGTTCGCCTCCCACCTAGGCGTCCCGGGTTCGATCCCAATCGCCCGCGTGTGAGTCCTCCGGTTTTCCCCGCCACTCATTCTACCAATGACTCCATCGTCACCTTTCCTATCAACAATTCTTTAATTTCAAATCATAAACTTCCTCGCGCTCATGCTTGGCTACGGTCCGACCACTCGCTCCTGGTTCTTCATTCTATGGTTACGTGTCATTGTCTCCCCGACAGGCTTCTGACCCCTAGGCACCCACTTGTAAATCCTAGAGGGTGTTAGTCGTACATACGGGGAGGGTAATGTACGACTCATGAGAAATATGCTAGAAATTATAATTATAATTGATAAACCATATACTGAGTTCAGAACACAAGTCACAAACGGTCGCGAAGGTGTCTTGAATGGTATGCTGTGTGGATATTGGTAGACGATAGTTCTTCCATTACTAGTTTTATTCCTTTGTGATGCATTGAAACTTTTAAGGCACTTCAACGTCGCTTTAACCAAATTTATACTTAATATGTTATGAAGTTAATCTTTGGAACATGCATAAACTGACACACCTAGATATATAGCTTATTATTTGTAAGTTGCTAGTTTTATCAAATTTGTAAGTTAATAGTTGATAACTCCTATTTCTTTTCAGGTAAGAAAAAGAGGCTTAGGCCAGCGTCAGTCTTCTACAGAATCCTCTATTATCTGCTTTTGATCAAAGGTAATTGATTCACTTACATTTAAGCCTATTGAAGGAAACAAAAAGAAACACTAAGAAGTGAAAAGCACAAAGAGTATCGGGACTCTGAGATGTTGTTAAGTCAAAATAGGAGCAGATATTTCTGGTCAGTATAAATCGATATATATCTCGATTTCAATACACTCCGAAAGATAACAGTTTCAGGGGAATGGAAAGAGACATCAAGGCCCTAGGTGAGGACGATGGAGTTTTTCGGAAACATGGCTTCCTTCGGAAGGGAAGTAAAATCATTGGTCCCGTGTCGTAGATTTACGGCTCGTAAAAGAACCTCAAGCCTGACAGAGAGGCCTCTGAGGAAAATTAGGCGATCTTTCACGCCCAATTTAGAATGGAACGCTGAGAACCACAGTAGTTCAAGAGCGTCCATAAATAACACGCCATTTAATAACATCAAGGCTATGTTTAAAAATCTGATTCACGTGACTTTCTCTAATCTCTGCAACGAATTGCTGTTAAAAAAACGTATTCTTCTATTTCATGATAATCGAGATAAATATTAGCAGAATTTGTCCTTACTACTTGGTCCCTTGTAAGTAGAAGGAAAAAAATCTAATGTGTTCCATTCACATGATGTCCTCTAGCTGTTCGGTAAATAAACCTTTTATTCAAAACATTAATCTTATCTACATCATGCTAATCAAGATAAACATAAGTACAATTAGTCATATTTATAGCTCCTTGTAAGTCTAAGGAAAATAAAATAAAAAAGCGATAGTCTCGTCCTTTAAAAGCCGGTCACTATGTGAAACAATTGTAATTCCAATCTCTCTGCTTTTCAGGTGTAAACAAATGAGAAGAAATATGTCTTCCCATTTATAAAAAAATTTAAGTGGCTAAAATATAAACCAATAATCCGGAATATATCGAAAAGGTTAACTGTACCAAAAAAAAAAAAAAAAGTAGGTAACATAAACGGTGTGTTTTAACGAGATTGCATTTTTATGCAGCAAGTTTTTGTATACCTTTACTGTTTACCAGTTATATAAAAGTCATCCACAATGAACAGGTCTTCAGAGGCTATTCCCAGAAAATTCAAAATATACATTTCGTTTGTCATAAAAATAACTAAAACATGAAGTATTTTAATCAAAATCGTTAGAGGTATTTTTGAGAAAATCAACATTTTCGAAAAATGTTCCATGTTAAGGTTAGTTTGGAGTGGGAGGATTTTCTTGCAAACCTTCATGGCGTATCCTTTGAGGATACAAACTTAAATAACAAGTTTGGTATTTAACGATCCTTTCGTTTTAGAGCTATGCTGTCCATAGACACACATACGAACCTTTTTTTAAAAATGCTTTTCTTGTATACAGGGGGACCCGAAACATGCATATCTGGTGAAATCTCCATCTTCTGACCCCTAAGCATTGGCTTGTATGCCCTAGGGGACTATCCGTCCTACAAATACGGCCGATTATGAAACTAAACAATACCTTCTCTATCCACTATACGTAGTACTTGTAGAGAAAGTAAAATGGTAGAAAATAGAATAGTGATTAATGACCACACAAAGTGAGTGTGCCACATTCCTTCATTTATGGAGGACTAAATAAATATCAAGCGGAGAAATTATGCTGAGGCATACTGCTTGAAGAACAGTCATGTTTACGAAAGTGTCGGTCATGTTTAGAAAATACAGTGGGAACCAATTTACAGAAAAGTCTATAGAAAATAACAAAGAAAGGCGTTTTTGTGTAAGCATTGTATTTATTATTACATTTGATATAAGGCAAAATTATTTCATGTTTATGGAAGCGCTCACTATTCTCTCAACCTATTTTGTAGAGTGAGTCACATTTAATATTTTAAATTGTAATTACATGGAAATCAACTGAAGGTAAAATACCTTTTTCAGTATGAATTTGTCATAAAATGAAAACTTTTAAAAAAATTCATTTCTACTGGCATCATCATCATCATCATCATCATTTGACCCTGAGTGCTAAGCCATTCGTCGCCATTGTCATCTCCTGACATAATTTTTTCCCCCCTTTATTACTTTCTCTATACGAACCTACTATGTACGTAGTGTATAGAGAAGGTATTGTATTGCACTCGAAGCCGAGATTTCACCGAAAATATATGTTTTGAGACACCTTGAATCCAAAAAAAAGCATTTTTAGAAAAATGTCAGTGTGTGTGTGTGTGCAACAAAGCTCAAAAACGAAAAGGCCGTTAAAAACCAAACTTGGTATTTAAGTTTGGTAGCTTCCAGGATGCGACACGAAGCTTTTCAAGAAAATCCCCCACCCCAAACTACCCTTTACATGGAAGCATTTTCAAAAATGTTGTTTATTGTAAAAATGGCTGTAACGATTTTGATTAAAATGCCGCAAATAAAAGTCATTTCTATCAAAAATAAATTGTATATGTTGTTTTTTTTTGGGAATAGCCTCTGAAGACTACTTTATTCTTAATGAATTTTACGGAATTTTGTTTAAATGTTAAACCGTAAGAGATGGACAAAAACTTACCACACAAAAAATGTAGAGCATGTTAAAACACACAATTAATGTTACATACATTTTTTTCATGGAGTTGATCGTTTTTAGATATTCCTGGTTTTGACTACCATTTTATTCTATGATACTCCCTTATTTCGCTTCTACTTACAAGGAAGTAAGTAATAAGACTATTTATGCTAATTTTTTTCTCGATTAGCATGAAGTAAATAAAAGCATAAGCTTTTTAACTACAATTTGTTGCAGAGATGTAGAGAAAGTCATGTGAATGGAACACATCAGATTTTTTTCCCCTCTGTTCTTCTTCCAAAGTTATTTCCGTAGATTCTAGAATTCTATATTTATTAACTCCTAACTAATCAACAGATCTTTTCTTCTCAGTGGTTTCTGTCCCACATTTTTGGCTGCAGCTTCAAACTTTTCTGTCGGAGGTCTCTGTCATGAAAGTTAAGTGGACACAGTTCCTCTCTTCTGCTATACTAAGTGCCGAGCCGTTTCATCACTGACTACGTCGAGATGTCTTGGACTACGGTGGGGAGCCACTGCCGTTATTCCGATGGTGGATGACTAACCTATAGTGAGCATGTCGCGTGTCCTGTACATAGTGAAAGTCGGAGAGTAATGCTACATTCACAATGAGATGCAAGCCAGACGTAGCGTAGCATAAGCGCAGACGCAAGCAGACACCATTCACAATACAATCGTAAGCGCAACGCAAGAAGTGGGCGCGGTTTTCTAGATCTGTAAATTACATGCGAATATCTTCCAAGCGCTCCGCAAGTTACAAACTGAATAACATAACCAACAATGCCACATAAGAAAATTCACTCAATTTTTACAACTAAATATGTTATAGAATTACATACTAACAACTGACGCTCGCGGAAGTGACGTCACAATAATTTCTCATTGAAAATAGTACAAGCATAGAGACTCTAGAAAATGATAAATCTATACATTTAATGAACTAAGAATTATCTCTCTGCGTCTTCGATTTATGAGAACCAAGAAATCTAGACACAGATAATAGTTACATCCCTTGTATCAAAGAAGTATTCGTAAGGAGACTGAACCTCATGAGGGGAAATTAGAGATGGCGCTGCACTGCACGGCCAAATAGAAGAGCATGCGTGTACAGCAGGCCCTGTAAAGTTTCAGCTGTGCGATCGTTTGTTGTTGAATTCATAGGCAATGCATAGAGAAAAGAAGCAGAATTCCTCCTCTTTGCATGCAACACAAGGATAAAGTTTGGAGTTTGCAAACTCTTGCGTTGCGTTGCGTCGCGTCTTGCGTGTTTCTATGTGAATGCTTACATTAAATAATATGAGTCCAAACTCTTGCGTTCACGTTGCGTCTGCGCTTGCATTTCGTTGTGAATGTAGCATTACTGCGCTTAAGTATTCCTTTAGGCCGGACTTGAAATGGATGCTATAGTCCGATGCAGATCTGAAAAGTTATGTACCTACTATGCGCTCACCTTTTCTTGAGCTCTCGGCTCTTCATTAGGTAGGAGCGCAGTTTCGGAAGCAGAGCAAAGAGACAATACTGAAACATGAGTATGCTATATACTCTGATATTTAGTGTCTTCAAGGTTTCATTCCATCTTAGATTCCAGAGTTCACGCACATGCAGTATGCTGTTTTTGTTTAATAATTCAGTTAGTACTTGGTAAATTAGATAACATATTCATCATAATGGTCGAAAGCCTCAAATAGAGAAACCTTCTTTGGTTGACAACACAGAAGAAAGACAGGCGGATGCTTTCGCATCTTCCTCCCTGTCCTCGCCTTGTCAAAACTACGCCCAAGAAAGGTGCACGCATAGTATGTCTTTTCTATCTCTAAGATAACAGTTCCGTAGGAGGACTTGACTAGCATAGCTCGATTGCACACAATTGAGAGGGAGAGAGAGAAAGCCGCAAAATACCCCCCCCCCCCTAAACAGTAGCTGGGGTGTAGTAATTACTGGGGGTTTACTATTGCTCCACGCTTAGAACCATAACTGCTGTAATATATGACATGGTTATCTAGCCGGTGATACGCGGGAAACCAAAACATACCATAATATGTGTCATATCTTAAGTTGACGTGATTAATCTGAAGAGTTTCAAGAAGTATATTAATTATACTTTGAACTTTTGATCAATATAGCATATGAAATAATATGAATAGTAATACTAAGAAGGTTATAACTTCTGTTCAATACTATGTGGTGCCGCTCACCCTCTTCTGCATTCATAGATAACTATATTAAGGAGATAACATATATACTTCTACAAATGTTGTTAATACATTTTACAGTAATGTAATTACAGTGACAGTCATGTTGAAATAGAGAAATCCTCTAAAAATAAGGCGCCAAAAGGACTTTTTGTGTTGAATATCTTTAAAAAGTAATGCAGGAGAATCGACTGTCAGAAGGCATATCATTGTTAAGCTAATTGCAGATTACATATAGGTCAATTCCTTGTGGAGTGTTGCATGTGTGTAAAAAGCATTTCGAAGACCAAGGAAGAAATAAACACATGAAAGCTTAAATAATTAGAAATGCATGTTAATGCACACACTCTAGGACACTTTTGAGTCAATTTCTGTCACCCAACGCTTCTTCCTTATAAAGTCGCCATACAAATCTAAGAATTCTTATTGTTTTCCAATAACCGTAATTATTATAACCATGTTTTTAATACTGGAAGATGTACTGTTTCTCGGCACTATGCCCCGGAGTGCGATGGAAAGGACACAATACTTCAGCATATGGCTGCTGTTGGTAATCGCCTTCTCCTCCAGATGTTAAACTCTGTTAGGCTACTGGAGTTGTTCAATACTTTGGCGCGAAGTCATCGTCATTGCCATCCTGGAATCTAGAATGAACTGCCATCTCTCTTCCAGCTATTTGACCTATTTCTGTCTCCAGTGACGTTTGCAAGACGTGGTTAACGAGCAGTTAACTGGACACTTCAGTAATGGGATCTTTTAACGAAAGGGTACTACAGCTTTCGCTGACACAGATCTATCGTCAATCCTCTAATTAACCTTTCGACTCGTAGAACGAACAGCTTCTGAGAACGCATCAAACTATGTGGTAGATATATTTTAACTTGCAGGATCCTTATCACACCTGATGGTGTAGTGGTTTCCTCCTACGGATCTGTCCATATGCGGTCCAAAACTGATTTCTAGTTGAATTGGGACTTAAGAAGCTTAAGGTGATTCCAAGTTGCGGCCCCAGAATTTTTAGATTATAGTCCAAATGCAGCTCCATAATTATAATATAAAGTCCATATTTGGCATAGCTCAAAGAACTGTTTCGTTCTCATCTTAAAAGTCAATTAATGAGGCGAAACATATTATACCCATCGTTCACAATTAAATCCTTTCCCTCTTGAATGGCCATGGAATCCACGGCTGACACAACAAGCATTAAACCTGAACCGAGAAGCGTGTACCAGGGCAATCAAGGAAGGCACTGAAGGATTAAAGGAAGGCATTGAATGTGTTCTGCTCTGCACCAAGATCTGCATGTATCGATAGGTAGATGATGTTGATGTCGTCGGCTCATTAACTGTGACGAAAAATATCCAGGGCGACATATCTCGGGTGCAATGGGACATGCTTCTCAGATAATTTTTGTTTATTTCGGTCTAACCTGGACGATCTCCATCAGAGGATTTCCTAGATGCAGTTTTGCCATGTTCCATCCAAAAAAACAGTTTGCGTTAATATCTGGCAATAAGGAGTTTCCAACATATTCTCTATCACTTAGTATAGTCAGCTTTCGTAGACGAAGCAACTTGCTAAGAATTATATTTGGTCCTAAGTTATGCTGGTCGTTGCATATATGTAATATATCTGAAAGCACGCTGTGACCGCTTTCTAAAACATGTTATGCGTTCTACGTTATACATCGTGGGAAGCTAATTCAAGTCCACTCTTCTGCTTTATTGCATGATTATACGATCAAAGCTTTATTAAGAGTGCATTGTTTATTCTTACGTCAGCTGGTTGCTGTAAATCGTCGATCCATCAGCATAGCTGGATAGCTATCCGCGCGTTTCCCACTGTCAGTATCGTAGATGATTCCGAACCTCGGCTCTCCTTTCGACGAGATGTTCTTTTCTGAAGTTAGACATGCAGTTTGCATCCTTGTCTCGTCACACATCTCTGCACTTTTTATTAGTATTTGTTTATTTATTTATTTCTGATTCATAGGATCATCGGCGTGAGGATGTTTCAGAAGCATTGCTTCCTCCCGTCGTTCGCTTTCGCTTCCTTCTTCGAAAGTTGGACGTCCTCATCCTACTGCGTTTTTTAGGGGCAACACTCATTTTTCTGTTTACTACAAACAGAGCCAACCTCTTTAGACTTGACGTCCAATACGAATGTCCATCACCGCCTAATTTGGTGCTCAACTCACGTTTTCAAAATAGCGCTTATTTATGCCGATAGCCCCAAAGTTGATAACGGAGGGGCAGTGACTTTGATGTCCACGATCGTTCTTTATTACTCCTGCCGTTTCCGTGTTCGAATCTTACCGCAGAACTGTTTGTTGTTTATCCAGCTGTTTTGTATGATTCGGTTCGTCTGTTATCTGTGCAGACCTTTTGAGTTCTTTACTTGACCATCGAGTACTTTAATCTTCCCATCCTTTAGTGCAGCGCAACCGGGGCGGGCTCCAACCCCAATTTGAAGGCGCATGGTTATCTCAGCATGGGTTCTAGGCCAGGTTTGCATGCAAGGGAACAAGACCTTTGCCTTCAAAGATGAACATCTTAGCAAACAGGCATTCCATCTCCATTGAGCTATCAAACGTACTAAAATTCAGCATTTTCTGTACTTTATTACGTGAGATTAAATCACTTCCTGTTTCCTATGCTACCTCTGAGGTAATTGTCGCCAAAAGCCAATTCAGTAAGATTTTGAATAAGGCGCTTTAATTCAAGTCATCGGCATTTATTGAATGCGCGTGCTCCCGTCAGACGGGTAAGTTTGTGGGGTAAGTTTGTCCGTTCGCCAACGTCTATCTACTGGAATGCCCGCCTTTCCTTCACTCTTTCTGGCACCCTTGTAAACGATGCATCCGTACTTGACGGGTATAAATTATCTTCGGGATTGCAAATGTTTCTTTTACCTATAGTGCCTATGTCTACTCTCGAAACAGTTGTCCTTTTATGCTGTATTAGTTTTAGTCCTGGTCGCACGTTTTAGACATTATTTTAATCTTTTAGGTATGTTTCAGACTGTACAAGTGCCAGATGTTCTAATTTTATGGTATTGTCAGGGCGTTAATGGCCTAAGTGGCTGTGTGCCTGAAGCTTCACTTTTACTGCTGCTGGTCAATTCTAACTCATAAGAGGGACTCCATTTTTGTGGTTGATTAAAAGCTGTTTAGATGTTAAAGGCAAAACTGACGTCTTTATTACTGCCTACTTATGTATTCGAGCCCAACTGCTGCTGAGGATACTGCTAGGTTGGGTGAGAAAATTTCCTTCTAAGGAGGATCAGAAATCTTCAGATTTGGTGGAAATCTGCTGTCTTTGGCATCCATGGCAGGAGAAGATACAACCAAAACAAATTATTGATGATGAGGTACGCTTCAATTTTCTGTTCTCGTGCACCATTTTGGAAGCAGATTAATAGTTATTTATATTATAAGTGGGATGTTTAGTACACGAGAGCGTAAGCGCGAATCTTCTAATTTCTCAAAAGCAAATAATAGTGTAATAAGCCACGTGTAATATAAAACGTTTTATCCTATCCTAGTATTAACTGAAATATTCTTATACTTATTACTATTAATTTTATTAGTCGTCAGTACAAGGAATTTAATTTTAGTCGTGACGTAGGTAGTGCCTTGTTTGTTCGTTGCTGCTTAACCCCGCCGGAATTAAGTTTCAATTCTGGTTGATTGAACTGCATCAAATAAATCAATTAATGGATGAAAATGGATATTCCCTAAGAAGTTTTAGATTATTCTAAAAAGCTAGTGTGTTACCCGGTAAGTCGAAGGACTTATATGACAAGGAATTTTCATCATTTAAGGCATGGATAACTGCCAAAGGAGTTAAAATAATTTACAATGAAATAAAACCTCATTTTTGTTATTTACTAGGATACATAAAATGTATACTTGAAGTCTTAGGATGGGATAAAGTACAATATAGTCTCTTCTTAAAGGACTCCCTGAAGCATGTTAAAATACATTTGTTAAATGCGCAGTTTCATAAAAACCGATTAGGTGTTCTTACCTGAAAAGCTAAAACACTCACTCAGACACCATGAACACGAACATTTGGAATTTTGAATTTCAGGGTACCTGCGACATATTATGTGTGTGCGTGTGTGAGTATGCACGTCAAGATCACAAGTCCTCAGAGTGACGTTCCTGGTTGATGTTACACTCCACCATTGATACACTTGTTGCCTTCGGCTACTCAGGAAGTTTGGTTCGGAGTCATTGGTAGAGCATGTTTTTCAACTCACCCAGTGGGGAACCAAATGGGAATACATGTTAAATTAACTTAAATAACACACAACACAGATTTGCTACATATAGTATTTTATTTGACTGAAAATAATGCTCGTCGTCGTGTAGCATACTTATGGGTACAAGCACTGAGCTTACAATATTTCTAGGATGCAGGATTAGTCGGACTTGTTACCTGCTTAAGCTTTGCTCTACGGGGGATGAGGCGAGGACGAAACTGCCGGATGCTGGCAGGGTCCTCCCTCTGTTGCCATTTCAGGGCTAGGCCCGTTGGCAGTGGGATGGGTTTAGGAGTTACGGGAGATTGCGAGAGAGAGAGAGAGAGAGAGAGAGAGAGAGAGAGAGAGAGAGAGAGAGAGAGAGAGAGAGAGAGAGAGAGGTGAATTGAGAGGAATTTTGAAGAATAATTTTAGGAGTTTGGAGTTTGCCAAAAGAAATTTAGGAGATGTAGAGCAACGACGATGGTTTTGGAGTGAGTAGCGAAAGGGGGGAGAGGGGGGAAAACTTTTTTTTTTTCTTCTTTTAATAAAATGAGCGGCTGCACGTAAGTCAGTGTCAGTTGCGTCAGTCGTCAGGTGCCTAGAGTGAGAAGCGTAAGGAATTCCGTGATTCCGCTTAGTTTCCATGCCATACCGTGTTTTTACTTTCTCTATGCGTACTATGTACATAGTGTATAGAGAAGGTATTGTATTGCACCCAAAAATTCGATACCGAGATTTCACCGGAAATACATGTTTTGAGACCACCTAAATCCAAAAAAAGCATTTTTAGAAAAATGCCCGTGTGTCTGTCTGTATGTGTGTCTGTGGGCAGCATAGCTCAAAAACGAAAAGACCGTTAAATACCAAACTTGGTATTTAAGTTTGGTATCTTCCAAGAATGCGACACAAAGGTTTTCAAGAAAATCCCCCCACCCCCAACTGCCCTTTACGTGGAAATTTTTTCGAAAATTTTGATTTTCTCAAAAATGGCTAACGATTTTGATTAAAATATCATATATTAAAGATATTTACCTGACAAATGATATGTATATCTTGAATTTTCTGTGAATAGCCTCTGAAGACTACTTTATTCTGGATGGATTTTACGAAATTTTGCGTAAGTGCTAAACCGTAAGAAATTGACAAAAACTTACCACATAAAATGTAGAGCACATTAATACACACAATTTATGTTATATACATTTTTTTCGAGGAGTTGATCGTTTTTGAGATATTCCTTGTTTTTGGTTTCAGCTTTGAAAAGCTTGTACTTATCTCATACAGAAACTTGTCAACTCGTGTCCACATAAACATAGGAATTTCAGTCGCTTACTAACCGCTTTTGACTTCACTTTAACCTATGATACTCCCATATTTCGCTTCTACTTACAAGGAAGCAAGTAATAAGACTATTTTTGCTAATTTTTTCTCGATATCCATGAAGTAAATAGAAGAATTAGCATATTAGCAATAATTTGTTACACAGAAGTAGAGAAAGTCATGTGAATGGATCACATCAGATTTTTGTAATGACTGCTCCAACGCGGATATATTTTAATGTTATTACTGCGCGACACTAGCACATTCGCTGTTTCACACTTCGCATATTGACCGGACACTTACCACGGTACCATCTCGACTCACTTCTGTCCTCATACCTTCTTGAATGCTTCAAATGTTACAAAGTAATTTCAGAGGAGGGGGGGGGATCCGCTAGTCGACGTTGTAAACGTTTTCCCTTAGCCCAAACAAAGAAATTCAACCCTCTGTTCGCCAAATCCTGCATTCGCATAGACTTCGCGAAACAGAAGTTTGTACATGAGAACAATCCTTCCAACAAATATTATATAAATAATTGATATATCGGTAATTTATTATGCTTCTGAATGTTACCGCTTCATAGCTGATTATACAAGTTCACCAAAATCGAAAATTACAAGGTAATTTCGATAGGTAACAGTTTCATTGTATGTATACATGTCCATTTGTCTAGGGTTACTAACCAACCAGTGGTTTCTGTACACTGCATCGGTTAAGTAGCATATTATTTTAGGGCAAAATAACACGACAAAACGTGTTGGTTGATTATGTTTTTTCATGCCAAATTTACATTTGTTTCCCAAATATGTGTTATTATATGTTTCCATTTTCTTCTACTGCTCCTCCTCTTTTCCCGATTTGCAGGTGTGATCAAAGCAATTGAGTTTCACTTCCTATCGAGCATACAACCAAGTCAGCATTGTCAAACATTTATCATAAGTAATATAACAAGAGCTCCAACTTTTATCTAGAGAAAAGTTATAGCTCGAGTTGTATTTAATTACAATGGAACTATATGGATCTTATTCCTAAAATCCCATTTGTCATGGCGTATATTTGCACCGAAATCACTGCAACTTAATGTCCATATCATAAATCATGGCCTCGTTGCTTACAGAATTTGTTGAGCTGGCTCCACACACTCTCTCTGTAGGTTTTAGTATTCTGCGGCTTTGAGTTTTCAATTTATGTCTAGTTCAACGATAGATCTTTCCCCAAATCGTTTTGGAATATCCGCTATTTAGTATGGAAATATCCCTGCAAACTGAGATGAGTTCAGAGAGAAAACAAATGCACTTGGGTGCGATACATTTAGAAAAACAATTGCACATGAGTGTGATAAAAAAACAAAAGATTAAAATGCAGAGATATTGAGTTGCGATTAGTTGGAATTTTACGCGCCAATGTAGTCGATTGGCCACTTCCTACGATTACGTGTCATGAATGAAATAGTCATGAAAACGTAACGGTACAGAAAAATCTTGATGCTCTGTCTGTCTGTCTGTCTGTCTGTCTGTCTGTCTGTCTGTCTGTATTTGAGCAACTGTGTGAGTATTTGTACAACTCCAAACGAAAATCTATGAAAATAATAATTACCAAGCTCTAAATGACGAACGGAATAGGAATCATTTTCACTTTGTAGCTGAACTATTGCCCGCATGTTGAGGAATGTTGCAACGGATGTACTTTCTCCCATTGACCTCCAGTGCCATTAAGGACCTCCACCTGTGTCCCATTATGAGGGCATCAGGGAAATTTCACCTTAATCTGTTCCGTATCGCCATCATTCCGTTAGAAGTGCTACTGCACTTTCAGAGAATTAGGAAACATAAAACATCTGATGTGTTCCATTCACATGACTTTCTCTATATCGCTGTAACAAATTATTGTTAAAAAGCATATTCTTCTATTTATTTATGATAATTCGAGATAAACATTAGCATAAATGGCCTTAATTACTTGCTTCCTTGTAAGTAGAAGGGTAATAAGGGAATAAACTAGGCTAAAACGATTGTCAAATCTTTTAAAAGCCATGTGACTGAAATGCGTTTCTATGCAGTGCCAGGAGTTTACAACTTTCCGTGTGAGAATAGTTTAAGTATTTTAAATCTGAAACAAATAACAAGGAATACCTCCGAAAGTTTCAATTCAACGAAGACATAAATAGTGTGTTTTAACGTGATCTACATTTTTACTTTCTCTACACGTACTATGTACATAGTGTATAGAGAAGGTATTGTATGCACCCAAAAATTCGAAACCGAGATTTCACCGAAATAAATGTTTTGGGCCCCCCTGTATCCAAAAATAGCATTTCTGGAAAAATGTACGTGTGTGTGTGTGTGTGTGTGTGTGGATAGCATAACTCAAAAACGAAAAGACCGTTAAATACCAAACTTGGTATTTAAGTTTGGTATCTTGCAAGGATGCTACACGAAGATTTTCAAGAAAATCCCGCCACCTCTAACTATCCTTTACATGGAACTTTTTTCGAAACTTTGAGTTTTTCAAAAATGGCTCTAACGATTTAATTAAATAACATATATTAAATATATTTACCTGACAAATATGTATATTTTGAATTTTCTGGGAATAGCCTCTGAAGACAACTGGATGAATTTTACGGAATTTTGAATGACTGCTAAACCGTAAGAGATAGAGAAATATACAAAAATGTAGAGCACATTAAAACACGCAATTTATGTTTTTATTTTTTCATGGAGTTGATTATTTCTTTAGATATTCCTTGTTTTTTGTTTTAGCTTTAAAAATATATATTTTTCTCATACGGAAATTTTTCAACTCCTGTCCATACTAACAAAGGAACTTCTGCCACATAGCAACCAGCTTTTGACTATCACTTTAACCTATGGTACTCCCTATTTCGTTTTTACTTACAAGGAAGCAAGTAATAAGACTATTTCTGCTAATTTTTTTCTCGATTAGCATTAAGTAAATATAAGTATAAGCTGTTGAACAATTACTTGTTGCAGAGATGTAGAGAATGTCATGTGAATGGAACGCATCAGATTTTTAATAAAAGGTCTGTGTGTGTATGTGTGTGTATATATCTGTGGACAGCATAGCTCATAAACGAAATGGCCGTTAAATACCAAACTTGGTATTTAGGTTTGTATCTTCCAAGGATGTTACACGAAGATTTTTAAAAAAATCCCCCCTCCACAAACACCTTTTACATGGAAAATATTTTTTAAAAAATGTATATTCTCAAAAGTGGCTCAAACGATTTTGATCAAAAGACGTAAATTAAATATATTTACGTCCCAAATAAAATGTGTAATTTATTTCTGGGACTAGCCTAAAGACCTTTATTCTGGATGAGTTTTGCCGAATTTTGCTCAACTGCTATTTCGTAAGAGACAGAGAAACATCTATTGCACAAAAAATGTAGATATCGTCAAAACACACAATATATGCCCTTTACATTTTTGTTGTAGAGGTTCCTGAGATATTTCTTATTGTTTTCAACTGTAAAGAACTTATACTTTTCTCAGACAGGAAGTGTCCTTTTCTTTTGTTCTACTCCTGGCGATTTGCAATGACAATCGCATAACGACAGCTTTTAAAACATTTGACTATCACTTTAGCCTAGTATATGGCTTTAGTTCTTTCCTACTTATAAGGAACTAAGTTATAAGAACATTCATCTATAATTAAAAGCTCTACTCGATGAAGTTGCTGAGGACAAGAATGTGAGAATGGAAATCAGACTGGGTGTACTGAAAAAAATCGCTGATATAGTTTTGGGTAAATTAGGCTTTCAAATAACTTCGAAAATACAGAAAGATGACTGACTGTCCGATAGCTGTGAGGATGATTTGTGCATATGCGTTTTTCTATCTAGTTAAAAATGGTTGTGTGTGTTCCATTCACATTAATTTATCTACATCCCAGTAGCAAATTATTTAATAAGCTTATTCTTCGTGCTGATCGAGATACATGTTAGCAGAAGCTATCTCGTCACTTTGATCCTTATAAATAGAAGGGAAATGAGGGCTAAACTGAGTCACATGTTTCTTTTAAAATATGCTTGTTCTGGGATTGAAATACGTTTCTTTGCGTGGTCAGAAATTGACAAGTTCCTATATGTGAGAAGTATAAGTATTTTAAAACTGAAACCAATAACAAGGAATGTCTCGAAAACGGTCAACTCCAGAATAAAGAGGTCTTTAGGGGATATTCCCAGGTATTCAAGATATGCATTTTATTTGTTATATAAATATCTTAAATATTAGAGATTTTAATCATAATGATAGAGGCAATTTTGAAAAAATGAAAATTTTCGAACTTTCTTCCATCTAAAAGGTAGTTGGGGTTGGGGGGATTTTCTTGAAAATCTTCGTGTCGCATCCTTGGAAAATACAGAACTTAAATATCAAGTTTGGTGTTTAAAGGAGTTTTCGTTTCTGTGCTATGCTGCCCATACACACACAGATATGTATACAGGGACCTCTTTCTAAAAATATTATTTTAATTCAGGGGTCTCAAAACATATATTCCCGGTGAAATCTCGGTATCGAATTTTTGGGTGCAATACAATACCTTCTCTATACACTATGTACACAGTACGTGTAGAGAAAGTGAAAATAGCCCAGACGAAGTGTGACGTGATTTACATTGAAGGGGCGGGTTTTTCGGGGAAGTGCTTCAAGTGATGGTTTGACAATCAAATCAAGGCATGATGATTTATTGGCTGAATATTTCTATTGTAGCTGATATCTGCGCAGGTGTGAAATAAGCAGAAAATGGCTTTAACTGAAGAGGTACCTTTATCAGGTGGTACTTCTTGTTGAGTTCGGTATCTCCTATTGATTTTGTGGCAAGCGCTCTTTTAAGAATTTGGAAAATAGGTTAACTTTTTCTTTTGAAAATCGATACCAGCATTTATTGAACTTCTAATGACGAACCATATCTTTGAATGTTGTTTTTGTTTGTTTTTTGTTTTTTTGTCATAAACATCCGTTTTGCAATTAAGAGAAAGTAGGTAGTTGGTTTATAGTAGCACGAATTTTCTCTTCCTTTAGGGCGTGATGTAGATCCCGTGTGCCTTATTTGTACAGTGTTTTATGTGGGATATATCTACTCTGCTTCCATTGTTTGCGGCGATTTCTTTTTTTTTCTCAAGGAATTGTTTCACTTTCGGTGTCAATGTATTTTTTTCTACGGTTTATTTTCTGCTATTCTAGGGGTATGTCGGGATGTATCTATATTTGTTACTGCCACGTCGAAATCTTTAGGGGATTTAAAGGAAAAAGTCTGTGATTTCGTCTAAGTTGTATTGCAGAGACAATAGATGTATTAAGGTTCAATATGCATCATTTCTCAGTTCTCGGGGTGAAACCTGAGTCATGCATTGTTATGAGTTGAGGTCATCCAGGCTTGCCCTGAACTACGACGCCATGATATTGTGAAATAGAGTAATACCCACGACTGCGGAACTTATGTTTCACTGGCATTTCAGCGTCCTGCGTAAATGTAAGTACATGAAAAGCCATGTGGGTTCCCTCTCTGAGTGGAGCAAACAGACTGGTTCAAAATACAAGTTTGGGGGCAGGTTCCTTACATCAAAGCAAGAAAAATATTCATATAAACACGCATCCCAAAACCCTTCGTTCTCGATTTATTGGGTTCAAAAGACTATTAATCAAAACATTTTAAAGTGACACATTGTTATCACTTTCTCCATACGTACTATGTACATTGTGTATAGAGAAGGTATTGTATTGCACCCGAAAATTCGATACCGAGATTTCACCGGAAATATGTGTTTGAGACCCCCTGAATCCAGAAAGAGCATTTTTAGAAAAATGTTTGTGTGTGTGTGTGTGTGTGTGTGTGTGTGTGAAGTCGCCCTCCGTGGTGTAGTGGTTACCATGCTGACTTCCTATATCCAAGGTCGTGGGTTCAAACCCGGCGGAGGACGATGGATTTTTTCGGGCGTAAAAATCCTTAGCATGGCTTCCTTCGGAAGGGAAGTAAAGCCGTGGGTCCCGTGTCGTAGATTTACGGCACGTAAAAGAACCTCAAGCCTGATAGAGAGACCTCTGAGCAAAATTAAGCGGTCTTTCACGCCCAGTATAGAATGGGACGCTGAGAACCACAGCAGTCAGAGCGTCCATAAATAAAACGCCATTTCATTTGTGTGTGTGTGTGTGTGTGTGTGTGGGGGGGGGCAGTGTATCTCAAAAATGAAAAGACCGTAGTAAACAAAACTTGGTATTTAAGTTTGGTATCTTCCAAGGATGCGACACGAAGATTTTCAAGAAAATCCCCCTACCATAAACTACCCTTTATATGGAAAAAAGTTTCGAAAATTGTGATTTTCTTAAAAATGGGTCTGACGATTTTGATTAAAATCTCGCATATTTAAGATATTTACTTGACAAGTAAGATGTATATCTTGAATTTTCTGGGAATTGCCTCTGAAGACTATTCTAGATGAATTTTATGGAATTTTCACATAACTGCTAAACCGTAAGAGATGGACAAAAGCTTATCGCACAGAAAATGTAGAGCACATTAAAACACACCATTTATGTTATATACATTTTTTTCGTGGAGTTGATCGTTTTTAAGATATTCCTTGTTTTTAGTTTCAGCTTTGAAAAACTTACTTTTCACATATAGGAATTTGTCAACTCCTGTTCGTACAAACAAAGGAACTTCAGTCACATAGCAACCAGCTTTTGACTATCACTTTAACCTATAGTACTCCCTTATTTCGCTTTTACTTACAAGGAAGCAAGTAGATAATAAGACTATTTCTGTTAATTTTTTTCTGGATTAGCATGAAGTAAATAGAAGCTTAAGCAGAAATGTAAAAAAAAAAAAAAAGTCGTGTGAATGGAACACATCAGATTTTTTATGTTTACCTTTGCGTTGGTTCATCATTATGGTTTGGGATTTTGCTGGTTTTATTGTAATTTTGCTTTGTCTTCCCAGTTTTTGAATACTTGGCAGTTGTTTCTCCAAAATCTGGACAGACAAATGGAAAGTTAGAATCAGCTAGTGCCTCTGAAGCACTTCACGTACATAAGGTCTGCAATAGAGACTTTTATTGACAATTATTATAGAAATATGTTAAAAGCCCTGCCTGAAATAAACAAATTTTACTCAGGAAAACTATCTTATCCTAAAAAAGAGAGCGTATCAAAGCTGACAAATGAGTTTAAAGAAGCGTGTCTCTACACAAATTAGTTGTAACGCAGCGTGACGTGAAGCTGCTTGAGATGCTCACAATTGAAATGTGGAGCAAATAAAGCAACTTTCATATCTATACCCGGCTCGTTAAACCTGTTGATGTTTTCCTATTATAGCACGTGGCTAGGTGTCACATAGCAGAGAGAGAAAGGGAAGAAACATCTTGTGAGTATCTAGGTGCTCTTTATTTTAGGTCGCAGAACTCTAGGTCTAGCAACCACATAAAAAGTCTGTACATGCCGTATTTAATGACATATTAGAGTTAACTCCATGACACGACAGCTCACAAGGAACCTTGGCCTACCGCCCGGCCGCTGCAGTCAGCGGTTAATGCGGTCCTCATGACCTAGAGCCGCTACTTCTCCATCAAGTGAATGAATGAATAAGTGTATTTATTGACATAGCAATATCATACATAGAATTTCAACAATCGCATGGGTCCACAGACCGTATGTGCTTTTGTATTACACATTACAAGCAGTGTTAAAACAACAAATAATTAACGAAAATAAAAAGACAAAGGTAATATACAGTCAAAAGCAATATTAAACAACAATAAAGAATTAGAAGTGAACCCGAAAATAAAAATACAAAAATATTAAAATATAGCAATTTAAATTTACAGCATAGAGTACATCTTCATAAATGCACCCTCTTATAATAGATAATTACACTTAAAAGACATATATACACATAATATATACACTATATATATATATATATATATAAAACCATAGTACAACAGTGACCTAAGTATGACATAATATATATATATATATATATATATATATATATATATAGAACATTGTAGTCACTTTTGTTTGGTTGATTTTATTCCTCCCCCCCCCTCTCGATTGGCAGCATCCTCAGATCTCGGCTGTCTTGCCTTAAGTATAAATTTACCTAGCCCGTCCATGTTTTCCGTGCCTGCCAGTAGCGTCCAACATGCTTCTAGCCCTACATTCGCAGTGGTAAAAAATCGCGGCAAAGCAAAATTACGGACGTGTCTCTCCATCAAGTGAGTACGGTACCGAAGCCTCCCGGACCCTTAAAGGTCTCTAATTACATAACCCCCAAGCCTCCCAAAAAGAGGCAGCCTCCCGGTCGAAGCAGGTAGCAGTTGCAGTTTGATGTTTATAATATTTGATTATATTAGTTTTGATGGCCTTTCACATATATCTTCCGCAGCTTTTCTCTTCAGATCACAAAGTACTTTCTGTCTCTGAATTTTGTCACTAGGTGGTGCTGCGTGATTGTGGTCCTCTTGAATATCCAGGACATCTATTTCTTCAATGGAAAAGGTTTTAATAAGACTTTTTAAACTTTTAACATTGCACGTCCATCGCGCTACCCCACTTTTTAAACACTTCTAGAACCCGAAAGTGTAACCGTTCCGAAGTAGACTTTTCCTTCCTGTCCTACTCGCCGTAACTTCAGTCTCGTCGGAAAACATGTTAACTGTGAACTAATTTGCCGTACACTGAAAGAAATCAAGGAAAACATTAGGCATACCCATTCCACCCCACCTGCTGGCTAATTACACCTGCTTCGCGGGAGGCTTGCAGGTTTTTACCACCTGGGTACGGGAGGCTTCGGTCCTGCGCCCCATCAAGTAGTTCCTCAATTGGCCCCCCCCCCAGGGACCTCACGAGGCTGAGTGCACCCCGGTCCAGGTCTACCAGCGTTGGAAAAATCCCCACACCGGTACTGGCAATCGAACCCAGGTCTCCCGCTGGGTAAGCAGCAATGC